>JARHVA010003982.1:0-75000 GCA_037957365.1 Torreya grandis
AGTGATTTAGGTGTTTTGAGCACTAGGTATTACACTCACACTTTATTTATTGATATTTTACCTATCCAAGCATATAAACACCATATTTATTTCATATTTAGGTCTTAAATCTCAATATTTATGCATATTTCATTATATTTCTCGTGAAAATAGACCTATAGTCTGTATACCTGTAGGTCTACATTTTTCATGATTTAGGCCTTGAACGCTGCTAGTTGGATCTCTTGAAATTTGAGAACATATTAATATTAACTCATAACCTATATAATTAGGTCAAGACCATTATACACTTCTAAAAATGCAAGACAAGACTCATTCACCCATGTTTTATGCAAGCAGATCCATGACACAGTCTGAAAGGCTTGAAAACATTATTTGTTGCTTGAATAAAATGGCATTGGAATGAGCATGGAGAATAATTTATGGATATTTATATAATTATATGGAGAGATATATGATCATATAATTTCATCCACATTATTTTACTATTGAATACCCTGAAACACAAATAAACCATAACAATCATCTTGTAAATTATACTAAAGAAGAGATTTCTTTCCAAAGTAAACTCACACATGTCAAATGGGATTTAGAGAAACAAGAAATATGATTTTAAATACCCCTCATATATTATTCAATTACTCTCATTCATTCAACTTTATTTAAACTATCATTCCAAGAAAAAAAATAGCTTGTGAGGTTTATAGGCAATTTTGGAGTACCCTAGAGTCTTAACAATTGTTCATAAAGGAGAGGGGATGGATCTAAAAACCAATAACACAAAATTTAGGTTTATTAGGACCCCATCCTATTTAAAAAATATTAGGCCATGACTCTCTCTCTCTCTCTCTTGGTCATACCATCCTCATGAGATTGACTTTTTCTAGTTTATGAAGAGGGTGATAGAGGAAAGGAAGCAAATTTTGGACTCTTGAGACCTGTACCTACAAACCAAACATGAATTTTACATGTATAATCTCAATAGACACCTATACAATGTTTTTACCTATAATTGGTCATCCAAAGTCTGTACAAGTGGGTGATAAGCTCTTCTTAAGCATTGAAATGTAAGAATATGATCACTTTCTAACATTCTAACATATATAAGTGTTATATAACTCCCTTAAGAACGTCGAAAAGTGTGATTGTATGTATATTTGGAATTTTTGAGATTTTAAACACATCTAAGTTAGTCAAAAACATCTTTTTATTCATAAAATTTAACCTTAAGGTTTACAAATGAACCTTAAACTTTCCAAACATATGTGAAATGTTTATAAAATGTGTTGAGGGATTAAATTGAGTTTTAAAGACACTAACCTTTTGAAATCATTTGACCAATCTCCTTTACATAATTATATGACTCAAACATTACAAGGCCAATATAATACATTACCTTAATATTTTCAAATTAACCTTAATCTTTGCTAATAAGGTTTTAAAAAGACATTTTGAAGACCACATAAGGCATGATAAAGATACATACAGGTTAACAAGACATGAGAAGATTTTTTTTACCTATAGGAGTTGAAATTTTGACCTTAGGGGTCAAAATTGGTCAAAAATTAGGTTTATAACATTCTGAGCATGATAAAGTTTTGATTCATTAGGATAACATTAGGCAGACTAAGAGATAAGCATTTGGGCAGAAAGAGATAGTGTATGTGAGTCTTTTGGTAGTAGTAAAGTTCTAAAAGTTGAAGTTACATCCATGATATGTACTTTCCATGAGTACAAGATTGAGGTGATATATAATTTCAAAATAGTGACTATAATCCCCCCATCTTAATCTAGTAATGAAATTACCAATCTAAAGAAAAATAATTGCATACTTGGGTGTGTATAAACACCTTGCCATTATGTGAGTCCAACTTGAGTGCTTTTCTAGTGAATAACATGAAACCAATATCATGTTACAATATATAATCAGTGCATGTAAGCTAGATTTGAAATCATTAAAATGATTGGAATTGAAAGAAAGTAAGGTTTAAGAGTACACCTATGTATTGTTGTAATAACCTTGCCTTTTGATAATTTTATTTAAAAATATATATCATTATGAAGCATTAGAGCTTAGATTAGGAAAAATATAAAATTTGGAAAGTGCATAAATATATAAATATTAGAGGATGTATGATCTAGATTTTAGTTTTGAAAAAGGTCCCAAGTCATTATGAAACCTCTTGCACATGGATGAGCTCATTGAGAGCTTTCTGGCACTTCTTTTGGATCACAAAACAGAGTCCAAATGCCCAAGTTATAGGCTACTAAAGTTATTGAATGTGACAAGTGGACCAATCACCCATTGACACATGGCAGTACATTTTTATACATTCATGTAAAATTTTGGTTTGGTGTTTGGTTCGGTTTCAGCCTCTGATCTTTGACAGTGGTTGTATGGAGATTCATGGGCCCTGTTATTGGCTCATTGGGGATCTTCAGTGAGGGTTAACACACTTGATTAAGGAGGCATGCCTTGGCCTCCATTTCATATTTCAATGCATTTAATTTTACTTTTAAAACATTTTATTGTGTTCACTGAATGCATGTGGGATAATTGAATTGTATTATTTTAAGTATTTGTAATATTTCCATGGTAATTTAAAATTTCCAAGCCCCATTAAGACACATGGGAGAACCAACACTTACCACAAAGGTCCTACTAACTCATATTTCTGAGTTAAGATCAAGATTGAAGGCTGAGTCAATATTGCATATGCCCAAATATTAGATACAAGACTGAGCCATATTCCATGCTAAAGATGGTGTAATTCCAAGTCTAAGGGAGAATCAAATGCCATGAGGATCAATCCACTATCATGCTAAGATTAGCATTTGATCCAAGTTTAGAATGTGCTATGTTTGGTGCCTTGAGCCTTTTCACCCATGTGGAGGAGCCACGTAACACCATTGCCAAGTTTAAGGACTGAGCACACCACCCAAATTAGCCAACACAACCATTGGTCATGGCATATGCCTTAGCCAATAGGCATTGGTGACCATCATGGTGGAGATTCAAGCTATTAAAAGTTCAAATTGGTTGAGATATATTCAATGTGGGACTAAAGATAAACCCATGAAACAAAATCCTAGGCTAACGACTTGAAGTCATTTCACATTTACCAATGTGGGATTAATGAGATAAGTATAAAGTGCCAAAAAATAAGGCTGAAGACTTGAAATCATGACCCACCATGCAAAAGGGATAAGTCTTGACTAACTATGCTACAGGTTTGGAAGTGTTATAAAAGGCATGAACTATATAGGCTGAGAGCTTGGAGATAGCTAGCAAATGGATTTTGATCCATTATCTGACCTTATACATAGAGGGTAAGCCTTTTTAATTATGTTTTTTTAATTAAAAAGAGAAATTAGAAGTTATTTTATTATAAATTGGATACACCAATAGTTAAGTGTAGGGACTTAAGCATTTTCAGAAGGGGTTGAAGACTGAGGAAGAATTTTATGTTGCTGAGTTTGAGTATATCATTGAAGGTGGAGTTCTTGTATAGAGATCAGGCCTGAAGGAAGTTGTGCAGCATTTCAAATAATTTGTAATCCATTTGTTGCACAAATTTAATAGAAATGGTACTCACTAATGGGTGGACCTAGAGATGTAGGCAAGAGATGTTGAACTTCGTTATCAATGTCAGATGGTAATTTGTCTTTTATTGCATGATTTAAATTCAGTTTTCTAATTTTTAATTATTCATGAATACATTCAAGTTTTAAAATTTGAAATTTTATGACATTGTTAAAAAATCAAACTGGTTTTATTAGTGAATGGAAGTTAAAAGTCATTCGACAATTCCAATCCAATTCAAAAATTGAGAACACTTATTTGCCAAACAATTTACAAGTTCTTTTGAGTATTTCAAGAATTTGTTAAGTTTGAGAAATTTAGTATCCATAATATAAACTTCACGTTGAGTTTATCAGTGTAGTTTATGGATCAAAATTGGTATCAGAGTAGTTAGAAAGTAGGGTTATCTTCTGATTGTGTGATTTGATAGTTGCTTTCAGTTTATTGGTTATCAATATCACTTTATTAGATTGCAATGTGTAGTTGTGGAATCAGTGTGTTTGTAGGAAACCATGGGAAAGTTATCACATAAAGCTAAGATGGAAGAGCTTGAAGCCATCAATACCTAGATTTAAGATGAGAATGCATTCTTGAGAATAAAGCTCTTAAATCTTGAAGAGCAAGTTGCAAGTTTGAAATCAGAGCTTGAATCAAGGATGAGCTCTTGATCAAATTGTAGTGTGGTGAACCAAATAAGTCCATACCTTCTACTTCAAATGTAGAGACTATGACTGAGTGCACTGTAAGTTATTCACCAAGTAATTCATATTCTTCTTTCCATTCATATTTGGACTCAAGTAATGATGATTTTAGTAGTTTTGAACAACACACTAAGGGTATATGATCTAAATTGTTGATGAAAATGGGATTTAATGGAAGAGGTCTTGGTTGAAATGGCCAGGTAATTATTAACCCAATATAGGTAGAGCATAGATCTCCTCATGTAGGTTTTGAATACACTAGTGAGCAGGTGGAAATTGGAGAAAATTCCTCCATGGATAAAGGAAGACAAGTCTATGATAGCAAAGGTCTGAGGCCGCTAGTAGAGCATGTGTAGTGTAAAAGATCACGTAGAAGAGGTATTGTGATTCCATCTCCTAGTTCCTACACTAGAGTTAGCACTAAATCTTTTGATCCACTTTTTTTGTTTAAGAAATTTAGATTTAACATGCAAAAGATAATGCAATCATTTCCTTGCACTTTTTTTGGGATGCATAACTACAGTATTGCATGTTGTTAGAAGAGGCATGCTTTGATTAAGCAAATTGTAGGTGTTCAAGACCATTCTCATCATGGAAAAATGAGAAGAGGTAAAAGGGAGAGTTCACCTAAGAAGGTTTTATGCACTCATTTCCATATGAGTGGACATCAGATTGATCATTATTTTAAACCATCTTCTCATTCTAGACAAGGTAAAACTAAGATGATTTACCAACTTTTTAATAAGTTCAATGAAGTTAAATCAATCCATAATGATGTTAAGGAATCCACTGAGGAAATCAAGTTAACTTAGCAGAAAATTTGATTAAGTGGAATTATAATGCATTTATTTTTCAAAGCATTGTTACTAATTTGGTTAAGGGAAAGAACAAGCTTTGATGATGCATTAGTAGAGTCTGTGAGAAAACTTCAAGACAAGGTTATCATTCAAAGTATTTCAATTCTCACCTTATGTTGAATAACTCTATATTTTGGAAATTCCTATTTATGTTGAGTGAGTTATCTATGAAATTGATAGGACTTGAACTCATTTGATTAGTTGGAGATAATAGCAAAATACATGCGGTGGGTTGAGTTAATTTCCATACAACACTTGTCTCATATTTGACTACTACTTTTAAAATGTATCTATTTTTGGCACATGGTTGTATAGATGCATTGTAAGACCCTATGGGCATGTTTGGATGTTAGGCAATATACACTTCATGTTGTTTGAATTTGCTTAGCATTATAAGTCCCATAATAGGGCATTGTATTGCAACATGTCTACAAAATATAATGTATGTTGTCAGCATTAACATACTTGTTTTGTAGTTACATTGGGAATTGTTTCAGTTTATTGACAGTTCACCACTTTACAGGATTTGACATGGGTAGATAGTTTTGTTATGTCGTGATCAGATTATTGGAAGTTGTAGATTCCTTTACTCATGCCATGTTGTGGTAATTTTCACTTGAGTTGTGAATCATTTATTTCACCAATGTTTATCTCTTGTTATGATTGGGTTTTGTTTGATGTGATGCAGTAGACCAGTTATCAATTTTTAGGAGACAGTAGACATTTGGAGACCAAAAACCTCTATTGTAGGGAGGTGTGATCTAGATTTTAGTTCAAAAAAAGGTCCCAAGTTGTGATGAAACCTCTTGCACATGGAAGATCTCATTGAGAGCTTTTTGATGCTTCTTTTAGATTGCAAAATAGAGTCCAAATGCCCAAGTTATAGGCAGTTAAAGTTATTTTGTGATAGGAAAAATAAGGAGGTGTCACAATTTGAATGTGACAAGTGGACCAATCACCCATTGACATGTGGTAG
The DNA here is from genome assembly GCA_037957365.1 of Torreya grandis. NCBI lineage: Eukaryota > Viridiplantae > Streptophyta > Pinopsida > Cupressales > Taxaceae > Torreya > Torreya grandis. The sequence goes on from JARHVA010003982.1 coordinate 6,118, forward strand.
TATGTTTTTGTATATTCATGCAAAAATTTGGTTTGGTGTTTGGTTTGGTTTCAGCCTCTGATCTTTGACAGCGGTCATATGGAGATTCATGGGCCCTGTTATTGGCTCATTGAGGGTCCTCATTGAGGGTCAACACACTTGATTAAAGAGGGGTGCCTTGGACTCCATTTCATATTGCAATGCATTTAATTTTACTTTTAAACCATTTTATTATGTTCACCGAATGCATGTGGGACAATTGAATTGTATGATTTAAATGCTTTGTAATATTTCCATGGTAATTTAAAATTTCCAAGCCCCATTCAGCCACATGGGAGAACCAACACTGACCATGAAGGTCCTACCAACTCATATTGCCTAGTCAAGCTTGAGATTGAAGGCTGAGTCAATATTCCATATGCCCAAATATTGGATACAAGACCGAGCCATATTCCATGCTAAAGATGGCATAATTCCAAGTCTGAGGGTGAATCAAATGCCATGAGGATAAATCCATTATCATGCTAAGATTAGCATTCAAGCCAAGTTTAGAATGTGATATGTTTGGTGCCTTGAGCCTTTACACCATGTGGAGGAGCCACGTAACACCATTGCCAAGTTGAAGGACCGAGCACACTGCCCAAATTAGCCAACATAATGATTGGTTGTGGCATATGCCTTAGCTAAAAGGCATCAGTGACCATTATGGTGGAGATTTGAGATATTAAAATTTCAAATTGGTTGAGATATATTTAATGTGGGACTAAAGATAAACCCATGAAACAAAAGCCTAGGCCGATGACTTGAAGCCGTTTCCCATTTACCAATGTGGGATTAATGAGATAAGTCTAAAGCACCCAAAAAGAAGGCCGAAGACTTGAAATCATGACCCACCATGTGAAATGGATAAGTCTTGACTGACTATGCTATGGGTTTAGAAGTGTTATAAAAGGCATGAACTTTTATTTGAATTTAAGCTTCGCAAGACTGCGTATTTTATTTTTAATAAGCTGAGAGCTTGGGGATATCTAAAAAATGGATTTTGATCCATTATCCAACCTTATACATAGAGGGTAAGACTTTTTAATTATGTTTTGTAATTAAAAAGAAAAATTAGAAGCTATTTTATTATAAATTAGATACACCAATAGTTAAGTAAAGGGACTTAAGCACCTTCGAAAGGGGTTAAAGACTGAAGAAGAATTCCATGTTGCTGAGCTTGAGTATATTAGCAAAGGTGGAGTTCTTGTATAGAGATCAGGCCTAAGGGAAGTTGTGCAGCATTTCAAAGAATTTGTAAGCCATTTGTTGCATAAATTTAATATAAATGGTCCTCACTATTGGGCAGACCCGGAGACATAGGCAAGAGATGTTGAACTCCGTTATCAATGTCAGATGGTAATTTGTATTTTATTGCATGATTTAAATTTAGTTTTATGATTTTTAATTATTCATGAATACATGCAATTATTAAAAGTTGACATTTTATGACATTGTTAAAAAATCAAATCAGTTTTATTGGTGAATGGAAGCTAAAAGTCATTCGACAGTTCGAATCCAATTCAAAAACTGAGAACACTTATTTTCCAAATAATTTGCAAGTTCTTTTGAGTATTTCAAGAATTTGTTTAGTTTGATAAATTCAATATCCATAATATAAACTTCACTTTGATTTTATCAATGTAGTTTACGAATCAACACATGCCCCAAACCTTGGATAAAAATATGAGTTTTTACCCAATAACTGAGATTAACTCAACCATGTAACCCAATCATACTTATAACCTAGTGAGTGTGAGTGAACCAAGTCAAGTCACACTATAAATCTAGTGAGGTTGGATGATGTAATAAATTCAACCTATAAACTTGAACATGATATAGTGATTTAATCACCTCAACCATACCAAAAAGTAAACCAAATACTATATTAAATTGGCTTAGTATAATCCATAATAGTCTAACTTGGTGAGTTAAATTTCATATAAGTGTTTGAAATATGAAATCTGATTTTTTTTTTTACAATTTATGTGTCCTTTTTCATGGCATATGCACCTTATGCATGTCTCATGATGAAACCTAGGTATAAAAAAGGTACCAATGTATATAATTCTAACACAACCATGTATATAAATCATATAACTATGAATTTTGGCCAATTTGAAAATTAAGTGTGGAGAACATGTTTCCATAACATGCCCCCACTATAATTTAAAACTAAAAACTAGTGTAAGTGTGGATAACATGTTTCCAAAACATGCCCCCCATTGTATATCTAAAATTAATAACTGATATGAATGTGGATAATATGTTTCCAAAACATGCCCCCATTTTAATTTGAATCTATGAACTAGTGTGAATGTGGAGAACATGTTTCCAAAACATGTCCCCATTGTAATCTAAGTCTATAAACTAGTATGAGTGCAAAGAACATGTTTCCAAAATATGTCTCACTACAATATGAATCTATGAACTGGTATGAGTGTGGAGAACATGTTTCCAAAATATTCCCCCATTGCAATCTAAATATATGAACTGGTATGAATTTAGAGAACATGTTTCCAAAAAGTGCACCCATTATAATATGAATCTGTGAACCAGTATGAGTATGGAGAACATGTTTCCATAACATGACCCCACTATATATCTAAAACTAAGAAAAAAGTGAAAGTCATTCCTCTATGGAATGACCCCCTTTTGAGATGAGGAGAAATAGAAAATGGTAATTACTATACCTCAAAAGGATAAGACAACCATGTAAAATGTGAATGTATCATGTAGAATATATGAGAAACATGTCTAGGTAGATATATTATTGAAGCATACAAAATGTGATCACATCAATTCCTAAGATTCATGATATATATCATGGAAACATCTAGATAGTAATAATACAAGATCAATAAGTAATCAAACACACACACAATAACACTCAAAATCAAATCAAAAGACAATGGTCCAATGAGACTGAAAATAAAGGGCAATTTCAAATGTTACACAATCAAAGGGACATGACTTAGTCAAATGTCCACAAAATCAAGCATAACATATTCAAATTTCAAAGACGCAAGTAAAGGCCTAGGAGCAAAAAATAATGGATCATAGTCAAATGCTCCAAAAATAAGACAAAACACTCAATGTAGTGCACAAAGGAAAAGCATGGAACATAAAAAACCAACATAAACATATCATACTAGTCTTTAGATATGTGTGCTAGCAAAAAATGTTAAGTAAATAGCATATCAAATACATTACAAAATATGTAAGCATGGATAAAGGCATGTGTAATTATATAATCTTAAATATGATAATATAAAAAGACCATAAAATGATTTAACCTGGGTGTATCATGATCAAAGAATAGATGCCCCCAAAGTCCACATGACATGAATAAAGGGAAGGCCCAACATTTAAAAATGTAAAGATCATGTATCTATGTATGTTTGTATCACACTCAAAAGGTGCATGAAGCATGTGTATATAGAAATAAATGATATGTTATCCACCAACATGGAACCAACAACATATGTAGCAAGGAGCTAATAGAACATGTAAATATTGAAAATAGTTTTGGATTTTTGAATTTTTGTTTTGATTTGTTTGGTATTTTTGGTATTTTAGAGATTGTGTAAGCTACCAAATTATTTTAAGAGGATGAGAAACTTTGAGTAGTGTTAAATAAATAAAATTTCTTGAACTAAATTTATCATATGTGTGCATATTAGAATTAGGAACTATATCATGTTCTTTTGTCAAGGAGATGTAATGATTAATATATTGAGCCTGTTTCCATCTAGTGATGCTATATTTAATGAAAAATATATTCTAAGATGTATTTTGATTTTCTTTTTCAATATATTGTATGTTCTTTACATTTACTAATGTTGTACCCAACACCCCCTTTTTCCTTAAAGGAAATGAGAACCCACAGTTTTTGGAACATGATCTCAATGAGGACTTCATATCATATGTTTTATGCAAATTTTGGGAAATCTAGGCCTTTTTGTTTTCCAGGTAGTTGGTATTTGGCTATATCTTATAGTTTTGGCATTATGATTATTATGTTTTATGAGACTAACTTGTGTACTTCATATCAATTCTTTAGACTATTTCTTTCATATTTTGTGCAGAACATCTCTCAAATGGATTGTTTTAGGATTTTTTGGTCTTACCTCCCCTCAAGCTTATTCTTTCAAAAGCCTCATTTTTTCAAAGAAATTATTATAGATTTTTTATCCAAAATAATTATCTCAATAGAATTCATCATACAGATCTTTTACCTTAGGATATTTTGGATCGTACACATTTTCTACAAAACATAATTCTCAATGGATGTGCCCCTTTGACCCCCCAACTTAACCTTTAGAATTTCTCAAAGTGACCCCTAGGTGTACAAAAGTACCCTTTGGGAATTTATAAAGGTTCCTTTCAATTTTTTTTGGAGTTACCCTTCAAAAATTTGGAAATGCCCTTCTTGCCTTTCCCACCTACCCTTTAGCCTTCATGAAGTAGACCCTTCAAGCAAATTTTGTCCCAAAGTAGACCCTTCAGCTTCTTTCCACCTACCCTTAAGGACCATTCCAATTATCTCTTTAGCCTTTTCAAATTGACCATTTTCCCCCTTGACCAATTATTTATAGAACCTTCCCTTTATATTTTCCTTGCCTACCCTCCAGGTTTTATGGGGGTGTCCTTCAAAAGAATTGTTGAAGTTTTTTTTCCCTTCCACCATTTCCTTCATAACTTTTATTTCATACCTTTGATAATTCTCTAAAATATTTTTTATAAAGTAAATCCCTCAATTAAATGCTTTATTACCTTTTTAAAATGACCCTATACCCTAATCTATCCCCTTTGAACTTACTATTTTTGACGTAGAATTTTCAAAACAATTCCTCCAAAGGGCACCTACCCTATCGAAACTTTTTCCTAAACCTGTGTGCCCTTTTTTAAATGGCCACATATCCTTTGAATCTTATTAAAAGGACCTTTAGGCATTTTATAAACTATCCAAATGAATTTTAAACCTACCCCTTGGGACTTCTATCTTGAGACCTTTTGTTATATGGCCATTTCCTTTGAACTTTTATTTTGGGCATTTATCCGATGCAAAATCTCCAAAAGAATTCCTCTGAAGGGCATTTACCCTTTAGAATTCCTAAACCTACCCTTTGATTTAAGGGCACATACCCTTCATACTTTTTTAACATGCCCTTCGAGACCTTTGAAGTGACCCGTAGTTATACAAAAGTGCCCTTCATCCCTCCAACCTACCCTTCAAGAATTTCAAAAGTGCCCTTTGGCATTAGTGAAGTAGACCCTTTATGACTTTTTTCATGGATAGAATGCCCTACAAAGTGGACCCTTTAGAACAAGACTACCCTTTGAAGAGTTTGGAATTATCCTTTAACCACAAAATAGCCATCCAAAATAATTCCTTCAAAACTTTTACTCAAGGTCCTTCAAAATAATATCCTCAGACATTTTATCTAAAATAATTCCCTGAAGTAATTATCCACTAACATTGATCTAAAAGTATCCTTTGGATATTATATATTTAAAGTACTTTGTTATGGAAAAGACTATGGAAATTTAAAAAGTTTTTTATTACAAGGGACATTATTAGAGTTAATACCATACTTAGTAAAGATAAAATATTTCCTATTTGATAAATACTAATGACCCCCACCAACCCAAGATTAATGAATTTGAAAAGTGAACATTACATATTTAATATCTCACAAACTGGTATTTAATGTAGGATATTATATAAATGATACTAAGCCATTAGATTCATCATTTTCATTCAATTTATCTTGAAATCATCATAGTATCCTCATCTCCCAGTAGTGATTGAGAGCCCTAGTTTCTACTTCAAAGAGTATATAGTGAATAGGCAATCGAGTGAGCCCATATATGAAGAAAACCTTTCAAACATAGCCAAATCTCATGAAGATGTAGTAGTGTTCATCCATGAAGGCATCGAGATGGCACATCAGAAGCTCAAGAAGTGTAGGAATTATGAGCATGAATTGAATAGCTAAAGGAGTAATCCAGTGTAGTGCACATTCTTATGAGTATTGAAACTGAGGTGAGGGAGGTTGATTCCAAATGTTATAGTTCTCTTAAAGCCATGGAATTTATTAAGGCATAAATGGCACCTCACCTAAACTAGGTGAATCAAGTTTGTATCTCTCTCACCCAAGATATTCCTTAACTTAAGATGATATTTTCTTACACATGCAGCTCATTTTATAACCACCTAGATCTCATGACCACATTTGAGGCATATAATGCCCTAAATTTGGTGGTCATTAGACATGAATAATTTAAAGAGTGGTTAAAGGCAATTGTGGTCTTAATGCCAGATTATCAGGCTCATGAGACCTAACTCTTTCAAATTTTTGATGAATTAAAGTTATCTAAAGCAATAAATTCTATAGGGAAATTGGTTAGTAGGATCAATTTTGAAAAAATTATCCAAGATGCCATAGATGATTTTAAACAAATCATATAAGGATTAACAGTGGAGAGCATTGAAGCAGAGTTAAGCAGGGTCTAGAAGAAGGTGACCAAGATGGATATCTTCAAAAGTAAGTTCCAGACAACCAAGGATGAACATGCAAGACTCATTGGACAAACTAAAAGACTCTACCAACCTTCACTACTTAAATTTGACATCATTCATTAGTAGCATGAGGTAGCACATATAGTTTACAATGAGAATGAAGTGAAGAAGAAGCAAGCTTATGGTAGTGTAGCTACCCCATCAGCTTCTACTCTGACTTCAACTCCAATAAAGGCCCATGCATCACTCTAAACCATGTAGCCTTAGATTTTGTATGTGGTATTCCTAGCGGTATATATATGTATAGATATTACTTGTAAATTAGATAATTATTTTTAATATATTGACTTTGTATTTTATTTAATATGCACATGTTGCATTCAATTGTAAAGTCAATTTGGCTATTTATAGATTGTAATCTTAAATGGTTTTGATCACAATTAGAACTACATGTTTGATCTTCCACATGTAACCAACATGCATAGACTTAGAGGATGAGGTGCCCCCTCCCCAAGCTCTATAATACTATTATACCACCTAATTTAATTTTTGTTAGAGAATTTTGGAATAAAAAAGTAGTAATCCTTTTGGTTATCAAGCAAATTATTTGAGTATTTTCTATCTAATGTTGTGTTGTTAGTTGTTATTTTCTATGGTTGTTTACTTCAATAAATCTTTAGTGTGTTAAATACTGCAAATAGATTCTTAATGGTTTTAATTAATGTGTTAATCTTAGATGTGCAATATATAATGAGGATTGGTAGATGTGTTAATTGAAATAGTTAATTTATATTCAAGTATCTTTCTAGATGTGTATTTGTGTTTTCTTAGTGTAGTTTTCTAAGTTTGTCCCATCATTACCTTAGATAATCCATTAGCCCAAGCCATAATCTCCTAATTAAAAGGTTTAAAATAATTTCTTGGATAGGAGCAACATTTGTCTAAGGCTATTAGACTTCTTATACCTCCATTCCCTTAGAATATTTAGCCATGACTAGTTGCTTATGAGAATTTGTTGCTAATAGTAGGCATTGGTTTTAAGAAGACATAGGTATATCTAGAAACTAGATAGGGAAGTAATTATTAAGACCCATGAGGATATCTTTTCTGCCCTACCTTACCCTCCATTTACATTTTTTTATTGAGATATACCCACATTAAAATAAAATCCATCTACCCATATAACTCACATAGGAATTCACCCTATTATGAAATCACACCTCTATCCAAAAACCCTTGTTAAAAACCTACATAATTTACCAATTATTCTATCAATAGGTTTTAAAATACCATATACCTATAACTCATGCCTTGGAGTGGATTTTACCTCTATAAAGATCCTAAAATTTTAGAAGATACCTTGTTACAGTTATGGTGTGCATAAAACCCACATCAAACGTTTCACTGGCACTAGAAGGAGGGCCTCAATTTCCTCCCAATAATAGAGGATTAGTCCTTACATAGAGTTGCACTAGAGTCAACAAGGAGAGTGACCAGATCTAATTCCTAAGATGGGTTATTATTATCACCCTTAGAAAGCCATAAGAGACCTAGAGTTGTGCTAATATTTCTAGTTTAGAATAATCCACCTTCACTAAGGTAGCCTTCACTTGTAAGGAACCCTTTTCTTATTAATCAACCAATGGCTTAGCAATAACAATGGTTAGTTAGATCTACCATTGTCATCTTGGGAGATGTGCATGATTTACCCTATAACCCTAAAATGTATCTACCATCCTTTTCTCCTTCAGTTCAAGGACCATAAAAGATCACATTAAATCTATTAAAGCTACTTTGAGATTAAGGAATGTAGTTAATAAAGATATTGCATGTCAATTATTTCCTTTCACTTTAATGGATGTTTCTTATGATTGGTATTTAAACCTAACCAAAAATTCCATCACCAATTGGTAGGATTGTCAAACTACTTTTCTTGTGTAGTTTGGGTAGGTTACCAATCTAAGACTGGTGTATCAACACTTCACTAGCATGAAGAGGGAGCCTAGTGAGCCTATCCACACTATCATCACATGATGACATAAGATGTATAATTGGTTAACCCTAAGTTAAAAACCATAACCAATGTTAGCATTGGATATGTCAAAGAATTCCTTAGACCCCATCACCACCATGTTTTTTAGAAGAGCACCTACTACCACTACTTTGGAATTAGCATTCAAAGAAGCCATTAACATTGATAGAAAGCTTAATCTAAAAATCCCTGGGGTAATTAACAATGGGATCCCAATCCTTAATCCAATACCACATGTAAATTAGAATGTTCTAGCCGACAATCAAAATTAGATATATAATTTGCCTCCATTATTGTAAATGTTGTAGCCAAGTTTTGGCTATATAAATAATCACTTGACCAACAATAATTACAAACTAAACCAGTCAGCAACTACACTTGTTATGGTTGTTCTACAAGGTGAAAAATCCATGAAGGCCAAATTAGATTAGATCCAAAAAATGGTTTAGAAGCTTAGTAATGATTTTATAAACATGTAACAAAAACTAAGAAATACTAATACTCAGAAAGGTAACTAAAACACTAGATTCTTGAGATATAGCAAGCCTTTCAATCAAATTACAAATAATATGAAGAACCATGGTAGAATTTTAGAGATCAACATTACTAAAATAGGTCTCCCTAATTAGTGTAGAATACACAATACACCCCAGCATGGAAATCTTGACTGCATTAAGTTTTATACAACATTTAAAATCTTTTAGAGAGAAGTAACTAGGCAATATCAGATGAATAATCCACCAGAATCACATCAAGATCTAAGATCTTCTAGTACAATGATGTTCTTTAAAACTCACAAATTTCCTTTCCAAGGAGATGACAATGAACTAGAGGATAATTTAGAAGAAGTTCATGCCTTCTAGTAGTTCTAAAGGGGTGTGGACAACTTGAAGAACAAACAACCTTTGACCATATCAACTCCTTCAAACACCATAACAATTCCACCCAATCCCAAAGTAGATAACAATCCACCCCCTCTAAAAGGGAATGATCCACTACCAAATAAGGAGGAATGAAACAAATCTAAAGGATACAACATCATGGAAGATATGAATAAAATCAAGGAAAATATCACTATTGACACTTGGATTTATACCCCTAAGGAGATTCCTTGCTCTCCTCATTTAAGTGGCACAATGGAAACATCCCACTTTTTGTGGGTGACAATGTTGAAAGATAAATCTCTAAAAGGACTAGTTCCCTTGATGCACTCTTTGAAGCACTTTCTTACCTATCAACTTGTGGATTAAAAGGGTTAAAAAAACTAATAAAACCAAAAGGTGATGTACCAAGTTTTAATATCCTCTTATTTGACTAAATATATACTACTTAAAGACAAATAAAGCTTTTCTTATACACAACTCACAACTCAAGATGCATTATCACATCAATGTTTCATATGTTAGATTCAAGAAGGTATTTGATATTTAGGAGGGTAATGAATGATTATATGAGAGAATAAAATCATAAAACACTTCTAACACACTTATACACTTATAAAATAATAATAACAAAGACATATAATAATATCCTTTTTGTACACTTGGTAGACAATCAAGGATAACATGCTAGAAAAGAAAATCTTCTACTAGATAAGACCAAAAAGATTGCACTAACACTCAATTACATAGCATGTAAGTAGGAAAAAACACTTTTTAATTTATTCAATATTCCTTCAAGTAAAAAATTATCCAAGGTTCACCATCAACCAACGAAGGCTACCCAAAAGATCCAAAAGAGTCCATATTTATAGATTTTGAGAGAGTACAAGGTAAGGGAAGTCCAAAGGTCACTTGTACACATGTAAATTCAATAAAGGAGGTTATATTTTCATGTTAAAAATATTTTAAATGATCCATGTAATGTCATGGGGTCTAAATGTCTATACAACTCATGAAAATGATGAAAAGTGTCTCAAAATTCCTTATCTTGGCTCAAAAAACTACCTCAATCATTTGGACATATTTGAAAATCCCATCACTGACTAGGGATAGGTCTGATGATGGGAATAATAGGTAAGGCCTTTAGGCATGAAATTAAATTCATTTATTGCATTCATACTCCTTTGGAAACTCTTAGAATAAAGCAATCACTATATAAAGTCTAGAAAACTCCTTGTTTCAATCACACCTCACAGTTGGCCTCAAAAATACCTTTAGTTTTCCATTAAAGTACATGGGAGGGGGTATTAACACTTTTTAATACCCTCCATGGTCTTGTAATTCTCAAATTCACCTTAAAAAGACATCCATTTGGGTTTCCCACACTTTTTACTCTTCTGCTCACTATGCCAGTTTTGATTGGCTAAAAGGAGAGCTCTATTTATGACACTTATAATTTTTCCCATAGAATAAAATTACCATAGGGAGAATAAAAAGTCTTTATTCCCCCTCCAAACTTGATTGCATTTTCTCAAACCTCTTAGAACTTGCAAAACATAGAAAATGGTGAGGAAAACATTATTTTACATGTTGTCCATATAATTACATACAAATAATTTACTTGAATGAGATCCTGAGTGAGTCTTCTCCATGTTCCAATATGTTTCCTTTTCAAACTATTTCATTTGAATGGTTCTCCATGCTTGTTTTCTCCATCAGGATTCTCTAAGGGTTTTACTAGGGTTTTAAACTATTTTTTACTCTTAACTATTGTTCATAAAGATGGAAAATTTAAATTACAAACCAAATAAACAAATATATTTTTTAGGACACTCTCTAACTCTCCGTAACCCCTTTTTTCTCATGTAAATCCTTAGCAAAGATATGAGCTTTACAAGTTGACCTAACGATCTTGTTTCTCCACTTTCCTTCATGCTTGAGCTATCTCTAGGCCAAAAAAAATCTTTTTTCAAGTTTATTTACATAAAAAAATCACATAAATTTTTTAATTTACTCCATAAACATGTCCCAATCATCTTAATAGTTCATCAAGGAATAAAAATGAAGTTAGACCCCCAATTGACTCCAAATCTCATTAAGGCCTAATGGGATTGGCATAACCCCTACAAGTTTGGATCACTTGGTTTATTATAACATGTTTATGATGGTTTATTATTCATTTTTAAACTTCATTCATACTCACAAATTCATCATATTACCTTTTAAACACTCATTTTCATATTTTCTCTCTCATTTGCCTATTAGGCCTAGTGGGAACTTACCTAATTTAACTCTATGCATGAATAGTTAGTTCATTTTTTATGGTTAGAGATATATTGATTGTTAATTATATTCCATAAATATTCCATACTCATCACCCAATGTTATTTTAATATCTTAAGGCCTCAACTTAAGTCCTTCACTCATTTTTCCATCTTTTGTTTATCTTGACAAAGTTCTAATTTTCATGAGTGGCTGATCTTTGAGACAAAATAGAGAGATATTCCCTCATTACCATGGAAAAATGATTTTTTTTAAATTTTTTTAAGGTCATAATTATGATATTTACCAAATTACAAGGTCATACTCCCTCATTTAGGTACCTAACCACCTCAAGTTGTCTAAAAAAGGGGCTAAAAAATCCTATTTTCGTACATTTTTATCCAAATCCACTTGTGGATGACCTTTCCAACCCAATTATATACCTATATGATATATAAAAACTTTCCCCACATTAAATTTTTAATCATGGATATTTTGAAACCATCCAAAACCTTTCTCCTTGGTGGATTCTTTATGCTTACCCTTTGAAGCAAGAGGTTTCCTAGCTTGCTTGGATGGACTATAGTCCATTTTCCAAGTGGGAAGGGAATTTCAAAACCTTTACAAGGTATTTGGAATTTTTTTTCATATCTTTTATCATATTTTATCATATAATTATCATTTAAACTTACCTTTCACCTCTAGATGGTCTAGGCTTCACTTACCCTTGCCAAATTGTACCTTGTTGACTGAGATTGAGGCACCTCTACATTTTCTTACTCATGTAGGTTTCATGGGATCTAAATATATTTTTAATGATGTTTTTAGATGCCACTGAGACCTCTTAATGTCATCAAATTCCTTCCTCTAGTTTCATCTCATCTAAGAGTGCCATAGTCCCTCTTATAGCTACAACTATCTCTTGATTGGCGATTGAGATAGTCCTCCTCCAAGAGCTAGTTATAGGTATCTATTGCCTCATGAAGGTATTTACTAGGATGTTTTTAAAACTTATTACCATTAACTTTCCTTAAAACTATATTATCAAATTTATGTTCATTCCATTAATAGATATTAGGATATTTGTATGCCATTTTAGTTTAAGACTAGGACAACTTCATCATGGTCCTACCTGTAGGTATTCATAGGCTTGGGTAAGGTTATTATGATGGATAAAAAATTAATAATCTCACCTTGGAGGTCAAAACATTATTTATAAACTCTAAACCCATATAATATAGATAAATACTATCACAATTCATGTCTACTCATTTCTTTTTCACAAATACTATCTGACTCCTATAGGTGGCCATTCTCCATACCTGAGGAGTACTTGAGCATGTTCTAAGAACTATAAATAGGGTACAAACCTCACTTAATATTTAAAACACAAACTCCATCAATTTTACTATTTCACTTCACATAACAACCTCTGCCAATGGCCTTATGAACACATATCTCACAATTTAGTCCTCCCTACTTGTAGGACTAAGAAATCTTGCATCTATTGACCCCTATAGGTGCTCTTAGGTTTGAAAAACAAAAAATTTTACTCATAATAAGGCTTGTAAATTTTATATAGTTTATAATCATACTTTGAAACCATGAACACAACCTAACATCCATCTATGCAAGAAAGGACTTCTTCCAAGATTGAAACTCCACCTTCATTGTAGATTCATTTTTAGGATAGTGTATGGATAGTGCATGTGTGTAAGGAGTAAAAACCATATTCAAACCTCTCAATATTATCCTTTAGTCATTAATGTGAATTTGGGTCATTTAGAGTCATTTAATAATGATTCTCAGTCAAGGTATGACAAGTTGATTGAAGATGAGTCTCTTTTAGACCAAAACCCTATAGACTTTACTACTTGGTTTTAGTGTGTTCTAAGGCACCTTTGAATCTTTAAAAACACACATTACCCTTTTCCTTTCCTTATAAAAATTGTTAGGGACCTTTCTTGTACTAGGGTTTATGTATCCACCAAATTTTAGGCCTTGAAACCTTTTTCAAGTGTACTTTGGAAGGCCTATCAAAACCTCCTAGAGCTCTATTTTGCTCCTTTAGGGATTCCATCTCCAAATTCAATCTTTGACCTTCCAAAATGATTCCATGATTAATTTTTATTATATGATTTTTATATGGGTCTATGGACACTTATTTTCATTAAAATTTTCATTAAAAAAAGTGTGAAATTTATTTAGTCCTTCCGTACACACCTGAACTCAAGCTCAGCCACCAGTGGAAGGTTGTTTAGAGAAGCAAATAGTGTATTGGGTTGTGTACCACTATGAACCTTGAGTATATAAGATAATAATATGATTTAATGAACCTCCAAATTTAATTCAAACTAAAAAAATAATTTATAACACATCCACCTCCCCTTACACTAGTAAGACATGTAGATGCATGTTTTAGGCAAAATATATGGGCAAAGCATAGAATTAAGGTAAACATGGTGGTGAACTAGCTAAAAAATACATAAATTACATATTAAATATTCAATAATTATATTATCCACCATTTTAAACATGGAACCAACTTTAAAACACATGCTACAATATGGAGACACTTACACATATGTGAAAAAGAGTAGACAGATGCACCAAGTGGTTGTTTGGCATGGTATATGAGCATGTGATCAAACTTTGTAATTTATAAAACATGAAAAATTACATAATTAAACTCTTAAAGTATTTTATATACCAATAAACCTCCATTACAACCTCATAGACATGATGAACCAATTCATACATGAGACTGCAACCAGAAATGTGCAAGGAGTTGACCATAGAGGGGAATAAGATAGCAAGCAATCCAAGGAGTGACATGGTGAATGTTAAACATAAATGATATGGTCACAAGACCTATGGTATTATATAACACTCTTTACCATTTGAAAGAGACACCTATAGGAGAGATACATTTAGCAAATCAAAGCACTCCAATTGAAACTACACATGGTGACACCTCCTTATATGATAGACAAATTTTTCTCATCTAAACATTATTAATCATGAAAAAAATAATTTATACCATATAATAAGTAATCCAACATCCCTTGGATCTAAAACCACTAATTATTTCATATGTATTTGGTAGAAATGGAGAAAACCCTTTAGGGTGCACCAAACAACTATCAAATCTGCATAGTCAACTTGTTAGCAGTGGTTCATACAAGATAGTTGATAAATATTCAAAATAAATATATTAAAATTAATTTATCCTAGTTTAATATCATCTCCCAAAATAATTTTGTTTGAAATTACATGTGTTTTGTATTGAACAAAAACCTGAAGGTCACTCTAGTCTGCCAAGAAGAGCAAGAAATGTGTGGAATAGTTTTAGTATCCAACTAAATATTTTAGATCAAAAAATAATATATATGAGGTTTATAAGGATAATAATACCCCCCATTATATTTCCCATATGGCACACTTCCCTATGTGTGGTATAAGTGCCATTTTTCCTCTTTTCAACTATTTTTTTAATTTCAATTAGGGAGCCTACAAGGATCTGAGGTAATTGAAATTTATAACATATAAACTGACATATTTGACATTTTAAACAAAAATATTATACCTATTCACATTTTTAAATGTGCCATTTGCATTAATAACCCTTACAAGTATATAAAATGACCCCAAATAGATAAATTAATTAGTGTGACTAAGACTAAAACTAAGATGACCTTAAATGACATCATATAAAAATTAATAATTCCTATTAAAACATATTAGGATCCATTAAAATATTTAAAATAAAATAAAAATTGCCTAGGGTCACCCAAATTTGACCAAAATGTCAAATTTGGTCAACAAAATGGTGACTCATAGGGGTAGTATGCCTACTATACTAAGGACCAATAGCCTTATCCTACCAACAGACAATGGATTCAATATATTATTGAATATAAATATAAATTAATTTCTTAAAAACAAACACAAAGCAAACACACAATACCAATAAAAGCAAGACAAGCCAAGACACAAAATAATGCAAGAGACAAGACAAAACTTACACATGTGCATAAGAATTTAGGGAACACAAGGAAAATAAGAAACTATGTACAAGGAGAGAGGAGAACCTTATTATCAATGTTTGAGATATATCCCATTGACTATGATATGAAGCTCCTCTCCATATAACCTTGAGAGTTGGAAAGCATTATATTTCTTGCATTGTGTGATCGCATATGGGCCACTCCACAAAGCATCAAACTTTGTGTGTCTTCCAGGTTTAGATCTATCTTCATCCCACTTTAGGACAATGTCTCCTCTTTGAAACTTCTTGGTATGGATTTCTTGTCAAATTATCTCTTTGTTTGTTCTTGGCGAGTTCTCATAGTTTTCATTGTGTGATCTCTTGTCTCCTCAAGCTCCATCAACTCACACAACCTAACTTCCATGCTCTCATTATCCATCAATTTTAGCTGATAAGTGAGGTCCAAGGTTGGTAACTCAATTTAAATAGGTAGTCTATATTTTCTCCCATAAACAAGTGTGTATGGTGAGTATCTGATTGCTCTCTTTAGGGTAATCCTATTAGGCCAAAGGGCTATCTTCAACTTGGAATGCAAAGTCCTTTGGGTCTCTTCCATTATTCTCTTTATGATCTTGATCATATTCTTATTGGTGGACTCAGCTAGTCCATTCCCTTTTAGATAGTAGTTGGAGGAGGTGATAAGATAGGTGCATTGTTTAAAATCTTGTTCACTTATCTTTATTCTAAAAAAAGCTAATGCATTATCTAAAATTATTATTGAAGGAGCCCTAAACCTTGTCACTATACCTTCATAGAAGTCTAAAACTAAGTTTTCATTTGTCTCCTTGAGAGATACATCCTCCACCCATCTATTAAGCATGGAATATACTGAGAGGGGGGGTGAATCAGTATATATATATATATATATATATATATATATATATATATATATATATATATATATATATATATCTTATAAAACTTTCCCTTAATCAAACATTCAAGATATGTAATAAAACTCAAATAATAAACATCACACAAGAAAGAGAGAGACACTAGATATAACGTGGAAACCCAATGTGGGAAAAACCACAAAGAACAATCTCAAGTATATTCATGAGAAAAAATTCACAAGAGCACCATACCCTTTTGCCAAGTACCAACCTCAACTACAATTCATGAGCACCAACCCACAGGAGCTTCAAACCCCTTTGTTGATCACCAACCCAGTTATCATTCGTGAGCACCAACCCACATGAGCATCAACCACTTTGTGTATACCACACACCAATCTCTCAATGTTGCTATATCAATAAATGATAGTTCAATACAACATCTCTTTCCTCTCTCTCACCTTTGCTCTTCTAAGCTAGATAATACAATATCAAATTAACCTCTCACTCTCATATTACAAATGGCTTCTCAAGCCTTTATTTATAGCTTTCCAAATGACCTTTGGCCTTCCCCCTTTGTGACCTTTCAATCCTCATGGAAAATGGAACCAATCTTGGATGACCCATCATATTCAAGCCTTTGAAAAGTCATGTGGTGACCCTTCATGACCAAAAACGTCCTTCCCACTTTTGTCCTTATCTTTGGTGACTTTTCGTATTCCTTAAAGTGTCCCTTCATGATAAATTCGCCCTTACTCTTGTCTTCACTTGGTGACTCTTGGTATTCCCCAAAATGACTCTTCATGGGAAAATGCATCCCATCCTTCTTTTGTCTTTACCCCGTGGCTCTTTGACTTCTCCATGGGCCCTTATTTTGTCTCATATGCAACCAAAAATATATTCATTGATATTAAATAAATATTAACTCATATTAGCCAAGATATATTTATTACAAACAACATTAAATGCAATGGGACCTTTATAACCAATAATGTTAAACCTTTGACATCAATGACAATATTTCCAACACCATCTTGTAAAGTAATTTGTAGCAGTCAACACCCACTTGTGACCAACATTAGAAGGTGGATTTATTAGGCCTATGAAATCTAAACCCCATTGCATAAAGGGTGCATCAACTTAAATTAGATGAAGAGGCAAGGCAAAAATATTTTGTTTACCATAAAATAGAGCACATTTTGGGCACTTCCTTACCCAAGCATGGGTGTATTTTAATAGATTAGGACAAAAGTATCTAGCCTTCATAATCTTAATAGTTATGGTTCTTGGAGCAAAGTGACCACTAGCTAGTCCATCATGAAACTCAAATAGTAATTTATCAATCTAATATGATTCAATATACCTCAATAACATACCTAAACATTCCTTCCTAAACAATACTCCATCAATAAGTACATAAGGAATGGATTGCAATCTAAATTATCTTCTTTTAGCTCTATCTAGGCCTTGTGGACACTCGCTAGTTTGAGGAAAATGGATCATATCTTGTGTCCAACCTCTCATTGATGAAGGTATAGCTATCATAATTTCATCATGGAGTGCTAAAATAATATCTTTTTTCTCCTTCAAATCTGAGGCAAGATGCTCACATAACCCCTTCCCTTTCACTAGCTTGGTTGTCTTGATTTGCACATCATACTCCATCACTTTTGTGATCCAACCAGCCCTCTTTTCATTCAAATATTTGCTCAAAAATAAGTCTTTGACACTAGGATGAGGAATTCATATTTTAATCTTGTTTTTTGAAAACATATGCCTAAACTTATTTAGACTCCTAACAACTGAAAGTACTTGCTTTTTAATATAGGTGTATCGTACCTCATAGCCTTCCAAACTTTGACTAAAGAAGGCAATAGGCTGATCTAAATTTTCCTCATTTGATTGAGTAATCATGGTAGAGATCACCTCTTCATTCCCAAAGGCACACAATTTGAAATCCTTTGATAAATTAGGACTTGCAAGAGTAGGAACTTGGGCAATGGCTTATTTAATCTTCTCAAAACTTTCCTTCCATCTTCTAGTCCAAGTGAACACTTAATCCTTCCTAAAATAAAGGTTAGAGGTTTTAAAATATTATTAAAATTAGGAATGAATATCCTTACGAAATTTTTTTCCCAAAGAAACTTTTCAAACCTTTCTTGTGTTTAGGCAAAGACAATGCCAAGAAGGCACTCACCATTTCAAGATATTTAAATAAGCCCTTCTTGGAGACAATGTGTCCTAAGATTTTTCCTTAATGGACATAAAACACACATTTATTTGGGTTTAGAGATATCCCAAACTCTCTACACATTTCAAAAATCTACCTTAGGTGATTCAAGTGATCCTTTTCATCCTTGGAGAAATTTGTTACATCATCAAGATACACCAACAAAATGTCATTTATTAGTCTTTGAAAAGGCATATCCATTTCACATTGAAATGTAGATCTAGAATTATACAATCCAAAAGGAATTTTCCTATAAGAATATGTACCCAATTTATTAGTAAATTTTATCTTATATTTCTCACTTTCTTTCACCAAAATCTCATTATACCCAGAATACCCATCAAGGAGAGAAAACCTTTCACTACTTGCCCCAACTTGAAATATTTGTTCCATGGAAGGGATGGGATAATGATCCTTTAAGGAAACTCTATTCAAGTCCCTAAAATCAACACACAACCTGATATCTCCATTCTTCTTCTTAACATGGACTAAGTTTGTCAACTAAGATGAATGTTTAATGGGGAAGATGATTTTGGACTCAATCAATTTGGTGAGTTCTTTCTTCATGAGGGGTTCAATATTAGTATTGATTGGAATTTGTCTTAAATTTATAGGCTTGGAATTTTCATCTATATTTATGATATTTTAAGATAATTTTGGGTCAAATCCTTTCAAGTCACTATACTCCCATGCAAAGGCATTAGAAAACTCCTTTCATAAATCAACAAAAGCATGCTTCTCTTCACTAGTACATACCTTTCCAAATGAAATAAACTTATCTTTGAATATTTTTACTTTATCATAGTTCTCTTTCTTTGTATACATTCTTACTTTATCTTTTTTCAACTGGTCATCATCATTGAATATGCTCTTGAGAGTGACTAGGCCTTTAAGACGTTTGTTGGAATTCAATTGGACAATCTAACCTCCATACTTCTTCTTGTTTGGACTATAGTTTGGACTGATTCTTGGAATAAAACTCAACCTCTTCTTTTATAAAAAATTCTATTTTTTTATCACTATCAAACACTTGACAACTAGTGACAATATTTGGTATGGAGGGTCTTATAATTACCTTGAGATGTGGTTGGTTCTTATCCTCTTTTATACCTTTCAAAACATCAAACTAAGATCCAATTGCTACCAATTTATTATCATGTTTTTTTCCTCTCTTAGTATGGATTTTATGTTCAAATCTGTAAAATCCTCCATAATATCCAACACTCTATGCTTATAGGACTCAAGCAAAGAGTTTTTAGTCAAATTTTTTCCTCTAACTTGGTTCACAATAAGTTCACTATCACCATACACTTGCAACTCTTTAATACCTCTTTTCCTAGCCAATTCAAGGCCATGAATTATGGCCTCATATTCTACCACATTATAAGTACAAGATAATTTAAATCTAAAAGTGGAATAGTACATTTCCTTAGAAGGAGAAACCAACATAGCTCTACCACCTGCCCCAATCTTGCTTCTTGACCCATCAAATAAAATCTTCCATAAACCATCCATATTTTCACTTGGATTCATCAAATTTAGAATGAGAGAGTCCTCCTCATGCATAAAATACACCTCAAGACCATATTTATCAATGAATTTGTAAGGATCATGCTCATAATGCTCATCTACCCATTCATTTAATTACAAATCAGAGACTCCTTCAAGGGAAGATATTGGAGATTGGTCTATGTGTAGTTCCTCTTCATCCATGATGGCATAATTGAAATTTGCCACTTTATGTGTGTAAGGATCTAAGTTATTATGATGAATAGGTTCTAATTCAATCTTAATCTTAGTACCATACTTTGTCCTAAACACCATGTAGGACCAATTGACAAATAATTATCCACCTATCTTAACTATAAACTCTCTTGACAAATAAAGAGTAAAGTATGGAGGTAATCTACCATAAACACATCATGAGGAATGGAAAAATTAGGACAATCATGTAGGATCAAATTCAAATCTTGACCTACCCCTAAAGTCTTGGCTAGTGATCCATCCAATTAAAAGACTCCTTTAGTCATTGGCTCATATTTGAGACCTAGTTTATCCACTATACACTTGGTCTAACTGAAGTACTAGCCCCACTATCTATGATGAAATTATGAACCAAGAAATCAAAAATGATTAGAGATAGGTATAAAGGAGGATTTTTTTCATTCCTCTTCACTTGACCATCTATAGGTTGAGTTCTATTAACTAGGACAATGTTTTCATTCCTAGATGAGCCAACTTGCTTACCTAATCCTTACAATTCTTTTTGGATCATAACTTTCTACCCTATTATTGTCAAATAATCCCACAATTATATGTTCATGTTTATTTTATTCATATGGTCCACAACATTAATGAAATAATTGTTCATCTTTTGGGGTTCCTTAGAAATATTAACTCCTTATGGTGTAGCTTGTGAAGGTGGTTGAATAGGAGTTATCTTGACATTCTAAAAATTATTACCTTATTACACTCTAGGAGTTTAATTTTACACACTCACCATTGAAGATGATCTGGGGGGAAAAAATAGGTTCTTGAGTTGTTCTTTTTTACTCTTCAACAACCCTTTTCTTAGACCTAGTGTTAGAG
This sequence comes from Torreya grandis, assembly GCA_037957365.1. Lineage (NCBI taxonomy): Eukaryota > Viridiplantae > Streptophyta > Pinopsida > Cupressales > Taxaceae > Torreya > Torreya grandis. Next base: position 27,537 of record JARHVA010003982.1, read on the forward strand.
GCAACACTAGTATTCATATTGCTTGGATTCCCTAAGTGATTTTTAGCACAAAAATCTCCCTCCAAATTATTTATGGGAGTATAATTAGATTTTATTTACCCATTCTCAATTACAAATTACATTCCACCTTCATTTATCCCTTCAAAATTTTAAACTTGAGATGTTTGATTACCTTGCATAGTCATGGCTTGATCATGTATCCCATTGACATAAGTAACTTGATTTTGATTTTGGTCATAAGAGGGATAACCTAGTTATTCTTGAATAAGGTCATTTTGAGTGGGAACAAGAGCCTTGGAAGATGAAGTAGCATTAGGATTGTAACCTTGGTAAGGTCTAACTTGGGTAATTTGACATTGTCCTTGCATATTACTTCGAAAATGAGGTCTATTGGTTTGCCCAAACTAGTTATAGGATTTGTATGGCCTATAACCTTGAGCTTGTTTCCTTTTGATGGAAACCAACTCATTAGTGACACTTTGGAGAAATATTATAACTTCATGGATCTCATTTGAAGGGGCAATGGTAGGCCTTTCTTGACTAGGCAAAGGAGCTAAAGTAGGCAATGCAACTTGGGTAGGAGGCTGAAAATCAAGGAATAGTGGCATTGGTGGCCTAGGAGTAATCTTCATTGATTTAAAAATACAATTCTCATAATTTATGGCTATCTCATAGGTATCAGGGATATTATTCCCACCCATAGATTGGATATTCATAGCTACATCACTATTCAATGCCTTTAGATAGTACAAAAATGCATAGTTTGAAGTATGTCTCACTAGGGCTAGGATTATTTCCCATGTTTTTTGAAATAGAGTCTTAAAATATTTCATAAAACATTGTGGTTCCCTATTTATAGTGGTCAATTTCTCAGTTAGAGATAGATGATCACTCTTCTCTCCAAACCTCTTAGTTAATAGATCTCCTACTTCATCCCATGAACCAATAGAATTTTTAGGTAGAGTCCCATACCAATCCAATTTTTTTACTTTAAAGTAAAATGCCAACAACCTAATAGACACATTCTCTTAAATTATATTATGTATATTATATAAGTTTTATATGTTTCTAATATGTTTAATGGTAGTAATAGGACCCTCTCCACTAAAATATGCAATACTCTTAAGGGTTGCTCCTACAATTTGGTCATATTGGGAAAGATTAAAAGGATATGATCTAGTGAAGGATACAAAAGGTTTGTTTATATCCATCTTAGAATGTGAATAAAGAGTATTAGTGATTGAACTAAATAATAACTTAGACTTATTAAACACCAACTCTCTTGAATGAGGATGAGTATTCAAAAACCTAAACCTTTTGGCAGAATATAGAGGTAATTACATGAACTCAAAGGGTAAACCTTTAGCAAAAGACCTAGTGGTCACCTTTGAAATGGAAATTAGTAATTGATCAACAAAAAAATATTTTAAAACTTATTGGAGTCACCAGGTATTGAATATATATGTCCTTATAGCAATAACTAAGCCAAGACCAACACCAATCTTGGACAATTTTCTAGGACTTAGAGTCCCATCGAGTGTGCCAAAAAATGTTGACACTTAGATTTTCACCCCAGAGTAGATGCCTTTCTCTCCTCATCCAAGTGGCACAATGGAAACATCCATCTTGTTTTGGGTGACAATGTTAAGAGATGAATCTCTAGAAGGGCTAGTTCCCATGATGCACTCTTTGAAGCACTTTCTTACCTATCAAATTGTGGATGAAAAGGGTTAAGAAAAATAACTAATAAAACCAAAAAGTGATGAACCAATGTTTAATATCCTCTTATTTGATTGAATATAAAATACCTAAAGACAAATAAATCTTTTCTTACATAACTAACAACTCAAGATGCATTTTCAAATCAATGTTTCATATGTTAGATTCAAGAAGGTATTTGATACTTATGAGGGTAATGGATTATTACATGAGGTAATATAGTCATAAACCACTTATAATTCACCTATAAACTTCTAAAATAATATTAATAAATACCTACAACAATATCCTTTCTGCACACTTGGTAGATAATCAAGGATAACATGCTAGAAAAGAAAATCTTCTACTAGACAAGACCAATAAGATTCTACTAACACTCAATTTCATAACATGTAAGTAGGAAAAAAACTTATTTATTTATTCAATATTCCTTCAAGTACAAAATTATCTAGGGTTTCACCTTCAACCAATAGAGGCTACCCAAAAGAATTAAAAGAGTCCATATTTATAACTTTTGAGAGAGTACAAGGTAAGGGAAGTCCAAAGGTCACTTGTACACATGTAAACTCAAGAAAATAAGTTACAATTGCATGGGAAAGATATTTTAAATGATCCATACAATGTCATGGGGTCCAAATGTCTATATAACTCATGAAACTGATGAAAAGTGTCTCAAAATTCCTTATCCGCTCAGCAGACTAATTTAATCATTTAGACCTATTTCAATGTCCCATAAATAACTATGGATATGTCTAATGATGGTAATAAGGTTTAAGTCCTTTAGGGATGCAATTAAATGCATTGGTTGCATTTTTACTCCTTTATAAACTCCTAGAATAAAGTAATCATTGTTTGTAGTCTATAAAACTCCTTGTTTTAGTCACACCTCACACTTAGCCTCAAAAATAGATTAAATTTTCCATGAAAATCCATGGTAGGTGGAAAGTGAACTTTTAAATACCATCCATTTTATTTGACTTCTCAAATTCACCTTAAAAAGACATCCATTTGAGTTTTCCACACTTTTCACTCTTGTGCTCACTACGTTAGTTTTGAATGGCTAAAAGGAGAGCTCTACTTAGGATAACTATAAGTTTTTACATAGAATAAAGTGACCATAAGGAGTTATAATAGGTATTTATCCACCCTCCAAACTTGATTTCATTTTCTCAAAACTCCTATAACTTGTAAAACATAGAAATTGGTGATAAAAACACTATTTGTCATGTTGTCCATACAATTATATACAGATAATTTGCATGGATTATATCTTGAGTGAGTATTATCCATGTTCCAATAGGTTTCCTTGTAAAACTATGTCATTTGAATGGCTCTCCAAGCTTGTTATCTCCATCAAGTTTCTTCAAGGGTTTTACTAAGGTTTTAGACTGGTTTCTACTCTTAACTATAGTTCATATATAGGGCATGTTTAAATTAAAAAAATAATTCCAGAAATATGTTTATGATGACCCTATATAACTCTCCCTTACCCATTTTATTCCCATTCATATCCTTAGAAAAGATATGAGCTTTACAAGCTGACCTATCAATCTTGTTTCTCCACTTTCTTGCATGCTTGATCTATCTCTAGGCCAAAAACAATCTTTGTACAAGTTTATTTTCATAAAAAATATCACACATGTCTAAATTTACTCCATAAACATTCCCCAATCATCTAGATAGTTCATTAAGGACTAAAAATGAAGGTAGACCCCCAATTGACTCCAAGTCTCCTTAAGGCCTAATGGACATGGCATACCCCCTACAATTTTGGATCACTTAGGCTATTATAACATATTTAGTATGTTTTATTATGCACTTTTAAACTTAATTCATACTCATCAAGTCATCGTATGACCTTTCAAACACTCCTTTTCATCTTTTCTCTCTCATTTGCCAATTAGGCCTAGTGGGAACTTGCTTAATTTAACTATGTGCATGAATAGTTAGGTCATTTTGTAGGGTTAGAGATTTATTTCATGTTAATTATCATCCATAAATATTACATACTCATCACCAAATTTTCCTTGAATATCCCAAGGCCTCAACTTAAGTCCTTCACTCATTTTTCTATCTTTTGCTTATCTTGCCAAAGTTATAATTTTCATGAGTGGTTGATCTCTAAGATAAAATAGATAGATATATCCCTCATACCCATATAAAAATTAAAGTTTTTGGAGTTTTCTAAGGTCATAATGAGGATTTTTACCAAATTAAAATTTCATAATCCTTCATTTAAGTACCTAACCAACTCAAGTTGTCTAAAAAAGGGGCTAAAAAACCTTATTTTCCTACATTTTCTCCAAATCCACTTGTGGATGACCTTTACAATCCAATTCTATGCATCTAGGCTATATAAACATGTTCCCCACATTGAAATTTTTCTCATGGATCTTTTTAAACCATCCAAAACCTTTCTTCATAGTGGATTATTTATGCTTAGCCTTTGGACCAAGAGGTTTCCTAGCTTGTTTGTATGGACTATAGTCCATTTTCCAAGTGGGAAGGGAATTTGAGCACCTTGACAAGGTCTTGGGCATGTTTTGGCATCTATTAGATCATATTTGATCATCTAATGTGTTGGGTGAATATTTTGTCACCAACTAACTGATGAACAAAATAGGTAGTTTCAACCACAACACAAGGAGATTGGTCGGCCAAATGTGCAGGTTTACCACATCAGAAGGGGACAAATCTCTCCTCTCATCAAGGGGAGGTTCCCTATAACTATGAGGATATATATATATATATATTTATATATATATATATGCAAAAAATAACACTCAGGGTAGGATATCTTTTTTTTCAGAGATGATGTTCACAAACAAAGGAGAAATCTAGGTGAAAATATTGAAGGCACTTATCTTCTTTTATAAGTGGTCTTGCAGCAAATAGAAAGAGTTCTTTTTTATAGGTAACTGATAAGTAAATGTAACTAGAATAGGGTGTAATAACCAGCAGACTGAGATGTAGCACAAAGTCTCCACCTCAACTACCAAAGAGTGAAATACGAAGGATAATGGGGGCACAAAGTCATCTCAAAATCCTTTACATAGAAAGAAACTAAAAACACACACACTAAAAACAATTGTGGTAGCACAAAGTCTCTCCATGGTTGGCTTTAAGACACCTTCCTGATTACTTCCACTAGTTCTTTTTATTTTATTAAAATGGACAAGAATGCATCTATGAAATATACATAAGAACAATCCCCTAAACAACACAAATTATTACAGCACAAATTCTAAAAGTAACCTACTTTCTCATTTAAACAAAGAAATATGATTAACAATCTAAGCTCAAAGTCTCAGTAATCACCTTTCAATTTTGGTAGAGTTTTGTTTCTATATCAAAAAGACCTACTTTGCATAAAATAAGAGATTACAATATATATCAGCCAAGGAAGACTTGGCACTTTCTTTCATGGCATGGCCCATGCTACATTCAATGCCTTGAATGCATTTTTAGTTCAATCAAAGAGGCCATGATGGAATAGGGCATCTGCCTTAACTATGGCATGTCAATTCATCTCAAATATATTCTCTTTTGCATGGGTTGATTGCTCTTTCTCTAAATATGTACATGGATGTCACCTCACTTTTATTCCAAGGGAGCAAAATAGGCCATGCCTTTAATGCTTGTGAGATCAGATGTCTATTTGGTGGACTATTCCACCTACTAGAAATAACTCCTACATAGATATTTCTAGTCTTTTCCTCTTTCATGTTACAATTTGAGCTCTCAGGCTATCTTTTCCTTTTCTACTGGCTCTTTCAACTCCCTCTTTAGCTAGTCACTGAGTTTGTTTTTAGGTTCCTCACCACATTTGAAAATCAATAGATATTTCATTACCCTAAATTTGATGTTTGAGGGGATGTCATTGGCCACTGGTTACTTGAACCATGAACCTTTGAAAGTTCATTGGTTCAATAGTTTGAGTGGCCTTCTCAGCTCATTGGTTCCATCACTTCTTTGGTCCATTCATTTTTCTATTTCATTCACTTTTTTGGTTCAATCACTTTCCTTGCTATTCAATTGAACCATCTCTTTGAACTGGTCTCTGAAATATTTCTCTTCTTTCCTTTGCTCAGAGCTTTCATTGAACCATTGAACTCGTGAACCTTTGAACCTTTGAACCTGTTTTGGTTCAAGTTTCAATAGTTCATTCTCTTTATTAGAATCCTTTATTTTTATAAGTCTTTCAAAGCTTTGAAATGACTTTGGCTTAATGTCTTGGGAACCTCCTAAAGGGAAGGTGTCCCTTCGGGCCTTGAGAAAGGTCCATTTCTTGGTCACCAAGAGCCCCCCCACAAGGGTACCTACCCTTTAGGGTCCTTCAAGTGGACTTCTTCAAATCCTTCAAATTCCATAGAACCAATCCTATAGAGTTCATAGAAATAGGTATGCAGAGTCTGTAGAAACCAGCCTACAGAGTCCATAGAATCAAGCCTGTGGAGTCTGTAAAAACCAACTTGTAGAGTCCATAGAAACCAACCTATGGAGTCCATAGAAATAGGTCTATGAAGTCCATAGAAAAAGGGAAGGTGTCCCTTTGGGCCTTGAGAAAGGCCCATTTTGTGGTCATCGAGAGCCCCCCATAAGGGTATCTACCCTTCGGGGTCCTTCAGGTAACCTTCTTCTTCAAATCCTTCAGACAAAATGTCTGAAGGAATTCCTTTAGACATTTTGTCTGAAGGAAATCTTTCCTTTGTTTTTGTAGCTTTTTTTTGGGCCTCTAAACATTCCTTCAGAAAAAAGTCTGAAGGAATTCCTTCAGACAATTTGTCTAAAGGATTTCACTTGTAAAATTTTACCACAGAAAATCTTTCTGAAAGATATCTTTTTGTTAGCTTTTGTTCACTGCCCTTCACAAGGGCACTTGCCCTTTGGGTTTTGGGGGACTCCTTTGAACCTTCTGATTGAACTGATTGATTGAACTAACCATGGTTCAATGGTTCAATAGTTCAATGGTTCAATACTATGTTCCATTCATTTAATTGACCAGTTGAACCAACTGCTTTGAACCATTCATTTGAACCAATTGATTAGAACAACTCTTCAAACTTTGATTGAACTCATTAAACCTTGAACCTTTAAACCATTTTGGTTCAAGGTTCAACAATTCAATGGGTTAAATCTTCCTACCTTTCTTTAAGTCTTTGGAAGCCATTGAACATGTCGAAATGGTTGAACTTTAAACTTTTGCCGAAGCGCTTAACTCTTCTAAGTCTACCAACATTGTTGAACCTTTGAACCCATTAAACCATTGAATCTTTGGAAGTGGGGTTAAATGGTTCAATCCTTTGTTTGAATCTTATCTATGGACCTTTTGGTTGAACCTCGGCATTGAACCAATCTTGAAATTGCCTAAGTGTTGGGAGCTTGTTTCTTTGTGAGAGCTCACGTGTTGAAGTCATTAAACCTATTGAACCTGCGAGTCCCTTAGCTAAACAAGCTTGAATAATGAAGAATTTGAATACTCAAAACAATTTTTGAGAAGGTAAGAGAGAATTTGGCCTACAAGACCAAAATAGTTCATATATTGTCCCAAAAATGAGTGACAAATTTTGGGAACAATAGCTGGCTCCAGTTGGGGAACTTCTTTTAGTTGAAATTTTGAAATAGCTGAGGGGAGTAGAAACTAGAATCTCTAGTGCCCTTAAGTATGCCATTGGGCTTTGAAGTCATGCTACCCAAAAAATAAAGGTGCCAAAAATGAAAACAAAAATCACAAAATAGAACTAAAGACTACAAATATACATATGTACAGATGATCTTATCTGATACTTCAAGAATTGAAGTGCTTTAGATGCTTCCCATTGTGAGGTAGAGAAAATGGCATGCCATCTTGATACTTCAATAGGAAACTATTTTCACCATTGAGATGATGGATAGTAAATGGGCCTCTCTAAAGGAAATTGAATTTCCCATGCATTCCTTTTGGTTCTCTTCTCTTGTCCCGTAATAGAACTTGATCTCCAATCTAAAAATCATGGGTTTTTATTTTTTAGTCAAAGATCCTTTCCACCAAACTTTTATGCATATAAATTTGATTCACCACCATAGTTCACTGCTCATCCAACTCAGTCAAGCACATGATCCTTTTGTCAATGGAGATTTCATATGTCTGATCTTCAACTGCCTTTGCCAATTTTAGTGCTGGAAATTCTAGGGTGATTGGTATCTTTGCATTGAGACCATACAAAATTTGGAATGGTGACATACCTATCACCATTTTTTGTGTAATTTTATCTTCCCATAAATCATCAATCAATGCTTTATGCTAGGTTCATTGGTTGTCATCCACTAGCTTCTTGATGATGGTTACCAGGTTTTCATTGCTCGATTCTACTTGGCCATTCCCTTATAGAAAATAATTAGAGGAGTGTGAGAGGGTAATCCCATAATAAAAATATAATTGAGTGATTTCATGAGAAGAGAAACAAGTTGCATTGTTTATGATAATCTTGGTTGGGACCCCAAACCTGGAAATGATGTTTTCCTTGAGGAAATCGCATACTATTTCTGAAGTAGCATGCTTGGTCAGAATTGCTTCCACCCATTTGGTGAAGCAATTTATGGCTATGAGGACATAATCATGTCTAGTGCTTGAAGATGGGTTTACAACACTAATGAAATCGATTCCCCATTGCTAAAATGACTCTTTTATTACCACTGGTTTGAGAGGTAGAGCAACTAACTTGGGTCTTCCAATGAACTGTTGGCATAGTTCACATCTTCATACCCATTTGTATGCATCCTAAAACAAAGTAGGCTAGTAATACCTAGCTCATAGAATCTTATGGGTAGTTACAAGAGCAAAAAAATGTCCTCCATAGGTAGATTATAAAAGGACTTCAAAAGTTGGTTCTGTTGTTCTTTATCCATCAAGGCTCCTCTTATACAGGCCATTGTCCTAAAGGACAAAATTGATAGCTTTCAATTTAACAGTCCTCCTTTCTTTATGAGGTAGGTGAGTAGGACACTCACCATAGGTAAGGAAATGAGCAATATTCAAATACCACTCATTCGTGGTGGAGATAAAGAGGACTGTTGGCGTGTCTTCCACTTCTGTTTCTTCATGCCCTGCTTCTTTGGGTCTATTGTCAATAATCAATTGGTTTGATAAAGAGATCAAACTCTTAGATTTTAGCAATCTAATTGCCCCTTTTGGTTCCAAAATCTTGCTGAGTTAATATGGATTTAACTATGGTATCAGAAACTAGGGCAGTAACTTATGAATTCAGGATGTAAAAATGGAAGTGCTTTACTGTCTTTACCACTGCTTAAGCATGCTTCTCCATGTTTGAATACTTCAGTTCATGAGCTTTGAGAGGAAATCTCATGAAGGATATGGGAGATTCCACACCTTCATTGTTTTTTTTGAACTAGAATCACTAAAAGTGTGTGCTCATAAGCATAACTATATATGGTGAAATCCTTGGTATAATCTAGACAAACCAAAATTGGGGTGTGGGCAATAGCTATCTTGATGTCTCAAAATGCCAATTTGCCTTCTTTATTCCATCTGAAGGTGGCATTTCCCTTCATCATGTTTATAATATGGCGAGTATTCTCTGTAAACTTGGGGATGAACCTTCGTAAAAACTTCAACTTTTTGAAGAAAGAGTGAACTACAGTCTTACTTGTGGGTAGGGTAAGTTCTTGGATGGATTTGACTCTTTCTAAGTTAATCTTTATGCCTTCTCAGGATACACTGTGTTTGAGAAGTATCCCTTCTATTACTCTAAAAATAGACTTCTTGGGATTTACAAAAATGCCATTCTGGTGACATCATTCTAGCACTTGTTTCAAATGGCACACATGATCAGGATGATGATTGGAAAAGACTGTTAAATCATCAAGGTACACCACAATGAACTTACCCATTTCATCTTTGAAAGCAAGGTCTATTGCTCTCTAAAACGTGGCACTGGCATTTATCAGGCCAAATGGAATTCTTCAATATGTAAAGGTGCCCCAAGGCATGGTAAAGGCAGTCTTATGTTAATTTTCTTCACCAACTTCTACTTGATTGTACTTCGAGAAGCTGTCTAGCATTGATAACATCTCTAAACTAGTCACCATCTGAAGGACTTGATCCATGATGGGCAAAGGGTAATTATCCTTTAAGGATGACTAATTCAGATTTCTAAAGTCTACGCAGAGGCAAATCTTGCCATTCTTCTTTCTCACAAGAACTATGTTTGCAATCCATGTGGAATGATGGATTGGAAAAATTATTCTAGCATTCAGCATTTTCTATATTTTAGATAGAATAGTACCTGATATCTTTGGATTGTACTACCTAAATTTTTGCTTGTAAGGCACTGAATCATTCTTGAGAGGAATTTCATGGTGAATTTCTTTTGGCCTGAGAAACTTTAGATCATCATAGGAGTATGCCAAAACATCCATGTACTGGTGGAGCAGAGTAGTAAACTTGAACTTCTCTTCTGGAGTACAACACTTCCCAATATTCACCATCTTAGGATTTTCCTTTCTACCCAAATTTATTTGATCAAACTCCTGAGAAGAGCTTGAATCCATTTGTTGCTATTCAATGAACATGTCGTGCTTGTCAAACGACTTTTCAAGGGAAACCAATCTTTTGGGAATTCTATTCCCCTTTAGCTATAGGAATTCATCACATGCATCTGAACTTGATTTAGGAGCCGGTTCACTGCCTTCAAAGTGAAGTTATTCGAAGCTACCTTTTTGTTTTAGGAAGGCAATGGTTTGGTTGTCATCATTGAACACTTGCCAATTTTTGGCATTGTCAGGCACACTTGGTCGAAAGACTAGCTTAATAGTGTACTTGTCTCCTTTAAAATTTGAGTGAGGAACTAAAAGAGTTGCTAAAATAGCCAAACTATCAACTTGGTCATTGAATTCCCTAGGAACTATAAAGATGTTGAAAGCATCAAAACTTTCAATTTGATCCCAAACAAAATTGTGGTAATGATGCAATCTCTCATTTTTAGTTTGGTATAGGTTCCTCACCTGACAAACCACCAACTCAGGATCTCCTTTGGCATGAAGGAGATTGATGCCCCTATCTTGAGAGGCCTTCAATCCAAGCATCAATGATTCATATTTAGCAGTATTGTTAGTATTATTAAACTACAACTTGTATGAAGAAGGAAAAATATCTCCTTGAGGAGATATCAATATAATCCTGGCTCTCAAACTAGTAGAGGAATAGTTTCCATCAAATTCTAGTATCCATACATCATCAGAAGCTGACCTTACCTTAGATTTTTCTTCATTTGGAGGGGAAGATTCTTCGACACTTACACTGCACTCTATCCTGTCTTCGGCTATTTTATCTAAACCAATTTTTAGATTGTCACATTCAGGAGCTTCATCAGATGCCTCATGAACTTCCTCCATGGATAAAAAATAATTACCCATGCCTAAAGACTCAAACAAAATTTGAGCTTCAGGGACTGATGTTTGAGTGACCACATATTTTGCTTCCTTCTTAGGGAGCAATCTCTACATGATTACTTTGACTGGGATCCTTTCTTCAAATAGGTCCATGCTCAACTCACCACCAACATCCTTGCCAAAAAATTTCCCAAGAAGGATGTCGTAGGAGGCTGGGACGTTGGCCATTAGGACTGTCATCTTAATTCTCTTATCTAGGAATTCCACAAATGTAAATTGGGCATCCTTGATTTGTCCCAATAGTGGCACTTGTTTGTTCTCCATGGAGAAACATCTCCCAAATATCTTGGTGAGTGTGAGTCTAAGATATTCTACCACTTTGGTAGGCATGACATTATTAGACGCAACTAAATCTATGATGCAATTGTTCAGGTGATGACCATTTATTAGTAGGGAGATGTAAAATGGTTCAGTCCTTCTAGGAGCAATAGGAGGGGCAATGACAAGGTTATTCTAAGTGGATGTGGGATTTACATTTGGAGCAATATGTCATATAGGGATGGTTTTATTCCTTACACACTAAACCAACTTATCTAGCTGCTCAGGGTTGGATTGCAAGAATTCAAATTTGAACATTTGAATTTTAGTCTTCTTGATATGGTCAACTATGTCAAATATCTAAAATGAATTAGGAATGGGGAAAGGTAGTTCATCCTTTTGGTTTTTAGGGGGGGAAGGACTGATCTGCAAAATAAAAGTTGAAGGTGTAGAAATGTTTGGGGTACTCACTTTTTTAGCAATCACCAGGTCCTTTGGCTAGAAAGGTAGAGAAGTTCCTCGTTTGGAAATTAAAATTGTAGGCTGAGCTCACTCTTCTTTTTTATTTTATCATCTTGCTGAGCTAATTAATTCTTGGACTGGGTGAACACAACATATGATCCCTCAACTGCTTTACCTTCATTTCTAGGTTCATCCTGATAATTTAGGAAACCAATGTTAGAATCACTAGCTAATTCTTCTTCTCCCTCTATGAAGAGATTAGCATCATCTTCAGGGTTTAACTCAGGCTAGAAAGAAGAATTAGATTCTATTTTGAGATATCCAACTGCTAAATTGGTTAGGAGTGCTTCAATGGCCAATTTCCCCTGAGGGGGAGGAACATGGTTTAGCTGCCCTTGATTCTTGGTAGCATAGCCTTGGTATGATTGATTGGGGAATGTCCTCCTTGGTATATCTCTATATGAAGGAATAGATGACATCCCTTATGTGATTTACTTTTTGAGAGATAGCAACTCATTTTCTAGATTTTGCACCATTGGATCAGTGGTGCCTGTAGATGGATATTCAAAGGATGAAGAAGATTTACCTCTATTAGGATCTCTCTTTATCTTTCCTGTCAAGATAAGGTCATCTTCCACCTCAGTAACCAAATATTGAGCAGCAGCAAGGTCTATGTGGCCATCCCATCTCAACAAAAAAATTACTTCAGGTAGTTGAGAGTTGATGAAAAAGCACTTGAGATTCTTAGATATTGGTTGGGCAATCATGGGAATCTTGTTCCTCAGCTTGTCAAATTTGGAAATGAAATCCCTCATAGGTTCATGAGGTTCTTTCTTCATCTGTGTGATCTAGGCCAGTAGGGCATGCGCATCTTCTACAAGCTTGAACCTTGATTCAAACTTAGCTTTGAGAGTGTTCCAGTCAGTCACAGACTGGGCCTGTAAGTGATAAAACCAGTCTATAGCAGTGCCTTGTAATGTCTCCACAAATAGCCTAACTACCATGTCCTCATATTTCATGCCTATTACACCACAGGCTATGCTAAAAGTTGTAATGTGTTCATTAAGATGAACTCTCCCATCACCAAATAATTTGGGGAAATTATTCCTTGAACTACGTGGTAGCTCATGTAGAGCTGGATTTAAATTGAGTGGGCCAAAAGAGTTACCCTAGGGGCCTTAAACTTCCATGATTTGATTATGGAAAGTGGGGATAACAAATCTAGGTGGAGTATGTATAGGCAAAGCTCTGATAATAGTAGAAAAAGAAGCTCTACCTTGTAGTGGTGACCTAGTATTCATAGGAGGAAGACTCCTAGTTCATTGAACTTGAAGTTGTGGAGGAAACAAATCAAAATTGCCTTGTTGCACCAACTCAAAAATAGGGTCAACAACACCTTGTGCTCTCTGTCTTCTTGTATAGCATGGATTTTCTAGATTTTAGAATAAAAATGGAAAAGAATCAGCCCTGCTTCAACTTGAAGCTTGAGGCTTCAAACTGCGTGCTCTTCCCTAGTGGAGTCACCAAAAAACTGTTGGGTGAATATTGTATCACTAGCTAACTGATGAATAAAATAGGTAGTTTTAACCATAGCATAAGGAGATTGGTTGGCCAAATGTGTAGGTTTACCACATCAGAAGGGGAAAAATCTCTCCTCTCATCAAGGGGAGGTTCCCTATAACTATGAGGAGCTATATATATATATATATATATATGTATGTATATAGCTCCTCATAGTTATAGGGAACCTCCCCTTGATGAGAGGAGAGATTTTTCCCCTTCTGATGTGGTAAACCTACACATTTGGCCAACCAATCTCCTTATGCTATGGTTAAAACTACCTATTTTATTCATCAGTTAGCTAGTGATACAATATTCACCCAACAATTTTTTGGTGACTCCACTAGGGAAGAGCAACACTCAGGGTAGGATAACACCATCTATCTCTCTATTTTTAGAGATGATATTCAAAAATAAAGGAGAAATCTAAGTGAAAACACTGAAGGCACTTCTCTTCTTTCAGAAGTGGTCTTGCAGCAAATAGCAAGAGTTCTTTTTGATAGGTAACTGATAAGTAAATGTAACTAGAACAGGGTGCAATAACTAGTAGACTGAGATGTAGCACAAATTCTCCACCTTAACTGGCAAAGAGTGAAATATGAAGGATAATGGGGGCACAAAGTCATCCCAAAATCCTTTACATAGAAAGAAACTAAAAACACACACACTAAAGACAATTGTGGCAGCACAAATTCTCTCAACAGTTTGCTTCAAGACACCTTCCTGATTACTTCCACTAGTTCTTATTTCATTAAAATGGACAAGAATGCATCTAGGAAATAGACATAAGAACAATCCCTTAAATAACACAAGTTATTATAGCACAAAGTCTAAAAGTAACATCCTTTCTCATTCAAATAAAGAAATATGATTAACAATTTGAGCTCAAAGTCTCAGTAATCACCTTTCAATTTTGGTAGAGTTTTGCTTTTATATCAAAAAGATCTACTTTGCATAAAATAAGAGATTACAATAAATAACAGCCAAGGAAGACTTGGTGCTTTCTTTCATGGCATGTCCCATGCTTCATTTAATGCCTTGAATGCATTTTTAGTTTAGTCAAAGAGGCCATGCTGGAACATGGTGTCTCCCTTAACTATGACATGTCAATTCATCTCAAATATCTTCTCTTCTGCATGGGTTGTTTGGTCTTTCTCCAAATATGTACATGGTTGTCCCCTCACTTTTATTCCAAGGGAGAAAAATAGGCCACACCTTTTAATTCTTGTGAGCTTAGATGTCTATTTGGTGGACTATTTCACTTACTGGAAATAACTCCTACACAGATATTTCTAGTCTTTCCCTCTTTCCTGTTGTAATTTGAGCTCTCGGGCTATCTTTTCCCTTTCTAATGGCTCTTTCAGATCCATCTTTAGCTGGTCATTGAGTTTGTTTTTAGGTTCCTCACCACATTTTAAAATCAATAGATATTTCATTACCCTGAAATTGATGTCCATGGGGATGTCATTGGTCGCTGGTTGCTTGAACCATTTTGAACCATGAACCTTTGAACCTTTGAAAGTTCATTGGTTCACTGGTTCAACGGTTCGGGAAACCTTCTTAGCTCCTTTGTTCCATCAATTCTTTGGTCCATTCACTTTTATGGTTCATTCACTTTTCTGGTTCAATCACTTTCCTTGCTCTTCAGTTGAACCCTCTCTTTGAACTGGTCTCTCAAATCTTTCACTTCTTTCCTTTGCTCAGAGCTTTCATTGAACCGTTGAACCCATGAACCTTTGAACCTATTTTAGTTCAAGGTTTAATGGTTCATTTTCTTTCTCAAAATCCTTTGTTTTTATAAGTCTTTCAAAGCTTTTAAATTCCTTTTGCTTAATGTCTTGGGAACCTCCTGAAGGGAAGGTGTCCCTTCGAGCCTTGAGAAAGGTCCATTTCCTAGTCGCTGAGAGCCCCCCACAAGGGTACCTACCCTTCGAGGTCCTTCAGGTGGCCTTCTTCTTCAAATCCTTTAGAGTCTATAGAACCAATCTTGTAGAGTCCATAGAAATAGGTCTGTAGAGTCCGTAGAAACTAGCCTGTAGAGTTCATAAAATCAAGCCTGTGGAGTCCGTAAAAACCAACCTGCAGTGTCCATAGAAACCAACCTATGGAGTCCATAGAAATAGGCTTGCAGAGTCCATAAAAATAGGCTTATGGGCCTTTGATCATTCCTTTAGCTTTATATATTTAGAACCCCCTAAAGGGAAGGTGTCCCTTTGGGCCTTGAGAAAGGTCCATTTCCTGGTCGTCGAGAGCCCCCTGCAAGGGTACCTACCCTTCGGTGTCCTTCAGGTGGCCTTCTTCTTCAAATCCTTCAGACAAAATGTCTGAAGGAATTCCTTTAGACATTTTGTCTGAAGGAAATCTTTCCTTTATTTTTTCCACTTTCCATTGGGCCTTTGAACATTCCTTCATAAAAAAGTCCAAAGGAATTCCTTCAGACAATTTGTCTGAAGGATTTCACTTGTAAAATTTTGCCGTAAAAAATCTTTTTGAAAGATATCTTTTTGTTCCTTTTTTATCACTACCCTCTGCAAGGGCACTTTCCCTTTGGGTTTCAGGGGATTCTTTTAAACCTTTTGATTAAACTAACTGATTGAACTAACCATGGTTCAACGGTTCAATGGTTCAATACTGTGTTTTGTTCATTCAATTGACCAGTTGAACCAACCACTTTAAACCATTCATTTGAACCAACTGATTTTAACAAATCTTCAAACTTTGATTGAACTCATTGAACCTTAAACCTTTGAACCATTTTGGTTCAAGGTTCAATGGTTCAACAAGTTAAATCTTTCATCTTTTCTTTAAGTCATTTGAAGCTGTTAAACTTGCCGAAGTGGTTGAACTTTAAACTTTTGCCGAAGCGCTTAACTCTTCTAAGTCTGCCAACATTGTTGAACTTTTCAACCCATTGAACCTTTGGAAGTAGGGTTCAATGGTTCAATGGTTTAATTATTTGTTTGAAGCTTATTGATGGACCTTTTGGTTAAACCTTGGCGTTGAACCAATCTTGAAATTACCTAAGTGTTGGGAATTTGTTTCTTTGTGAGAGCTCACCTGTTGAAGTCATTGAACCTATTGAACCTACGAGTCCCTTAGCTAAACAAGCTTGAATAATGAATAATTCAAATACTTAGAACAATTTTTGAGAAGGGAAAAGAAAATTTTGGCCTTCAGGACCAGAAATAGTTCATATGTTGTCCCAAAAATGAGTGACAAATTTTGGGAACAACATAATGATCATTTCAACTTGCCTTTAACCTGTAAATAGTCTAGGCCTCACTCACCCTTGCCAAGTTGTACTCTACTAATTGAGATTGAGGTACATCTACATTTTCTTACTCATGTAGGTTTCATAGGCTCTCAATATATTATGCATGATGTTTTAACACCCCAATGAGACCTCGTAAGGTCAAAAACATCCTTCTTCTAGTGTTCATAACCTACTTGATCAACTCTGAACCCACATCAAATAGCTAAACACTATCACAATGCATGTCTATTAACTGCTTTTTCACCAAAACTATTTGACTCCTATAGGTGGCCATTACCCATGCATGAGGAGTACTTGATAATGTTATAAGAACTAGGAATAGGGTAAAAACCTCACTTAATCTTTCAAACACAAACTCCATCAGTTTTCCTATTTCACTTCACATAACAACCTCTACCAATGTCCTTACCAACACTTATCTCACAATTTAGTCCTCCCTGCCTATAGGAATAAGAAATCTTGCATCTATTGACCCCTGTAGGTTCTCTTAGGTTTGAAAAACAAACATTTTTACTAATAAAGAGGATTAGAACTTTTATAGAGTTTCTAATCATCCTTTGAAACTATGAACATAACCTAACCTCCATCTATGCAAGAAAGGACTTCTTCCAAGCTTGAAACTCCACCTTGGTTGTAGATGCATTCTTAGGATAGTGTACGAATAGGGCATGTGTGTAAGGAGTAAAAACCATAGTCAAACCTATCAACATGATCCTTTAATCATGCATGTGCATTTGGATCATTTAGAGTCATTCAAGCATGATGCTCAGTCAAGGTATGACAAGTTGATGGAAGAGGAGTCTCTTTTAGACCAAAACCTTGTAAACTTTACTACTTGGTTTTAGTGTGTTCTGAGACACCTTTGAAAATTTAAAAAACCACCTTCCCCTTTTCCTCTCCTTCTAAAAATTGGTAGGGTCATTTCTTGTACTAGGGTATATGTATCCACCAAGTTTTAGGCCTTGAAACCTTTTTCAAGTGTACTTTATAAGGCCTACCAAAACCTCTTAGAGCTCTATTTTGCTCCTTTAGGGATTCCAACTCCAAACTCAATATTTGACCTTCCAACATGATTATATGATTCCTTTATCTTATAGGAGTTTTATATGGGTATGTGGACACTTTTTACTATGAAAATGAAAAAAATTAAGTGTGAAATGGCTTTAGTCCTTCCGTACACAACTAAACTCATGTTCATCCACCTATGGAAGGTTGTTTTGAGAAGCAAATAGTTTATTAGCGTGTGGACCACTATGAACCATGAGTATAAAAGAGACTTTCATGCCTTCATGAACCTCCAAATGCACTTCAAACAATAACAATGATTTATAACACATATCCACCTCCCGTTACTCTAGCATGATGTCATCAAAGGCCTATCGATGCATGTTTTAGGTAGAATATATGGGTAGAGCATAGAATTGAGGTAAACATAGTGGTGAACTAGCTTAAAACTACCCAAATTCCATAGTAAATCTTCAATAATTATGTTTTCCATCCTTTTAAATTTGGAACTAGCTTTAAAACACCTATTACAACATAGAGACACTTGCACATATGTGAAAAAGAGCAGACAGATATACCAAGTGGCTGTTTGGCATGGCATATGAGCGTGTGATCAAACTTTGTAATTTCCCAAACATGAAAAAGGACCTATTTCAACTCTTTAAGTCTTGTATAGACAAATACACCTCCATTACAACCTCATAGACATGATGAACCAGTTTATATATGAGACTGCAACTAGAAATGTGCAAGGAGTTGACCATAGAGGAGAACAAGCTAGCAAGCAATCCAAAGAGTGACATGGTGAAGTTAAAACATAAAGGAGATGGTAAAATTACCCAAGGTATTATATAACACTCTTTACCAGTTTAAAGAGACACTTATAGGAGAGAGACACTCAACAAATCAAAGCACTCCAATTGAAACTACACATGGTGACACCTACTTATATGATAGACCAATTTTGCTCATCCAAACATTATGAATAATGAAAAAAATAATATATACCATCTTATAAGTAATCCAACATCCTCTTTAGGGAACACCACCAACTGATTCATAAATATTTAGTAGAAATGGAGTAAAACCTATAGGGTGCACCAAACAGCTGTCAAACCTACATAGTCAACTTGTTAGCAATGGTTCATACAACATAGTTAACAAATATTCAAAATCCATATATAAAAATTAAGGTATCATAGTTTAATATCATTTACCAAGGTAATTTTTTCTGAAACTACTTGTGCTTTGCGTACTAAGTAAAAACCTGAGGGTCATTCCAATCTACCAAGAAGAGCAAGAAATGTGTAGAATGGTTTTAGAATCCAAACGAATATTTAAGATAAAAATAAGAATTTATATGAGTTTATAATGGTTATGAGACCTACCATGATCTTTCCCATGTGTCACACTTCCCTATGTGTTGTACAAGTGCCATTTTTCTTCTTTTTCAACTATTTTTTTCAATTTCAATTAGGGAGCCTATAAGGATCTGATGTAACTAACATGTCTAACATCTCAAATTACCTCTTGGACATTTTTAATTAAAATATGACACCTAATAACCTTGTTAAATGTGTCATTTACATTAATAACCCCTACAAGCACATAGAATGACCCCAAATGGATAAATTGATTAATGTGACTCAAACTAAAACCAAGATAACCTCAAATGACATCATATAACAAGTAATACTTCTTATGAAAACATATTATGACCCCTTAAAATGTTTAAAATAAAAACAAATTGCCTAAGGGTGCCCAAATTTGACCAAAATGTCAAATTTGGTCAACAATCACACTTTACGAGTTGACCCAAATCACTAAATAGGAGTTGTTATGGAAATATATCACTAGAAAGGCCCTTATGGATAAATATAAGATATATTTAGATATATAAAAATAAGTGAAAGTGGTTAATGTTAATTTCATCTATAAGAGTAAGCTTGAAGTACCACCATTCTTGCTTATATATATATATATATATATATATATATAGGTCTTATCCCCATTCCTTCAAAAATATTAGTCTCTTAGTTAGATGAGATAGTAGTTCCAATAGTGGGTGAGTTGAATAATGTACATATTTAGGTAGCATCAGAGCCTAGAGTCCAGATGACCATTGATATCCTTATAGTAGACATACCAGAAGGATATGGTTTATTTATAAGCAAGGATAGGTCCAAAATACTTAACTTATACCTTTCTATAGATTTTGCACATATCTGACTAAATTTGAGGGGCATTGTAAATCAGATCAAAATTGATAAAGAGCCCAAGATGAAGTATCCCATCACTGAATATAATGTCAAGAATGAAGAGATAAAGTATTATTCCCCCTCATTGGGCATCTATACTTTTAATACTCACAATTCATCATAAAATTTAGAGCTTGAAGAATCATATTAGTTATGGACAATGTACTTTGATGGATCCAAGTCCAAATAAGGATCGGGTGTAGGAATTGAGCTAATCGATCCTCAAAAAAAAAGTTTCTTAGCTACATATAGATTGTAGTTTCCCTATACCAATAATAGAGCTGAGTATGAATCTCTAATTTTAGGGTTATATTTTACATTAAAAAATAATGTGAAGCAAATAAAGGTATTCAGGGACTTAGAGTTAGTAGTCCACCAAATAAGAGACAAATACTAGTTTAAAATATCTTATTTAAAGAGGTATAATCATAGATCATGGGATTTAATTGAAATATTCAAAGCTTTCAATTTAATAGTACTCTTGAGGGAGCAAAATCATGCCACTAATTCACTAGCTACTATTGTTGCCAATCTGGAACCATTACAAAAGTCTCAGGTAAAAATATTTTCCATTGAGTTGGTTCCCTATCCCTATATTCCAAATAATGTATAAACTTTTAGGTCTTTAGTGATGATCATTATATTATCTACTTCTTAACTAATTTAGGGCATTTTTAGTCCCAAATCATAGATGACAATGATGTCAACCACTTTTGTCAAGAAGATATAAATAAGGAGGGAATTCTCTAGCTTAAGGAGAATCAGGTACCAATTGGCTTAGTCTCCTTGGAAATTTCATTTGATTTATATTCCCATGCGTAGAAGCTAAGGTATCCCAAGGTCAATGAATCAAATTTCAATAAAGAGAATCTTGGAGATAAGCATAATCTATGTTATGTCAATATTGGTCTTAGTTGTACTCCTAAGGAAAGATAGTGAATGAAGGATTTAATCTCTCAGTATAGAGATGTCATCACCTGGATATATGAAGACTTGAGAGTGTATGATCCCTAGCTCATCACCTAGACTATTCCCCTCAAGAAATATCATAAACCATTAAGACAGAGGCAAAGGCCCATGAATCCCATCCTAGAGCCCCTTATTCAAAGGGAAGTGGAGAAGTTATTGAGTGCTAAAATTACTTTCTCCATATATCACTCCACTTAGGTTGTCAATCTAGTTCTGATGAGGAAGAAAAATGGTAAAATTAGATGTTACATGGATTGAAAAAATCTAAACAAAGATTTTGAGAAGGATAATTACCCTTTATCGTCACTAGATGAGGTAATACAAATTATAAGTTGTTCTAAAATGATGTCATTTTTAGATGGGTTTTCAAGTTACAATCAAGTATTAATGCAATCTAAAGATCAGATGAAGACTATGTTTACTATGAAATTGGGAACTTATGCATACAAAAAGGTGTCATTTAGCTTGATTAATGCAAGAGCTACCTTTCAACATGCCCTTGATCACACCTTTAAATGGTTGACTAGGAAATATATAATTATTTACATGGATCACCTCACAGTATTTTCAAATAACAGAAAGGATCACATAGCCAAAATGCATAATTATTTACATGGATAACCTCATAGTATTTTCAAATAGTAGAAAGGATCACATATCCCACTTGTAGTCTATATTTGAGTGATGCAAAAAATGTAGTGTCTCATTAAATCTAAAGAAAATTATACTCAGATTTACTGAAGGCAAACTATTTGGGCACATAATCACTAAGGATGGGATCACCATTGATCCTAATAGAATCCAAGTAATTAAAAATATTCAACCACAAAATAGTAAAAAGGGACTAAAATCATTCTTTGGAAATATCAACTTCCTCAAGAAGTTTATCTCAGGGTTTGTAGAAATCATAAAGCCTCTAAATGCCATGCTCAAGCAAGATGTCAAGATAAAATGGATAGTTGAAGCCAAAAATTCTTTTCAAAACATCAAATATCTGATATCATAAGCCCTGATATTGATTATTATAGACTTTACAGAATAATTCTATCTATATTCCTTTTCTTCCAAACATACAATCGCTATTATAATCATGTAGAATAAAGGCAGGATAAAACACCCAATTGCTTTCATGAGTACAAACCTGAATGATGCAAAGCTCAAATACTCTATGATTAACAAGTAGATCTTTAATTTGGTAAAAATAGTGAATAATTTTAGACATTACATTTTAAGGAATAAAACCATTGTTGTTGTCCTAGACCCTATTGTTAAGCTCACCCTTTTGCAAAATGAACTAGGAAAACACTAAGGGAAGTGAATGGATAAACTCTAAGAGTTTGACCTATAGATTAGGTCTACAAATATCATCATAGGATAAGGCATTATTCAACTTATGACTTATCTTGATCCCTAAATCATTATTGAGGAGGTATGTCAAGCACATGTTTCTAAAGGTGAGTGGTATATTGATAGTCTAATACTTGATTATAGGAACCTATCCCCTAGAATACAATAGATAAAAGAGAATATATTTAAGTCTCAGGGATGCTCATTTAATGATCAAAAATGGGATTCTCTATAAAATAAACTATGAAGGGATATATCTTAGATTTGTGTCTATAGAAGAAGCCAAGGAGATCTTGGAAAATTTGCATCAAAAGATAGGTAGTGGTCATCCTTCTGGGAATACCACATCCCATAAAATTCAATGATTAGGATACTATCACCCAACCATTTTTAAGGATGCTCACATGCATGTCAAAAATTACCATGAATGTCAAACATTGGCCAAAATAGAAGTTCATACAGCCATGACTTTACAGCTGGTTGTTGAGGGAAAACCATTTGCATAGTGGGGCTTGGATTTTATTGGAGTAATCAATCTAAATTTTTTTGTTGGCCATAATTTTATGCTAATAGCTATAGATTATTGTATTGGGTAGATAAAATCAATTTCCATGAAGACCAGTAGAGCATAGAATGTGATTCACTTTTTGGAGGAACACATTACTGCCAGATTTAGCATGACCATCTCTTTGGTATGTGACAATGGACCCACATTTATATCAATAGAGTTTACTAAGTGGGTGCATGACAATCAAATAATAATTAGGTTAGTTTCTAACCACTACCCTTAGGGTAATGGATTAATTGAGTCAATGAATAAAAATCTGATTGAGGTAATCAAGAAGTCAGTAGGGGACAAGACTAGAGATTGGCACAATCTACTGACGTATGCTCTTTGGGTAGACTATATGAGACATAAGCAAGCCTTAAAAGTTTCACCTTACTACTGGTATATGTATGTAGACTAGTTTTCCCTATCACATTAAAGCTACCTACTTATCAATTCATATAAGATGACATGGATCCCAATGACAAAGTGGAGTCAAGACTCCTTGATATAATAGAGATGGAGGATTCAAGAATAGAAGCTCTCTAGACATTCAACAAACACCAGGATGTAGTTAAAAGGTGGTTTAATAAAAGAGAAAAATTCAAAGCATTCAATATTTTAGATCTAGTGTTATTATGAGATAAAGTTCATGAAAAGAAAGGATATCATGACAAGTTTTCCCTATTATGGATTGGACCATATCAGATTTCAGAGATCATGGGTAACAATGTGTTTCATCTGAAAGACCTCTAGGGTAACAAGCTACAATGGGTACTTCCTGAAGCATTACTTCAAAGCTATTCCATCTATGGATATCACTGATTGAGAGGATTTAGATAAGCTTAGAAATAGGATTAGAATAGAATTTATGCTTTTTAGATTACATTTCCATGTTTTCTAGAATATATTTTAAAAGTTTTCTTAGATTAATCTTTCTATCTTTTAGTGTTTTTCTTTCTAGAGTAGTTCCTACTTTCTAGATTGGTTATTTTTTTTAAATTCTCTTTGATGACCAAGATTGTGTTTACACTTTTTATTACCAAAATCCAACTAAATGTGGAACTTGTGAAAATGGGGTTAATTAAAAATTTGACACATTTGGAGACTAGCATATAGTTCAAAAATATTTTTGTGTTTTGAGTCCTTTAGGATAAAAGGTGAGAGATCACAAGTTATCTTGGATGGTGTCATAATGAAATTATTTTCTCAAGTATGTGGAAGCTGCTCTTATAGTATTCATGCAAATTTAGAAAATTTTCCTATTTCATGAGATCAACTGCACTTATCAAGATAACACTTGTTGGAAATGATAATTTTGGGTCTACATTTGGTTGGCAGGGATGTTCTAGTAATGGTTTGTTTTCTAAATTATACCAATTCACTAAAGTTATTTCTCTCTCCTTTCCATTGGTATAAATTTAAGAGAATAAAAATAAAAAAGGGGTAGGAGATTCAATGAATTCACAAGATCAAAATAAAATTAAAATTAAAATCTCACATGATGAAATAAGGTCAATGTACCATGCATCATTATTAAGAAAGGTGATAGAAGGAGAAGAGAAGGAGCCCAAGGCATTTCTATCATGGCTATGGATGCATGGCTAGAAGTAGAGCAATGCTTGAGCTCCCTTTCTTTTAGTGCTTTTATGGATACTAGATTGAAACCTATGTCCTCATCAAAACCTTAGAAGACTCATCATAGTAAGGGGTAAATGAATTACACATTCAACACACACATACCCAAGAAATTTGAAGGCAAGTTGTATGAATTAACTTAAGAGTCTCTTTCATGTTTCTGATTTAAGTATTTTTTGTGACACACTTCATGAATTATTTAGGATTTTAAAATTAGAGTTTTGGGTTCTTGAATACTGAGTATTCCCCCTATAAGCCACCATTTGTTATACCCAACACCCCTACTTTTTCCTTAAAGGAAATGGAAACCTACCTTTTTTGGAACATGATCTTAATGAGGACTTTGTATCATATGTTTTATGAAAAGTTTAAGAAGTATAGGACTTTTTCATTTTTAGGCAGTTGGTATTTGGCTATGTTTTATGGTTACGGCACTATGATTATTGTGATTTATGAGACTAACTTGTTACTACAGATCAATTTTTCAAACTATTTATTTTAGATTTTGTGCAAAACATCTCTCAGATGGATTGTTTTGGGAATATTTTGGTCTTACCTCCCATTAGGATTATTCTTTTAGAAGCCTCATTTTGTCAAGGAAATTATTGTAAACCTTTTGTCTAAAACAATTCTCTCGATAGAATTCAACCTACAGATCTTTGGCCTTAAGAGAGTTTGGACCATACATATTTTCCTCAAAACAAAATTCTTGATGGATGTGCCCCTTTGACCCCCCAGCTCACCCTTCATGATTTTTTGAAGTGACCCCCAAGTATACAAAATTATGCTTCAAGAATTTATAAAGCTGCCCTTTGGCATCTTTCATAATTACCCTTCAGAACTTTCAAAATGCCCTTCCCAACTTACCCACCTACCCTTCAACCTTCATGAAGTAAACCCTTTAGGAAAAGTTTGTCTTGAAGTAAACCCTTGAGCTTCCTTCCACCTACCCTTAAGGACCCTTTCAATTAACCCTTTGGCCTTTTTGAATTAACCATTTCCCCCTTTGACCATTTCTTTAGGGTACTTGCCCTTCAGATTTTCCCTACCTACCCTCTAGGCTTTGTAGGGGTATCCTTCAAAATAATTATCATGGCCTTTTTTCCCCTCCACCATTTCCTTTAGAACTTTTATTTCGTACCTTTGATAATTCTCTCAAACATTTTGTCTGAAATAAATCCCCTAAGTAAACCTTTGGGACCTTTTTATAAGAACCATATGCCCTAAGCCATACCCTTCAGACTTATTATTTTGGACCTTTTTTTCAATGCAAAATTTCCAAAAAACATCCTCTAAAGAGAACCTACCCTACTAGATCTTTGTCATAAAGTTGTGTGCCTTTTTTCAAATGGCCACATATCCTTCAAATCTTATGAAAATGACCTTTAGGACTTTTATAAAAGTATCCAAATGACTTTTTGACCTACCCTTTAGGACTTTTATCTTGAGACCTTTTCTTATATGACCATTTCCTTCAGAATTTTATTTTGGGCATTTATCTGATGTAAAATCTCTAAAATAATTCCTCCAAAGGGCACCTACCCTTTAGAATTCTTAAACCTACCCTCAAATTTAAAGGCACATACACTTCAAATTTTGTCAAACATTCCCTTTGAGACCTTTGAAGTGACCTTAGCCATACAAAAGTGCCCCTCAAAGATAAAAGATGCCCTTTGGCCCTCCAACCTACATTAATGAATTTTAAAAGTACCCTTTGGCATTGGCAAATTAGACCCTTCGATACTTTTTATCATGAATAGAATTCCCTACAAAGTAGACTCTTCAGAATGAGACTACCCTTCAAAGAGTCTAGAATTACCCTTTAACCATGAAATATCGCTCTGAAAAAATTCTTTTAGAAATTTTTCTCTAGGTCCTTTGAAATAATAGTCATGGACATTTTGTCTGAAATAATTTCCCAAAGGAATTATCTACTAACATTGATCTAAAAGTATTCTCCTGCTATTACATATTTAAAGTGATTTTTTATAAAAAATACTATGGAAATTTAAAAAGTGCTTTATTACAAGGAACATTATTGGAATTAATACCATACTTAGTAAAGATAAAATATTTCCTATTTGATAAATACTACTGACCCCTACCAACCCAAGACTAACGAATTTGAAAAGTGAATATTGCATATTTAATATCGCACAAACTAGTATTCAATGTAAGATCTTATATAAATGATACACAACCATTGCATTCATCATTTTCATTCAAGTTATTTTGCAATTGAATTATCATCATCTCCCAATAGTGATCAAGAGACCTAGTTTTTACTTCAAAGAGCATATAACGAACAGGCAACTAGGCAAGCCTATATATGAAGAAAACCTTTCAGACCTAGCACAAGCCCGCAAAGAATTAGTAGTGGCCATCCACAAAGGCACTAAGATGGCATGCTAGGAGATCAAGGAATAAGTGAAGGAGCTATGAGCATAAATTAAGCAACTAAAGTAGCAATCCAGCACAGAACACATTCCTATAAGCATTGAAACTGAGGTGAGGGAGGTTACTTCCAAATGTTATAGTTTTCTTGAAGCCATGAAATTTATGAAGGAAAAAATGGCACCTCACCTAACCCAAGTGAATCAACTTTGTAGCTCTCTTACCCAAGATAGTACTCAACTAAATATGTTAGTTGCTTATACAAGGAACTCATTGTACAGCCACCTAGATCTCATTACCACATTCTATACTTTCTAGAGATGGATTTAATTGATACGTACTAGGTCATGTAGGTATAAGTATAACATATGGTAAAGTGTCAAGTGGATCAAAATAAATTTTTCTCAATTGCTCATTTTTCATATTGGATTTAGGAATATTATCACCACTATCATAATTATTTGGAATTTTTCCCATTTATTATTTTGTATTGATCGATAATGGGATCTCACATGGTTTATTTATTGGTGGTTTGAATATCATTAGTTCCTTTGGTAATTGTGTACTATTTAGAATTTTTGGATCCTTGGGTAATGGTATTTTCTTTTTTATTTATTATTTATATCCTAGTCTTTCTTTGAATTATCTTTTGGTAACCATATTTTTTGGTTTGACACTTATGTTTTAGGAGAATCACTCATAAGGTGAGTGGTTTGCTTGAGTGGTATATCAATTATAATACCACCAATACCTTTATGACTTTGTATTTTATTCTTTAATTCAAAATAATAATATATATGATGTTCATACATTCTATAATATGCACAATAGCATTTGTATTTCCTGATGGGAAGTGAAGGAGTTAATTTGATCACTTTGCCTTGAATCATTTTTATTAGGATTTAAATAGGACTCTTATTAGTATTTTGGTCACTTT
Source organism: Torreya grandis (assembly GCA_037957365.1). Taxonomy (NCBI): domain Eukaryota; kingdom Viridiplantae; phylum Streptophyta; class Pinopsida; order Cupressales; family Taxaceae; genus Torreya; species Torreya grandis. Next base: position 55,355 of record JARHVA010003982.1, read on the forward strand.
TTTAATAACTTACTTTATATGTGTTTTTTCATAGCTTTGTGTTTAGATAGGAAACCTTATTAGGCTCAACATTAGTAGATGAGGATGCAAACAAATGATTAACACTACCATGTGTTTGATTTTATATGTATGTAATCTTATTTTCAAATAATATGATATTTGAACATAAATTATTTTTCCACTCTTATATTGATGTGCTCATAAGGATTCTTTGATCTTTTAGGGCTTCACAAACATAAACCCTAGGTGCTTTGGATTGAATATGCATACATTTACCATATACCTTACCCTTTGAAGGAATGATATCATGGACCTAGTTAGAGGTATGGTGGATATCATCCTCCTTAGGGTTAGAAGGGATAAAAAGTTCCTTTCATCCATTTAAAATGTGTTAAAATTTGATAAGACCATAAGAAAGAAGAGACATACAAATGTTGGCATTATAACATGATACAATAAGGATATAAAAATTTAAGACTATTGGTTAAATTTTTTGAAAATCTAAGATAGATCTTTTTTTCGAAAGATAGGAAATGAGATGAACCCAAAAAATAGGGAAATAAATGTACAATGTACAGTCTATAGGCCTAAATTTACTAAAAATAGTAAAATTATAAATTCACAAAATCCATAAAATATTTTGAAAAAAAAAAGTTCTAGTGTATATTAACATAATTATGAAAATTGACTGAAATTTTTAAAATTTAATCTATTATGAATCAGAAATAGGCCAAAGAATGTGGAATGCTTCACAACCAAAACCCTAGAATATTCCCAATAAAGAATCAGAAATTACAATAAAAAATAAATTCACTTCATATATATGAGAGTTGTTTTTAATAAAATATTATTTTTGATGAAACAAAGAAATCTATTGTAAAATATTTACACCATTTTCCTTGTATGTCAATATTTACTAAAAATAATAAATTGAAAATTTTGAAAAATACATATCAAATTTTGGCAATCAAAAAGAGGTTTCTGAGTATACCAACTTGAGTAGAAAATGCCTCTAATAAATTTTAGAATAGATATATTTGGAGGCTAAAATGTGTCAATTAAGGATGAAAAAATTGTAATTCTATACACATAAACCTTATAACCATAAGAGTGTAAAACCCTAGGGTAACATTTTAGATCTGCAAATACATCAGAACAAGATAAAGCACTATGAGATTGCAAACCCTATATTAGGCTAGGTTTATAAAAGAAGACTCATAAGTTGGGTTAATCAAATGTTTAACCCTAAAATCTAGATTAGGTAATCTAAGGATAAATGGGTAGAGATAGCCTAGGACACAAGAGTGAAAAACTATCTCTATAACAATCCAATTAATTTGAAAACTTAGATAAATAATATTCAAAAAATTTATATTGAGATATACTAAAAATAGAAATTACAACTATGATAGATACTATAATGATAATCAAAAAAAGATAGTTGGATTACTATGTACATTCAAATCTACTATAGAACAGGTTGATAATAAATTAGATCTAGATTTGGGATCAATCATTTAATTTTATAAATTATACCTCTATGCCCTTTGATACTTGTGTTGAACTCGAATAGTTGTGTTGACACTTTAATCTAACCTAGATGTAGGTATATAATATAGAATGCCTATTAAATATAGATGTGACCACTAAGATATCTTGGATTCTATGTCACCTTCCCTATGGTGTGTTGATATATGGATCATGGGCTATTAATCCTTATAAAATAATAAAACCCTAGTTCTTCATCTTTATAGTGGTTATGAGAAACATGGGTTAGTTGGCTCACAATGTCGAGATAACCCCCATGAACCATCTATCAATGGGTCAATCCTAATATCCACTACTATGAAGAGATCCTCATACTCATGTATTTATTCCCTATGTGTGGGATTGTGTAAATACAAAAGCAATGTGTGATATTAAATTACATAGATTGACCTAGCTTGTAACCTGGCAAATATGGCTCATGAGACTCCCTTTCAGTAATTCAGACTTATAGATGTGTTATCCCTATGACTAATATATAAATAGGATAAAATAAGGAATATTTTCTCATTTGAATACTTGATTGAATGCGTTTATTATTTTTCCTTTTGATTTTGTAGGTATGTACTAGGTGAGGAATGAATGAGGACTGATCATGTATATATACTAATAATTTTAGAGAATATCTCACATTAAATCACTTAAAACTACCATAAGTATGCATTTAATTTTAAATTTGGAAGATTTTAGGGCACTAGACACTTTTATTAGGGTAGGACATTGCATCAACATAGGCATCTGACTGGGATGCAAGTGTTTGGGTAGCTGGAAAATAGGCATAGGTCTAAAACTTGTAAAAATATAAGATAAACATGTTTATAAAATTCTAGGCATGATAAAAGGTTTGAGTCATCAAAATAATATTTGTTAGACTAAAATATAATTAATTTGTCACATATAGATAGTGTATGTGATACTTTTAGTTGTTGGAAAGGTCTATAATCTAAAGGTACATCCATGATATGTATTTTTCAAGTATACAAGACTGAGGTGATATATCATTTAGAAATAATTTTTACAAGTTCCTTGATTTTGGTTAGATAATTTCATCATATAAATTTTTTATTTCCATGGTGGTGAGACATAATTCATTATTTTCCTTTGAGTGTTGATAACACTTATGAAATATAAGTTAATTTTGGATACAGAGGTATTATTGACCTTGAGTGTGTGTGCCTCATTTTCTAACAAACATGTTCATGATAAGAGTATGTGATTACTTTTGTAACTTGTAGGTTAGTTTCAGTTAGCATAGATTATGACATCTTTAATTTGATGGGTATTAACCTTTGTAAGTGACCTAACTATTTTCATGTTGGCCATTACATCCTTTTAATAGTACATATTATACAAATGCTTGCAAACCTTAGTGGCATGTGATACCACATTGGGTGATTGTGTTAGGGTTTGTGGTGCCTCATTTTAAGAAAAATTCCATACCCTTGTATGGATAGCTAGTTTGGGTCCATACTTATATGTGGATTGATGAGGAGCGCATGTGATTCACACCCATCATTGTTTATAATTTATTACCTAAAATGATTCATTATTCAATGGTGTAATTTTCATAGTCATCTAAGAGTGGCATTTATACCTTGACTCCTTGTTTAATTTATTTTCCCCTTCTTTGTAATGTTGTCATTGATTATTTTATGAGTTTCCTAGAATGCTTGTGAGTGTATGATTTTAGATTACATCTAGAGGGGTTGAGTTCCTATGCACCATAATAGATATGAAACATGAGTCTTGGAATTTAGGATGTTGTTTTGAGGACCCTTTTGAGATGGGGATTTTTGGTATGAATGTGTATTCCTTAGGGAGAACCTATACCTTCATATAGTTTTTAAATGATTAGTTTGATAGAGACTTGAGAGTGCTTTTTGTGTACCATGTTGGGTAGGTGAGTACCTATCCAAGTTTATGAGTTTAATGAACAAGAGGTTCATATAAACTTCTTGATCACCATAGATTGAGCATCCTTGGTGATGGTCATATCTCTTCCTTGATAATCAAATTCAATGGGGGAAACTTTATATTTTTGAAGTGGGTGTTGTACAACTATGTGATGCTTCTCACCTAATCAAGTGTGTATATGTTTGATGGAGTTTTGTGCCTTAATAATGTCAATTATACAAAAGCAGAAATCATAAAAACCCTCAGGGTTTGGACCCACCCTTGAATTGTGGGCATCATCATAGTATAGGAGTGTAATATATTTTTTAATTAGCTTCTTATGTGTTAGAATTTTAGATTATGGATAGATATTTCATACATTCCATTGGTTTGAGAATATTTTTTTATTTTAGTTATCACTTATCTAACATTAAGATGAGTTGATACTCTCTTACCATAAAGTGACATCATCATAAGTCTATTGAGTGGATTTATATCTTAAATGATGTCAATTGTTATTTCTAATTAGAGCTTTACTTCTTTAGTTTGGATTTACCTACATTCCTCAACCTTCACATAATGGTGTATTTTTTATGTTTTGGTGAGAGATTTTGTTTAGATGGAGTAACTTGATGCCTCCAAATGGTTTAACCTTTTCTCCTATTTAGAGAAATGTGTTATGATATTTACCATTTAAAATTTGTATTCTTCATACTACATGAGGGTATTGAAGAGTTGTGTTTCTATTTTTTTGATACGTTAGTTCCCTACTCCCCACTTCTGGTCTTCTAGAGCCACACTATTTGATATTATTGTCTTTGAATTTTTTCACTTTTATCACATGATGTGATGTACCTTAAAATTATTTAAATTCTTGATTTGATTAATAATTTTATTGTGTAGATTTTATTTCTAAATTATATGATACCTAAGTCTTGTACACCTAGAAAATACATATCATTGATGTATCTTAAACTTCTATACCTATCTCACTACCAAAAGGATAGCATACCCTATCTCTTTGTGCCTAATTACCTATCTCTTAGTTTGGCCAATGTTATTTTTATGACTAATACCTTCTACCTTACTAAAAAAATCATAAACATGTTTATCTTCCATCTCTACAAGTTCTATACCTTTTCCTATTTTCTAGTTGTTGGTGTTCTACATTTGCACCCTAACTGAGGAGAAGATTATTTAAGTCTTTTACTCAAATCTAGTCCAACATGGGACTGACCCTAGGCTGTGGGTCATCTATCATAGGGTTAGACCTCTAGAGAAGGCCATATTCCTTTTTTATATATCACCTAAAATAAATTATAACTAGGAAAAGGGAAAGAGAAATGTGTAACAACATGTAAAAAATGTAAAGGAGGTGATGCACCAGTAATGTGATTTTTCATCCACTCTATCTAAACTTCTAACAAACACTAATGAGATTGGATCTACTACTCTAAATGGTTGTTTATGAATTATTATTTCATACAAAGGTTCACCAAATGATCAAAACCTAATGGAAGTGATGGAAAGGCCTGATTTAAGGCACTAACCACTCAATGTATCCATTTGTTAGCTTTAATCAAATCACATTTAACACTAAACATGACCTATAAAATGATATAATCTAGTCACCAGGTGAGATCAATATTTGATAAGGGAGAGATTTCTATCACATATACAAATCAATCTAATATTGACACACTATACCAAAATAATAAGATCTAAAAACTCCTTTATTTATCTCAAAAGGTTACAAAGATCAAATCTGGGTAGAGTCTATTCATGCCCAAGACAGGGATTACCAAGTTGTTTTCAAGGCTTAAAAGCCTATATTTGTAGAAAATAGAAAGAGAGAGAAAAATTTATGCATTGAAAAAGGCCCAACCACTTTCAATGGATTATCACTCTCAAATATGATGACTCAAGATCTTATTAATAAGGAACAAATTTCATAAAATAATTGATTGCTTATTATCCTTATCCATCCACTTGGTGTCCTTCTTAGAACTCAACGTCATTATCTATCTAATTTACTAATGAGGACCAAATCTTCATACCTCAAAATTGGTGGAGACATGTCACTCTATAGATCAAAAACCAATCACATTCATTAGTTTTCCTATAGCTTTTATGTCAATAAGGCAAAGATCGATAGGTGTTTGATCCTATTTTGATACTTAGTACCCAACCTATTATCTATGTTAGGTCCTATGAAGACCTATTCTACTTTCTTAAAATTTCTAATGTCAAACTTTAATTTTTGCAATATACATTCTGGTTCAATCTTGGGTCATCTTCAAACTTGGCTCCTTGCATTTGCTTATCTTGGCTAAAAACTAGCTCATCGATTTTTGTCAAAAATGTCCTAGGCTTTCCCTTTGTTCATTGGCTGTCAAAAACTAAATCAACCCATTTCATTATTTCTAAATAAATTTATTCTTATTAGTCCCATTGATTTTTCTAATGACCTTGACCCATATCACTTCTTTGATCACCTTTCTATGATTGAATGCATGTCATTGATATGCCTAGGCCCATTAACCTACCAGTCACCATTCACCATTAGATATTTTATAAGATCAAATATGGATCATTGATTTAGATCAGACCCATCTTTGTCAATGAACATGCAACATTGTATCTCAGATCGATGATCCCACACCATTGGATCATGTCCAAATTTTAGATCTTTAAGGGATTTAACATGAGGACCTTTTGACCTATTTGACTTTAACGTAGATCATTAGATTTTAGGTGTTAGTATGTGGGCTCATATGGACCATTAGATCTCGACCAACTTTAAACCTTTTAAGTACCTTTTGAACCTAAATAGTTACTTTTTGTGGCCTAAACTTGACATTTGTATGAACATTTTATTGACTTTTTAACTTCACACATGCTACTAGATCTTTACTTGGATTGAATTTAGACCGTTGATCTTGAACCCATTTGAATACAAATGGATATTTATCATGGTTTGAACTTTGATGTCTAAAAAAACATATTTGACATTTACATGATCATCATTGCATATTTGAAAACCAATGATCATATTTTGTGCTTGAATTTGACACTTACAAGGCCATCCTAGACTTTTTGAATTTAAATAGCTATTTCTTATAGCCTAAAATTGATGTTTGTGTAAGTATCTAGATCACAAATTCTTTGATCTATTTCTTTTGGACCTTTTACTATACTTTTGTTTTGGGTACCTTCCTTAAAAAAGACCCTTTGGAAACCTTGAACTAGACCATTTTTTGGGAAATGACCCTTTAATAAAATTGTATAGGGCACTTTATTGTAGAAAGATCCTTCAAAACTTTGTCTCGGGATAATTTTCTTGAAGAAAACACCCTTCATAAAAAATGTATATGACCATTCCTTTGAAAAATTACCTTTCATGACTTTTGAAAATGGACCACTTTCTTGTAGAATGACCCTTCAAAATTTCTATTTGGTTCACTTACCTAATAAAAGACCCTTCAAGAAAATGTTTTTTGGTCTCTTTACTTGAAAAAGATATCCTTCAGAAAAAGTGTTTAGAACACATTTCTTGACAAAATACCCTTTGCAATTTCTGTATCGAACCACTTTCCTATAGAAGAGACCCTTTGGGAAAATTGTTCAGACAATTTTCCAAAAATAAGTGACCCTTTGGCTTTTTAATGTAGATAAAATGTTTGAAATAATTTACACTTAGCCTTTTTTGATGTAGACAATTTCTCTAAAATAAATAGGTCTTTGGGAAAATTATTGTGGAATAATTTTTTGAAATAAATAGGTCTTCATCTTTTACTTTAGACATTTTTTCCAAAGAATTCATGCCTTCAAAAACTGTCTTAGAAAATTTGTTAGAAAGAATTCAATAGTTATCCAAAAAAGGGTCTAAAATAATTTATTAGTAAAATAAAATCTTGAAATAATTTGCTCAAAAAATGAACACTTAGTCAAATAAAAGGTTCAAAAGAATTCCTAAGTAAAGACTTATCCCAAAAAGGTTTTGTACTTATCTTTTCCAACATCAGTAAGCCCTTCTAAAGCTTGTACTTGAACTATTGCTTGATCCTTAAATGAATGAAAGAACTATGAAAATCTATTTAAATACTTGATCTTTACAACTGTAGACCTATCCCTTAAAAATTGGCAAGATACACTTTTAACAAACTCAAAGTGTTTCAAAATATTTGAACTTTGTATGATCCCTTTGGTCCATTAATTTCATCTAGAAATATTTTCCAAGCCTTTTTCCATACTTGATCCTTAGGGAACTACACTGTATTCAGGCAAGTTTGGTATGTGGGCCAAAAATATCCAACATCTTTGGTGACTCAGTTGGGCAGCATGCTTACTATGCTTGAACTCAGACTATATACATGACTCTTAGACTCATAACAAATGACATCAAGAAACCTCTTGATTTTCAAAGACAATGGACTCCACCAAAATAAGGAAGAAAACAAAATAAAGTAGGGAAACTAACCTAATAAATCAAATGTGTAAACAAAACACTTATCTAGGATAAAATATAAATAAACTAACCTAATTAACCATAACAAAACATGATCTACTTGGATCAAAAGGGAAATTCATAAACTCATTCATTATAAAAGATGGCATAATTTACAAAGTAGTGGGTTTATTAAACATTACCTTTTAAGAGGCACTCTTTTTTCCAATTATTTCTATTAACATCTTCTAAAATGAGCCATCAATAGAAAACTAGTCACCAATAAAGACAAATTCATCTTGTACTTCTAGATTTTTTTTATGTTGTTTGTCAACTACAACCTTGTTAAGTGACATATCATCTATGCCTTGTCCTTGAGTGACCTTATCCTTATTATCAACTACTGCAAGTTCATCCAGCTCTTCAAGGAGCTCTAAATAATCAACCCAATATATATCATGATCTTGAGTGGGTACCTCTTGATCAAATTTCTAATTATCATGCTCTCCAATGGGCAACATATCGTTAAAAATCTCTTCAATCTCTTACAAAGATTCAAGGTACAACTACCATTCATATTTTTTTCCTTCACTTTGATCAATTAGAATAAGATCATTTTGAAAGGCAATTTCATCTTTCTCAATTGGAGATATCTCAACCTCATTTATGACATTAGTTTGTACCAATTCTTCATGGAGTTCTTTCACATCAAGATCTTCCTTCTTCATACCTAAGATAAATTTTTAAATATCATATACAACCTCATTTTCAAATTATACCTCAAGTGAAGTATCAATGATAAACTCTTCATCATACACACTTGAAGCATCCTCTTCACACTCTTCAAGAATTTGGCTTACAGCTGCAACCTCTTTCTCTATCTCCCATTGAACATGTTTCTCTTGAAGAAGGGAGATGGTGGGAGGGTGATGAAATTCATTTTCTTGAGATGGAGTATGAATTATGGGAGGTTGATCAGGATCAAATTGTGGGATCTTGAGGGCAATGGAATCATTTAGGGAATCTTGAAGAGGAGGGAAAGAGAAACTTTTGAGAACTTCTAAATTTTGTACTTTCCACTTGTCCATTACTTCATCAAGGTCTGAAACCTTTTTGTCCTTATTAAAAACTTGAGATTGAGGGGTAAATGGTGAAGAAATGGGTATATAAGAAGGTTAATCTTCTTGAATAGGCTCTTGAATTGGGATGTGAATATATTATTGAATAGGTTCTTGATTCTAACTAGGAATATCCATTAACTCATACTGAGTATGGTTAATAACTTCATGAGAATATAAAATACAAGAAGATTAGTAAGGAACACAAAGGGGTATTTGAGACAATTTATTCAACTCGATTTTCTACCTCTCACAAGCCTCTACTTTCTCTAATACAAAAGTCCAAAACTCATGCCTCTCTTCTAGATCATTAGACACATTTTGAAATTGTTCATTCACTTCTTCATACTAGGAATTTGAACATAATTTTGTTACATATACTATAATTTTGAGCTCTATCTCATCCATCTTTTCTTGTGAACAAGACTGATCATATGTAACATCATATCCACATGGGAAAGGTGAAATCTAGTCTTGAGACTTATATGGTTCATAAGGAATGTAAGAGTCATGCTCTTGATAATAAATATCATGGGAAACTTGATAAGGCTCATCATGGATTTGATAAAACTCTTGGTAAGGCTAATTAGGTTCATAGAAATGTTAATATGGATCATGAAAGGGCTAATAAGTAGGTATTTCATAGGGATTTCCTTCATACATAGCCATGAAAATAACATCAAGCTAGTGTAATGAAAATGAACTTACTTGAAAATTGCCTAAACTATTAGAAGTAATTGCTTGAGCTTGGGATCACCAAATTATTTATTAATAGCACCACTACAACTACAATTCCACCAAGAAAAGATCCAATGTATCCCACCAAATATGCCAAAATTGTTGGTGTTCCAGATTTACACCTTATCTAAGCAAAAGATCGTTCAAGTCTTTTACTCAAATCTAGTCCAACATGGGACTGACCCTAGGTTGTGGGTTACCTATCATAGGGTCAGACCTCTAGAGAAGGCTGACTTAATTCTAGATATTTCACTTAAACTAAATTTTGACTGAGAAAATGGAAAAATAAATGGGTAATAATGCATAAGAAATGTAAAGGAGGTGATACACCAGTAATGTGTTTATTCATCCACTCTATCTGAACTTCTAAAAAACACTAATGAGATTAAATATGCAACTCTAAATGGATATTTATGCATTAGTATTTAATTTAAAGGTTCACCAAATGATCAAAACCTAAGGGAACTAATGGAGATGCCTGATTCAAGGCACTAACCACTCAATGTATCCATTTTTTAGCTTTAATCAAATGACATTTAACACTAAACATGACCTATAAAATGATATAATCTGGTAGCTAGGTGAGATAAAGATTTGACAAGGGAGAGATTTATACCACATATATAAATCAATTTTATATTGACACACTATCCTAGAATACTAAGATCTGAAAAAGAGTCCTTTATTTATCTCAAGAGGTTACAAAGATCAAATCTGGGTAGAGTCTAGTCATTCCTACGAGAGGGATTACCAAGTTTTTTTCAAGGCTTAAAAGCATATATTTATAAAAAATGGAAAGAGAGAGAGAGTTGTGCATTGAAAAAATCCAAACCACTTTTGAAGGATCAGCACTCTCGAGAATGCTGATTCGGGATCTTATTAATGAGAAACAAATTATGTAAAATAATTGAATGCTTATTATCCTAATCCATCCACCCAATGTCCTTACAACTCTATGTCAATATCTATCTGATATGTTGATGAGGACAAACTATTCATACCTCAAAACTAATAGATCCATGTCACTCCATAGATCAAAATCTAATCACATTCATTGGTTTTCATGTAGCTTTCATGTTGATGAGGTGAAGATTGATAAGTGTTTGATCCTATTTTGACACTTAGTCACCAACCTATTATCTATGTTAGGTCATATTAAGACCTATCATGATTCTTTACAATTCTAATGGTGACATTTGACTTCTAAAATATATATTATGTTTCAATCCTAGGCCATCTTCAAACTTGGATCCTTGCATTTACTTGTCTTGGCTAAAAATTGGCTCATCAATTTCTATTAAAAATGTCCTAGGCTTTCCCTTTGTTTATTGGCTATTAAAAACTGACTTATCCCATTTCATTATGTCCAATTGTCTCTATTATTATTATTCTCATTTATTTTTTTGATACCCTTGACCTATCTAGCTCTGTTGATCACCTTTCCACTATTGAACACATGTCATTAATCTGTCTGAGCCCATTAACCTACCAGTCACCACTCACCATTGGATATGTTATAAGATTGAATGTGGATTATTGATTTAGCTTAGACCCATCCCTTTTTTAGTTAGCGTACACCATTATATATCATATTGATGATCCTATACCATTAGATCATGTCTAACTTGTAGATATTTAAGGGATTTAACTTGGAGACCTTTTGACCTATTTGACATTAGTGCAGATCATTAGATTTTAAGTGTTAGTATGTAGGCTCACATAGACCATTAGATCTCGAAAAAATTTAAACCTTTTAAGTACATTTTAAACCCAAATAATTACTTATTATGTCCTGAATTTGACATTCATGTGAATGTCTTATTGACTTTTTGACTTCACATGTGCCACTACATCTTTGCTCAAATTGAATGTAGATCATTGATCTTGAAATGATTTGAATACAAAATGCTATTTGTTGTGGCTTAAACTTTGAAATCTACATGAATGTATTTTACATCAACGCAACCATCACTTCATATTTGAAAGCCAACGGTCATCTTTTGTGCTTGAATTTGACACTTGTGGGGCCATCCTAGAATTTTTAAATTCAAATAGATAATTCCTATAGCCTGAAATTGATGTTTGCACAATTGTATAGATTATAATTCCATGGGATATTTCCTTTGAACCTCTTGTTGGAATTTTTTGGGGGTACCTTCTTTGAAAAAATATCCTTCATAAACCTTAAACTAGACCTGTTTCCTGAGAAATGATCCTTCAAGAAAATTATATAGGGCACTTTGCTACAAAAACATCCTTCAAAACTTTATCTTAAGATAATTTTCCTGAAGAAAATACCCTTCAAAAAAATTTATAGGACCATTCCTTAAAAAAATGACATTTCAAGACCTTTGAAAATGGACCGCTTTCTTATAGAATGACCCTTTAGAATTTTTATTTGGTTCACTTTCCCAAGAAAATACCATTTAGGAAAATGTTTTTTGACCACTTTACTTGAAAAAGATATCCTTCAGAAAAAAAATTGGGACACTTTGCTTGACAAAATACCCTTCAAGATTTCTGTATCAAACCACTTTCCTATAGAAGATACCTTTTGGGAAAATTGTTTAGATAATTTTCCCAAAAGAAATTAGTCTTCATCTTTTGAATCAAACATTTTGTTTGAAAAAATTCAAGCCTTTGGAAACTTTGTCTCAGATAATTTGTTTGAAAGAATTCAATAATTAGCCAAAAAAGGTTTTGAAATAATTTATCTTATCAAAATAAAAGCCCGAAAGAATTTGCCCAAAAAATGAACACTTAGTCAAATAAAAGGTTCAAAAGAATTCCCATGTAAAGACTTATCCCAAAAATATTTTGTAATTATCTTTTCCAAGTTCATTAAACCCTTCAGAAGATTTTACTTGAACTATTTCTAGGTCCTTGAAGCCTTGAAAGAACTATGAAAATCTATTCAGATACCTACTCTTTGAAACTGTAGACCTATCCCTTAGAAATTGGCAAGATACACTTTTAATCAAGCTCAAAGTGTTTCAAAATATTTTAACTCTATAGATCCTTTTTCTCCATTAATTGCATCCAAAAATATTATCCAAGCCTTGCTCTATAGTTGATCCTCGAGAAACTACACTGCATTCAGGAAAGTTTGGTATGTGGGCCAAAAATGGCCAACACTAACTTCTCGAACACTTGTGTCCCAGTCAGATGCCTACATAAATACAAGTGTCTTATCCCATTACAAGTGTCTGGTTCCCTAAAGTCATCCAATATTCAAATGAAATGTATTCTTATGGTCTGACTAAGTGATTTAATGTGAGATATTCTCAAAAGGGATTAGTATAAATAAAATATCAACCATCATTCATTCTTAACCTAGAAAAAACCTAGAAACACCTAAAAACTCATAAGGCTACTTACCAAAATCACTCAATCAATCACTCAAGTTAGAAAAGCTTCCCTATTTTATTTTATTTCCATATTAGTCATAGATACAACACATCTATAGGTCTAAAGTATTGAAGGAACATTTCATGAGCCACATTTTCTAACTTACAAGCTAGGTCACTATTGTACTTGCTTATCACACATTGTATGATTCACACACAAGCCAACACATAGAGAAGAACTACATAAGTCTAAGGCCCTCTTTAAAGTATTGATATGTAAGCAGTGCTCATTGATAGAGGGGTATTTGGGGTAGATCAAAACCCTGTACCCACTAACCCATTTTCTCCATAGCTAATATGAAGATAAATAGCTAAGGTTTTTCTATTTGACAAGTAAATATAATCCATGACCTAGATTTTAATTCACCAAAGTGAAGGTAACATAGAACTTAAAAACATCAAAGTGATCACATCTAGTTTCATTAGGTATTTTATGCTAGACACTTGTATCCAAGTTAGACAGTAGTGTCGATATAACCATCCTAGGTCAATGCAAGTGTATACAATTATAAAGGCATAATTTCCAAAATTAGGTGACTATTACAAAATCTATATCCAGTCCAATTTTTGCCTATTTAAGATCTAGATCTAGATTAGCATCAAAGCCAACTAAGTGTCTTATTTTCATTATTATTTTAATATCTAGCATAGTTATAATTTCTATCTTCTAGCATCTTAGTATAATAAATTTAGTATATGTTTTATTCGAGTTTCATAAATAATTTGCCTACTTTATAGATAGTATACCATCCCTATGCCCTATTTTATATCTGCCCTTTAACCATAGATATCCCAACATCTATATTTTAGGGTTAGACATTTGGTGAACCTGGCCTCTTTTCTTTCCATGAAACTCCTAGGGTGCTCTAAGGTTTTTCTAATTTTCATTATCTCTCAATTGTTAAAATTTATTTTAAAAATTAGAATTTATTATCCTAAAATCATGTTAATTATGGATAAGAAAAATCTTATTCCTCCTCATAACCTTAAGGGGGTTGATCTCTCCCATCCCACTTATTAGGCCTAGTCTATCACATATTCAAGGGGTAAGGTGGCCTACCTTATAGTTTCAAATGAAGGTAATCAATCTAAAATACCTAAGGTTTTTTATTTTGAATTATTAAAATATAAAATTTATAGTATGGGAAAGTAATACAGGAGTTATAAAATCAGATTTCATACATGAAGAATCCAAAACATGTTAGTGTTAATCATGTGTTTGCATCTTCATCTACCAATGTTTTTGTAAATAAATTTTCTTTTCTAAATAGAAATCTAAAATAAAATAAATCTAGAACAAGTGATTCAAAAAGTGACTTAAAGGCTTAAGAGTCCAAGTGAAATCCTAAGAGAAATTATTCGAGACAAAGTGATTTAACTGTGTCCTCTACATCCTATAAGGAGATCAAATTACTATTATGTGTATCATAAAATGTATAGGCATCATATAGATTGTTGTTTTGCATTAAAAAAATTCAAAGTATTAAATACAATGGTGATCCTATCATTGATACATCACTCAAAAAAACCACTCACATTATGAGTTATTCTCCTAAAACTCAAGTGACAAAATAAAAAATATGGTTACCAAAAGATAATTCAAAACAAGATAAGGGTCAAAAGAACAAAAATAGAGAAAATACCATTCCCAAAGGAACCAATGATATTCAAACCACTATAAACTAAACCATGTGATATCCCTTTATTGATCGATACTCAGCAACAAAAGGACACCATTCAAAATGATTATGATAGTCATGATGCTATTCATAATACTAATATGGTAGATGAACAGTTGAGAAAAATAATCTTAATCCACTCAATACATTACCACATGATCTATTTATACCTATAATACCTAGTACATATTGGTTGAATCCATCTCCAAAAAATACAAAACCAAAAATAGGTAACAATAAGATAAATCATGTAGCTCAGGATGTTCATAAGGTATTAACATCTAAGGTGCACACATATATTAGTAGCATCAATAAAGGCAAAGAGCATAGAATATATTGAAAAATAAAATCCAACACTTCCATTACCACTTGATCATTACAGTCGATCTTTCTTATTCCCAACTAATTGCATTGCATATGGTGATTACCACTGACTTGAAATTTTCATTAAATTGAAATATTTTATACTACGCATCATATCTAGATATCTATAACACCTACAAATGTTCCTATTATTCTTATTCTGAATAAACCATAGAGCACTCAATGATGGGTTCCATGAACTCCTACTCCTACTATTTCTACTTCACAATCACAAATTCCTATTTTACATAGAACATCATAAATATTACATTGATAGATATTTCACCTATATATGCTCCTCAATAGTGTCACTAGTTTATTACACTAGGTTCATAGTTGGTAGATATCTATGATAATCCTTTTGATGTGATCATAGGATACTCTTTTCCTTTTTCATATGCCAAAAATACCCAAAAAATTTAAAAAATTGCACAAATCCAAAAATAAGTTTAGCATTTACATATCTTATTATCCCCTTGGCATATATGCTTTTGGTTCCATGTTTTTATATGGAACATTAGTATTTATTATATACATGTGTTTCACACATATTTTAAGTGTGATTCAGGCATACACAGATACATGATCATTGCAATTTTAGATGTTGGGCTTTCCCTCTGCTCATGTCACCAAGACATTGGGGGAATCCACCTTTTTAATGACACTACATCTAGGTTATATCATTCTATGGTCACTTTGCATTATCATTTTTGAGCTCATATATGTACTTGCACATGCCTTTATCCATACTTATAACTTGCAGAGTGTAATTGATATGTTATGTACATGATTTTTTTGCTAGCACATATATAAAGACTAGTATGTTATGTTTATGTTGGGTGATTATGATTTCATGTATTGTCTTCTTTGAGTGTCTTACCTTATTATTGTCTTATTTGTCTAAGCATTTGAATATGCCCCATTATTTTTTGCCCCTGTGCCTTTGTTTACCTCTTTGAAACTTGAATATGTCATTGATTATTGTATATTGACATTTGAATATGTCATTTATTTCTTCGTGTACATTTGAATAAAAAATGTCCCTTTGATTATATGTCATTTGAACATGACCCTTTTTTACAGTCTCCTTGGACATTTTTATCTTGTTTTGATTTTGAGTGCTCTAGTGTGTATTTTTTTATTGTTTGTTGAGCTTGTATTATTACTATCTAGACATTACCATGATATACATCATGAATATTAGGACTTGGTGTGATCACATTATTTGAATTATTCAATGACATATCTATGTGGACATGTTCCTTCTATACACTACATGGTACATTCATAGTTTACATGGTTATCTTATCCTTTTGAGGTAAGGTAACTACCAGTTGCTTCTTTCCCTCACTTGAAAAGGGGAGCATATCAGTGGGGGCATGCCATAGAGTCATGACTTCCACATTATGCCATAAATTAATATTATAGTGGGGGGCATGTTTTGGAAAACAATTCTCCACACATACACTAGTTTTTAATTTCAAATATATAGTGGGGGTATGTTTTGGAAACATTTTCTCCACACTTATTCAATATGCATGATACCTAGATTACATTGGGGGAATGTTTTAGAAACATTTCCTCTATATTGGCACTTATGTAAGTTTTTATATTTCTTCATATATAGTGGGGGCATGTTTTGGAAACATTTTCTCTACACTTACATAGTTTTAAATTGGCCAAATTACACAATTGTATGGTTAAGATACATATTTATGGTAGAATTCTATACATTGGTACCCTTGTTATACACACTTTTAGCATGAGACATATTTAAGGTGCATATTATATGAAATATGTGCCTAATGTTGCTAAATCAAATCAATTTCAAATTCCAAACACTTTTAGGGACTGTCACCACAAAGCAGGTTGGACTTTTAATCTACTATAGTAGTTGGTTCATGTTTGGTATGGTTGAGGTGATTAAATCACCCAATATTTTCAATTTTATAAGTTTGAATTGATTTACATCATCTAACCTCATCATTTTATAGTTTTAGTTGACTTGGTTTACTCATACTCACCAAGTTATAAGTATGATTGGGTTACACAGTTGAGCTAATCTATATTATTGGGTGGAAACTCATATTTTATCCAAGGTTGGGTGCATGTTCCCTCCAATGTATTTCTCTATCTCTTTATATATATGCACTTTATATATTTATTTTTGTACTAGCATTAGTTTCAATGATTCATAATGATATATCTTTTAAATCAAATTGTAACAAGGTAATATTATTGCATTGATACATAGGTGTACTCCTAAACCTTGATCTCTTTCAATTTCAATTATTTCAATGCTTTAAATTTAAAATTATATACATAGATTATGTACTATAACATGATCTTTGTTACACATCTATCACCACTAAAGCACTCAATTTGGACTCAAGTAAAGACAAGGTGTGTTATACACACCCATGTATGCATTCCTTTTTCTCTAGACTAGAAATTTCATTACTAGATTAAAGGGGGGAATATAGACATTATTTATAAATTATATAGCACCTCAGTCTTGTACACTTAGAAAATGCATATCACGGGTGTACCTTTAGCTTTTATACTTTTCCCACTACTAAAAGGCTTCCATACACTATCTCTTTGTGCCTAATTACTTATATCTTAGTTTGAACAATGTTATTCTAATGACTTAGACCTTATAACTTCTATAAAATGTTATAAACCTACTTATTTTCCATCTCTACAAGTTATATACATATGATTATGTTTTAGCTACCTAGACACTTACATTCCAATTAGACACCTCTATCAACACAAGTTTCATATCCCAATGTAAGTATCCAGTGATCTAACATCATCTTGTTTATAAATAAAACATATTCCTATGGTTAACCTAAGTGTTTTAAAGTGATATATTCTCCAAAATAATTGGTATAAATAAAATATCACCACTCATTAATTCCTAACCTAACACAAACTGGGAAAATCCTAGAAATTCACAAGGCTACTTACCAAAAGCACTCAATCAAGCACTCAAATGATCAAAGCTTCCCTATTTTCTCCTATTTCCATATTAGTCATAAGGATCACACACACACACACACACACACACACACACACACACACACACACACACACACACACACACACACACACACACACACACACACACACACACACACACACACACAGATATAAGAAATGTGTTTTAAGCAAGTACAATAATGACCTAGCTTGTAACTTAGAAAATATGGCTCATGGAATAATACTGTATGATTATTCCATGAGCCATATTTTCCATGTTACAAGCTAGGTCATTATTTTATTTGCTTAAAACACATTGCATGATTCATACACAAGCCACAACATAATGGAAAACTATAAAAATCTAAGGCCCTTTCAATGTATTTGATATATAGGCAATGCTAATTAATAGAGGGGTCTTTGAGGAAACTCAACACCATGTTCCCACTAACACATTTTTCCCATAAATAAATGAAGATGAATAACTATGGTTTTTCTATTTGAAAAGGACTAATAGTTCATGACCCATATCTGAATGCACTAGAATGAATATGACATATAACCTAAAAGCATCTAAGTAATCACATCTAGTTTTAGCAAGTGTTTTATAATGGACACCTATGTCTAAGTTAGATAGTAGTATTGACGTAAGTGTCCTAGGTTGATGCAAGTGTCCATAGCTATAGAGGCATAATTTATAGAATCAGATGACTATTCTAGAATCTAAATCTAGTCCACTTTTTGTCTATTCTGGACCCAAATCTATATTAGCATCAAAATTAGTTAAGTATATTATTTTCATTTTTATTGAAATATATATCATATTTATCCTTTCTATCTTTTAGCATCTTAGTATAACAAATTCACTATAGGTCTTATCCAAGTTTCATAAATAATTGACCTATTTTATAGATTATATACCATCCTTGTGGCCTAGGTTATATCTACCCCTTTAACCCTAGATATCCCCACATCTATATTTTAGGGTTAAATAGATTGGAATAATATTTTGTTATTTTACTTTATATGGATTTATAAGGTATTTAACAATTTACTATTTAAAAAAATATTGAATGTTGGAGCTCCTACTTTTCTATTGTAACTTCAGTTTTAGATTATATTAGGTTGTCTATACAATTTCACCTTAATCATTCCTTATGTTATATTGGGTTTTTTTAATATTTTCATTTGTTATCCTTTTGCAGATTAAGGTGGGTTTCTTAGTTTATTTATTTTAATCCTTAATTGGATTGGTAATTTTTAATTTGTATAAGTAAATCATTTTAATGAATGATTTTGTGTACTTTTCACCTTGTGCAAGTGTGGAAGTAATAGGTGAGAAGTATCTTATTAAATTTAGTATATGAGATAATATTACAACTTATTGTGTGGATTTTAGAATAAGTTTGGAGACTTTGTCTCGTTTGTTCCTTCTAAAGAGGCTCTAAAGATGGTGTGATCCTTAGCTTTG
>JARHVA010003982.1:82500-402500 GCA_037957365.1 Torreya grandis
GTAATAGATGCATCTTAAACTAAATCTATGTGATGTAACTAAAACTATATAAGGTGGTTATAGGCCACTTAGAGACTCTAAAATGTAAAATGACATTGGGCCACTTGAAAATGTTAGGCAGCTTTGGCCACTCAGGAATGTCAGTCGCTGTAAAAAAAAAGTAAGGCATCAATCTGGTGTATAACCTGGAACATGGTGTCTTGTATCTACAATGTATAGAATGACATGGAATTTATCATTCCATTTGATCAACTAATTCATAAGTGAACATATGGAAATAATGTGCCACACATATGCCACCAAATATGGTATCTTAGTATATAAATTATGGATTGAGTTGTAATAATTTGTATCTGAGTATCTAAAATTGAAATGGGAATGATCATGCCATGTATGATGCCCCAAATCTAAGCAAACTGGTATGAATATATGCTAAACTAAGAAAAAACTAGTAATATATAATTGAACCTATATAAACCTAGACTATACTTATTGTACTTTTCTAGACAATCTAAAATTTTTGGAAACTAAGGTTACTGGACAGTAACATCATATCTTAGATAGTATAACTAATGGAGATAGTGTTCCACGTTAGGTTCTAGTGTCTAACTATACTGATTTATGTGCAATATAAGTTGGTATATATGTGATTACTTCCCAGTGTATTTACGTGATACTGATTTCTATATTTTGTGCCTATGTGCTGAAAATTGTACTCTAAGTGCATTTGGATATCATGATCTCTATGATAAACCTATATGAATTCTCCCTCTTTTAAGGGGAGTTGTTGAACCTATGTAAGAACTATCCTCAAAATAAAAATATCTAAAAGATGTGTTTTAGTAGAGCATATATGATATATGTGTAATAAACCAATATAATATGAATACATAACATCAGAATGTAAGATAGTTTGAGCATAAGTTTTTAATGCATGATGTATGTTAGATATGGCATTCAAAAGGATATCAAGATAGATATAAAAATGTAAATATGTAGATGAACAATAAATCTAAGAAATAAACTGAGTAGTTACGCAGGGGGATAGGGTATAATGTCTATCAAGGCACCCAAGGAGGAAGGGGAGATGCATGAGGTCCCTTGTGGCATCTAAAATTGGAATGTGAAACAAGCAAGATTAAAGTGTCATGTCCATGATTCATACATGAAATCATACATACAACACACATGAGGCACACAAAGTAGGCCAAGGGACCACAATAAAATGTACATGGGCATATGTCACTAAATCTGATAAAGCAAGACATACAAGGACATATTTAAATGTCCACATATGCAAACAACAAGCAAGTTGGCATATAGCCACATGGAAGGACATATTTAAATATCCACATACATAATCAGGAAGGCACATATAAGGAAATGGGTACATGTCTAAAGCATACATATAATGAAAGGAATTTACATAGAAACATAAAGTAATGGCATATTCAAATGCCTTCGAATAGATGTAAAATCATATAGACATAATCAAGTCTAAACTAGGAAATCTCGAAATGAATGTATACATGAACATATAGTACAAATTTGTATAAAATCAAAGATGTACATAAGTTTAATCTAGAGTAGAAGTATTCGATAATGAATATGAGTAGTGTGGGATAATCAATATCAAGATATAATAGTGCCAAATCTATGATGTAGAGTTTAGAAAGATGTAACTTGGGAATTGGAACTATGTATAGGATGGCCCAAAATGGGTGAATGTATCAAATAAAGAACCCTTACATCTATGTATATGCCCCTAGTGAGTAAATAGTAGTAAATCTAGATTTTTGTGGTGGACCTAGTCCTGTAAGTATCTGCAAACACTCGAAAAGAACAAGTGAAGAATGTATGTATGATAAAAATTGACTATACTAAGATAGCTAGAATATGTAGTGCCTAGAAATTTTGAGAAATGTAAACATGAAAATGCATATAATCTATCATTTATATTTTTTAAGTAAATATATAAATATTTTTAGTTTTTACATATTATATTTTTTTGTATTTTCTAGATATAATCTATGTACAAGCAACATGAGAAAATGAAACTATATATAAGGAGCAAGAGTGATGAAACTATGTACAAGTGGGCAGGAACATACTAACCAATAAGTCTCAAGGGAAACTCACTATCAATGTGGCTTGTGTCAAATAAAGGAATAGTAATTACACATGTTATGTGAAAAGGTAACTGAGGTCCCATAACCTATTATATTGAGTGATCTATAGCTAGCACTACTTGTGGAGTGGTGTTAGGAATCTGTGAAGCTAACTAGGGTATCCTATGAACTTTAGGGTTATTAAGGACCCATTTAGTAGAATATTTTGTATCTAGCATTGGTTCCCTATGATGATAACTTTGGGAACTCAATAACATTGATCTCAGATGGAAAGGGGTAGAGGGAAGGCCCCTAGAATCTATAACATAACTTTGACATAGGGGCCTCTAAAATAAGGGTCTATGTTGGAGAGTATGCATACATGGTAATACTGTATGAGTATGCCTCACCTGAATTGGTGGCTCAACTAAAATATATGGTGTACTAATGGGAAATATGCTTAGAACTATAAATGGTGGATGTGGTGTGACTATCTATGGGATAGGTAAAGGATAATCATATGAAAATACCTAAACTATAACCGCATGATTATCATGTATATACTTGAGGAATCTTTGCATAGAGGATGGAATGGATCATAGCTACTAAATTTATAGACTACCCAATAACATGTCAAATGTCATGCACTAGGTACTATTAAGAATCTAGTAGTCACTTGCTAGTCTAACATGTAGTGGAAGTATAATATCCCTAATGGAGCTCTAAACATGGCCACTAAATCCATGAATAACTATGTCAATTGTATAAATGGCCTTCTTTAAATATCCCTAATGCTATATAAGTGTGATAGATCACATGTTAATATTTAACCCATTTTCAACCATAACACTCTAAATAGGATGATGATCAATGTAGGCTCATACAAAGAGTGCATATAAATCTTAAGCAACATCAATAAGCTCATGTTATAATAAAGTGATGAGCAGTCTAGTCATTACTATAGTATGATACACACTAATGATATTATATAGGAGGTGTGTACCCTCTATAGTAGTCTGATAGGATTTTGGCGGTGGATGTGTCTGATACATATAGCAAACACCTAAAGTGTCTCTTGCATCATTAGTTGTATGTTTTAGAAACAAATATAAAAATATTTTCAATGCCTTAACTTCCATTTGTTGAACTTTAGGTGCCTTTGTGGGTATGCCCACATCAATTATGTTAGCTCTATCAAATCCTGTATCTTATGTTTCACATTGATGCATCTATTTGTAGTATGTCTCGGTGCCCTATGATAGACATAGAATGCATTGGAATAAAATTTATGTGGAAGAGGCCTGATCATATCAACCTCTTTGATTGGAGGGAGATATGACATTTCATTCCAAGAGATATTAGGTTGATGATTCTAAAATATTAATGAAAACTCTCTATGGAGGAGTTGATAAAACCAAGTGAGGAGGGGGATTTGAATCTATGTTAATTGTGGATTTTTAATCACTCTTGTTATCAATGACCCTTACATTAAATGGAGTCTAATTATAAATCTTATTATTTGATTCTAGTCCACTTATATATTTTAATTTTCACATAAAGAGAATCTTGACTTCCCTTTATTTCATTATGTGGCATAAATCTGTGAATGTTGGAAACTTCTTGAACAAGATAGCTTCATGCAGTGATGGTAGTAAACTTTGTTTGAATATATCTTAGATCTCTCTATCTACCATGGGGATATTCATATTTTCCAATAGAGTTTTATATCAAAAGACATATTCTAAAATAAGCTCATTGGATTTTTGCTTAAGTTGTGCCACTTGAGCATATGAGATCTTATCACTAGTGTTGATTGAAAGGTAAGTTAAAAACACATCTACCAATGGATTGAATGTGGTGATGGACTGATTTAGAAGATCATAGTATCATTGTAAGGCATAGTCCTTTAGGCTACATGGGAATAATTTATTAAGGATCTAATCATTGGACACATAGTCTAAACATGCTACATGGAAAGCACATAGATGGTGTTTTGTGCCACCCTTACCATCATACAAATTAATTTTAAGTGCCAAAAATCTAGATGGTAAAGGAGTTATCATTATGTGTTGTGCCAAAGGTGTATGTAAAAGAACATGAGAATCCAAGGCATGTGATGGCTTAGTATCAAAGATGTAACACATTAGCTTGTAGAGAATTAATCTCATGTATAATGGATTATATATCTAGAGAGGAGGAAGTAGCCATAGGATATTTTATCATTGTTGAAGGTTGCTGAGTTAAAATAGGTTTTTGTACAAGCTAAGCTACCCCCAAAGTAGGTGTAACAATATTTGTATATGGGAGAGTATAAAATTGACCATTATTGGATTTTTGAAGTTCTTCATGGACAATATTGTAAGGTCATCTTGCATATCTGAATGTTTGGAAATGAAATCTTGCAATTATCTCTTATTAGTTTCATCAAATTAGTTATTGAATTATACCATTGTAGGTTGGGAAGTAAGATAACAAAAAGTTGTATATTTTAAACTTTTAAAGAAATTTAATCTATGAAACATTGCAAAAATTAAATAATAAAACAAATCTAAGATTTTAGAAGTAAAATATGAGCATATAAAAGAAAAGGGTACAAACCCTAAGAGCATATAAGGCTAGGGTTTTAGCAGTGTTTAAAGTAAATCATGTTCACTAAATGATTTAACTTTTTAAGGTTATGGAGTTTAAGCCCTAATTTATTAAAGGGTATAAGTATATTAAATCAAGGTATAAATATGTAATAAATATAGCCACTTATTTTTAATATAATTAACTTAGTTTGACCTTTCTAAAAATAGACATAAATGATGTAAATAATTACTTAGCTGGAAACTGATTGAGAAGAAAAATTTAGAGGCTATAAACTGGAACATGAGTTAATTTGAGAATCATGGATAGGATACAAGTGTAAAAACCCTTCTTGTACTGTATCACCCCAATTAAATAGTATCACTAATGGTTCTAGTGTCCTCATTTTGGTGTTAGTGTCCTCTATGTAAAACTATTCTAAACTTTTGGGTACACCTTTGTCTAGGTCTGCCAAGCCTATTCTTATGTTTACAAGTTTTAATTCCCTATTGGTGACCTATTTTGACTAATTTTATATGTAAACACTATACCTCCATATTTTAGGGTCATACAATTGGCACAAGTAGTAATGTGTGAAGTTATTGGGCCAGGCTACACATCCTCAACACCCTGTTATGATAAGATTTGCCTACACACCAATACTCTGAAGAGGGGTCAATACCAATGTAGTTATCCCTACCTAAGTGTTGGTACAAGTGAAAATTAAGCTAGTATGAATGTCATTTAGAGTGCTTTTGAGTGGAGCTTAAGATTGTAAATCTATGTATTCTATACTTGGGATGGTTGTAAATAACTACATGTAGAATTAGGGGAAAATAAGCATTGATAACCTTGATTGTGCATAACTTATTATGAGTTAATTTGTGTTATGTGCATCTTATTTTCATTTAGTGAATAATGAGATAAAATTAATGTATATATTTTTCTATTGCTTGTGTAGTACTTAAAATAGGTTTAGGTTGAACCTAGATGGTTTTTTATTTGAAAATATATCCATTGGTGGCCAAAAGTGGGAAAAGGATGATATCACCCAAACTAGGACACTAATGTCATTGGTGTTATTGTTCAAATTATGGAAGTAGTATCCATGTGGAAGAACCCAAGGCACTAGGGGCCATGATGCTAAAGTGAGGGTTTACGACTGCTTTATGGATCTTTAGGGTTGTGTGTGACCTATAAAAAGGTTGAATAAGTGTTTAAATAGGCCCTAAGATAGGTCTATGGATAAGCTAGGGATGGGTGGTCTCAAGTAACACTCTTATCTCTCAAGTGTCATTTTTAGATGATTACACATTACTACTAAGATAATGTGTTATACACTTCATGTTTTTTTTTTCTTACTTATGTGTGATTCAGATACTAGTGATAGATGGTCTTAATTATTTATTTATATGCACATTATATTACCTTACTAATATATCTAGTGTTTATTGAGCATGTGATTAATTATATCAATGTTTATATGATTGGCATGAGTATATTACTATTGAGATAATATGCCTTAGATATGTTCATATGCATTTTTTATGGATTGATATTACTTGTGTTGTTTACATTTTTCATCTTTGATTATCTAGGGTAGTGTATTTTATGTGTGAATTAATGTGAAAATGATAGGGGAGACTAATGAGGTAATTGGGACTACATTGAGCATGAGTGCATCATTGGTATAGTGGTGTTATGGTTACTTGAATTCCTAAAATCCAAATCCAATTCTAGTGTTATTTTTGGACCTAATCATAAATTTTAGACCTCTTTTCCCTCCTAACATTATTCACTCATTTGACACTATGTTTTCTCTCTTTACCCATATATTAGATATTTTTTAAAACATATAGAAGGTCTTAAGGTTGAAAATAGATCCAACTAGTTATCACCACTTAAAAAACTTAAATGGAATTGATAAGACAACTTTGGAGGGTGGCATAAAGTGATTTTATGATATTTTATGTTGATTTTAGAGTATTTTGACCAATAGGGATGTTTGAGAGTCTTTATAGGACCCAAAGAATAATTTTAGAGTAGTCCATGTGCCCATTTATGGCATGGGATGGGGGATATTTGAAAAGGAATGTACTTAACTTGATTACCCACATGGGCTTGTAAGAAGATTTAATGTTGTGTGGACTTTTCAACCAAAAGCTAAGGAATGGGAAGGGACTCATATCACCTTCTTGTTATCCAATGGATGTGAATGCTTTGCATATATGATAAAGGAAAGGATTCTTTAGAGGGAAAATTTTTTATTTGAGAAGTGGGAGGAGAGGTAGAGTAGAGAATGAGAAACTAAGGGAAGAAGGAACAAACCATGCCTAGTGAAGAAATGAACCAACCCAACCATTGTGAAGAGGATTTATTTTGTGTGGAATCAAGTGTAGAACCCAAGGAAGGTTTTCATGTCCTTTATATTATTTTATGTATGTATTAATTTTAAATTTAAGAATATCCCCTTTTGTTTTCTTATTTTCAAAAGGTGTAGGCCTACTTAGCCTACCCTATTTTTACCTTTGTTTTCCATAGTTGTGCTTATGGCTATCATGTGCATTTTATTTCCCACCTAGGATTTAGAGATGAAACATCCCTCCTTTTTCATTGGTTATTTTTAAAATCCATTTCTTGATTCATTTTTATGTCTTTAGGTTGTCCATTTTGGTTTATATTACTTGTCTTGATTTTTATTCTTTTTGTAGTAGTAGTAGTAGTAGTAGTAGTAGTAGCCAGCTTCCAATGCCCTACTACAAGATTATTTTTTTCATAGTGGTATTGGATAGAAAAAATGAGTTTACATGCCCTCTTATGAGGTTATTCTTTGTGTAGTGGTAGTGGTTTGCGGAATTGGGTTCCTATTCCCTCTTATGTGGATATTTAGCATGGTTAACAGTGTTAAGTTATTCATATGGCCAAGTGAAGTGGTAGGACAAGAGGGATGCATCCTCATGTTCTCTTTATCCCTCATCAAGCCTTATTATGTTGGATTTATTTTTTGGATGACTTGATATTATTTGTTTATATATGGTGTTTTATTTTATGTTATTGAATGTTTTAATTATATTACGGAAGCCTCTAGTAGAATATGTGCATGTTAGCCTACTAGTTGAGTGTCCTATCCATCAACCAAACCTTGTCTTAATAACTCTGACCTAACCCATACCTTTGATATTCCCCATGCTTTTGGATGAGATTCTTAACCCTGTACGTGCTTAGGGAACTCACCTAATGAATGCAAATGGATTGGAGGTGAACCCCTCCTTTGGTTGGCCTTATGGGAATATCTTAGATATTTTAGATTCTTGGATCTTTGAAGAACTTACAACATGAATGTAATATTTTAGATTTGGTTTTCTTGAAGCCTTATAAGACTTGTAAATATTAATTATCATACTTTCAATTATTTTTTTATGTTTAAAATGGGATAAAAGTTGTAATAAACATTAGATCTAAGTGTGAAGACTTTTTCTCTTGCACTCTCTTAAAAATAATATATATTTTACTATGAATGCAAAAAAAAATTAATTATGAATTTAAAATTTTACTTATGATTGTGATATCTCAAAATTTATGTTTTTTTATGCATAATACAATAGTAGTTCATGATTCACTTGGAAAGTTTGTAAAACCCTCATTTAGATTAAGGCCTTAAAGAGGTTATTGTAGTTTTATAATTTATACATGTTACATTTACCTAATATTTTATAAAATATTTTTTTAATAAATTAGACTTTTCTAGAAATTTTTAGTAATTTACATATTCATTTTTGGAGACATAGAAAGAAAGGTATGAATCTTTGAAGTCAAACTTTTAATTCTACCCATAACTCCTTTGTAATATTCTCATACTTCACATAATTTTTAAGCATGTAAAATGAGATATTAAAGTATCCAAATAATTTTATATTAGAATTCATCATTTTTAGGACCCAACACTACTTTTTTCATAATTTTTAGGCCTACAATTTGCACGCTATGAATAATTTATGTTTATTTATTTGTAGGTAAGTCTTTCATTTTGATAGGACCTTTAAAAGGTAACTATACCAAATTCATAGGTAAATTGAAAGTTATCTGGCTATCACCTTTGTGATCACATGATATTTGGTAAAAATACTTAAGGGTTGACAAAGAGTTAGGTTGACCCTCATGATCTTGGGCATGTTCACATGCTTGTAGTCCATTTTAATTTCATGGTTTACAATTTGTGGTGAAAATTATGTGGCTTAAGTCATGCAGTGACAACACCACATTCTCCTTAGCTTAGGAGGTGTTCAAACTATTTTGAATACCACCTAACTAGCCTTTACATATAATAAAATTATTTTTAAATTAAACTAGGTTATTTTATTTAAACCTGTGCATTTTTAAAGTTTGTTACTTATATTGTTTAACATTTTAAACTAAAAGTTTTACAAGCTAAGATAGACCTTTTTGTGCAAGTGATTATGGAAGAATTGAGACCCTGAGGTGGGGGAACCCAAAATAAACTCCCCTTAAATGCTTAATGTTCTTTCACATGGAAGAATTTTCAAGACCTAAAACTTCACTATTTTCTTGATATACCACTTATGTCCTCAAGAAATTAGTTTAGACCTTTTTGATGTTTGCAGGCTCCTAAAATACCCAACATAAGTGAACCCAAAATGGAACCCCCATTTTTTAATCCCTTTCTACATGAATTGATTTCTAGAGCTTAAAATTGAAAAATTAAGACAATTTATTCTTTGATCTAACTAGCAGACATTAATTATTGTCATGGATCTTGAAATTCCTATAGACATTTTTTAGAAACTGTAAGAGCCCAAAACCAATTAGAATATTTCCATGAAAATGGGTACCTATAGATTCAAATCAATTGTGTATATATCAAATAAAAATTACAAACTAAATAAAAATGGAAAAAGACCAAAAACTTGGAGACTCTATTAATGATAGTCATCAAAGGTTGAGGAAGGAGAGGAGGGATGTGTGTGCAATCAAAAATGCATCATGTCTATAAATCAATCCTAGGTCAGAGAAGATAGATCATACCATACACTTTTGATTGGGGACACATTTCTTAAGCAAGAGCATGACCAATATGGAGAGCCACTAAACCCAACTAAAGGATCTCTTACTACAATATACCATGCTAAGGAGGGTTTCAAATCCTCCAGTCTAACACAATCATAAAATAACCCTAAGCGGGTCCTAAATTTTGATATTTCACCTATACTAATAAAAAGTAAAGTAAATCTAATCTAGTGCTCACCAAAGCTTGTGGCACAACATGAGCGATTAGTAAATAATCAAAACATGTATAGGATAATCTCAATTAAGATAAGTATGAGTAAGACCCTAATACATATAACATGAAGAGTAATATTATTTGAATCAAATACTTATATTACTTTTATCTATTAAAGAGAGGAACAAAGTTAGAGAATACTTACCTAAATGTGAACCTATTGAGACTCAATATCTCCCTTGGATAAAGGGGTTTCACAAGAGGTTTTTGTGGTTTTTAAGGATCACTAAGAAGTATCAAAGCATCCAAGACTTATCCATAAGACTAGATTCTCCAAGTATAAACTCTAAGCTAAGAGTCCTCAATTAGAATGGTGGAAGATCAGATTTTAAATAAGCATGAGAAAATAATAACTCTTGATTGCATATTGAAATAATTAAGAAATTATCTTGTATATATAACTGGATTTGAACCTAAACCCTTCCAAAAATCTTGACTGATAAGGTCAACCTAGTCAACCTATCATAATTTCAGACAATAATTCACTAGGTCCCAAGCTAGTTCAACTAAAGGCTAACCTAATTCCTAAGTGAAAATATCCCAAAACTATACAGGGTCGACCTAGTCGACCTAGCACAACTGACTAACAAAAGGGACTTAAGGTGAGGAAAATAAAGATGGAATATGGTAAAATACTAGAGATTATAAAGGAGGATTAATAGCTTAGGGAATGGTTCTATGAGCTATTTGTATTGGTAATATATGTCAATAAGGGAAAAAAATCTTGCAAATCACGAATGATCTACCCACCCCTTTCCTGATG
Organism: Torreya grandis; assembly: GCA_037957365.1. Lineage (NCBI taxonomy): Eukaryota > Viridiplantae > Streptophyta > Pinopsida > Cupressales > Taxaceae > Torreya > Torreya grandis. The sequence continues at coordinate 93,239 of JARHVA010003982.1, forward strand.
CATTACTTATGGCATGCACTTAGAGAGATTGAGTCTTGATAGGTTTCTGCAAGATGTAAAGTATTGGTAGTTGATAAAAGTTGAAAATATTATGTGTATACATATTCCCTATTTAAATCTTATCATGTGTCACTAAGATGCAATAGGGGATAGTGCTTCAAGAAAGAACATAGGAGCACATAATGTTGAGGGTAAAAAAATTTGTAGTATTTTTAAAGCACAAATAACTAAAATTAAATGACTAAAAAATAGAAATAACTAAAAATTAAATGTGATGCATACCTTGATTTACCTTTATTGCTAGATAATTATCTATTGTGTTGTTAGTTTTGATTGTGTAGGGTGTAGAGACTACTTTCGACAAACCCAAGAATATAAAACTAAAGAGAAAAAATAAATAAATGTAGGAAAGCCAAGATAACTAGTGCTATGAGGATGGGATGTACTAAAAAATTTGGCAAGCTAACATGATAAGTTCTATGTTAGACCAAATGACCAAGTTAAACATAATATTAAATAAGGTGACCAAAAATCCAAGGCTACTATAGATTGAAAAAATCAAACAAGTAAACCTTAAGTAAGAAAGGCAAACTAACCAAGTCAAACCAAGGATACATGTCAAAAAGGATGGTAATCAAAATATTGATGTAAAAGATAAAAATAAAATGGTAAAACAATATTGATGAGTGAGCAATAACAATAATTATCTCACTCAATAATGGAAAAAAGTGCATAAAAGGGAGAACAACATTGATGAGTGAGAAGTAACAAGCCAACCTCAATCAACAATGGAAAAAGGATATGAACTTATGTGTCTATAAAAAAATAATAGTAGAACAAATGACAAATTGTAAAAGTAAGAAAAATAAGTTGATGAATATAGTTCTAAGGTGTAAATAAAGTAATCCATAGTTTGATTAAACATGTTATTTTTCTCTAAGGATAGATGAAACTAAAATAAAGTAGTGCTAGCATCTTTTTAAGAGGTGAAGAAGAAGGGAATAAAGAAGGAAAACAAATTTGGAATCAGAATTTGCCAACCAATGGAGGAGATGAAATGGGTGGAGGATAGAGTGAAGGAAAAACCAAGGTATATAAACTCTTTATCAGATTCAAGACACTCAAATTAGGTTTGTCAAAATGAGAGGACTTTCAACGTTAAGGACTCTTGAAGAACTTCACTTAGCTACATAGTTCTTAGGTAAACAAATGCAGTATATATATTATCCCATAAAGGCTTTATGCATGAAAATTAAAATGGACCTACCTTCCCATAACATGTTCCCCATTCCTCAAGACCCCTTATAGAGTTATCGACCTATTACGAAGATTGGGTACTTGCATGAAAAAGTAGGTAGCACCAAAGAGTTTTTTGAATTCTCCTATTCCAATCTACTAACCTACCACACCCTAATATACCTTAGCTCTATGTGAGTCCAATTATGGAGTTTGAGCTTTTATTAGAGATAGGAGATGTGCTTATTATAGACACTAAAAATCTACACACTATGATCTTGAGTGTTAAATTACCCTTAGACCACCTTAGAACCCCCTTGGGAACAATCTAACCCTCTAACCCCTAACCATTTATAACCCATAGTTAGTTTGTTAAACTAACTTAACCCAACCTTTTACCTATTTATACCCTTCACCTTGGATCGTTGATGATTAGGTTGACTACTGATGATCACCTTGACCATCGATGGTTAGGGTCCACCTCTTTAACCACCAACATGCAAACCACTCTACCTTGCTTTTCAAAAAATAACTCATCTAAATCTAGTTATGAACCATTACAAGTGTAAGTTAAAATTAATTATCCCAATTCACATCTTGTTGCAACTCTCTTGCCTTGCCTATAAGAAGAGAGGAGTAGCAAGGTGAAATTCATATGTAATTATTATCAAGAACTTATGCATCTAGAGTTCCTTTGTTTTTTAGGTCAATCACCATCATCAATCTAATGATTTAGCTATTATGTTAGAGATCCAACTTGTTATCATAGCTCCACCAAATCATCGAGTATTGTTACTCTATTAGAATCATGTCAGACTCCACCAATGTGTCAATCACCTCAAACATCCACTGGATGAGCTTTATACAAGATAAGTACTTTGTTTTTAACATTTAACTACTTTGTCTGCTTTTTACATTCAACCCAATAATATCCCATCTCTTAGAATTTCACTTTGTGATCCTACCAAATATCCATTTACAAACTCAGATCTACACATAGTAACCATCAATGGTTTTCTCAACCACTGATGATTTATCAAACTACCGATGGTCAACTTCACCACTGACAGTCACCTTAATCACTGATGGTCAGCCCAACCACTAATGGTCACTATGGTAGTAAATTCTAGAAAGCTATTTTTACCTACCTACCCCCAACCAAATTTGATTTTCTATGTCCCCAACTATTCATAGACCCCTACTTGATTTTTTGAAGTAAACCCCAATCACCTAGCACTAGTATTAATTAGCTTATCGCTATTTTTAATCATTCTTAGTCTATTTTATAGAAAATATTTTGTTGTATTTAATTTCAGTACATTTTGATTATTAATGCAAGTACTTTTTATTCTATTTATAAACTTAATTTTTAAAAATGTGTGGATTGACATTCCTCAAAGAAGCTTTTGCTTCCGAGATCTAGTTATCGTTAGGCAATCCACTCAACTACTTATCTAACAAATAAATTTGCTTTAGTGATTTCTTATTTAAGTTCATCCTCCCAATCCAAAGAGGAGTTCTTCATAATATTATAATTATATGCATGCACAATCATAAAAGTTTTTCAACCATACTCATACTTAGTTTCTTCTTTTCTCTTTCTAAAATAATAAGCAAAATTTCACTAAAACATTTTGGCACATCCGGTGGGACCCTTGCATATTTACTTGGGTTTTTGTTTGCTTACATCTTCTCTCTATTCTATACTCATTAATGGATCAAAACTTTCTTTTAGGCTTAAAATTAAGTGCATACATTGACCACTTGAAATTTTAGTTCACATAGCTTAACTTAAAAGCAAAGTAATCTATCGTAGCTTCACTCTATGTTGCACACACTCAATCAAACCACTTTCATCAATTAAACATCAAACAACTTGAGACAAGTCCCAACTAAGATTTCATCACCTAGTAGTAACCTTACCCTTTCTTGGTGATCCTACTTGGAGGTCATTACCAAGGAGAGAACCAACTCAACTCTTTGGTTGAGTATAAAATTTGGATATCAATATATATTGGCTAAGTATCTGACACCCTTATCACTATGTTATGTGAAGTGACGGGGTAGACCCCAATACCAAGCCATGTATTTATTCCAATATATATTCTTTTTTAGCACCTAAACATAACCTGAAACCAACCCTAAACTTCATTTTTATTACCTTCTCTACAAACCAATTTCTATCACATACCTTCTTAAAGCATAAGCCAAAAGCAAGATAAATAAAAAATCTAGGGATTAACATTTATTTTTTAGTGTGATTTGATTTCTTTAATAATTTATTGTCCTCTCTTTGTTTGAGTAGTAAGGTTATTTGTGATTTCTCTCTCCCCTATCTCATATGGTTCTCACTCACTAGCAGTGAAAGAACCTTATGATGTAAACCCCATCACCAAGCCAACCTACCTCTTCATCCATGGATTATGTTTCTAACCTAGTAGATTCTCTTCATCCATCAGGGAAACCTAGCTTCCCTTGAGAGGTTCCTCAAGGAGACATAAAATTTGTTACTTTCCTATATAATAATCTCGTAGCCTTACAACATTATCTTATAACCATGTCTTATCATACCTTGGCATTAGCCCCAACCATAGATCCACCTTATGGCATGCCTCTCCACCTCATGGGGATCACCTATATTGGGACAATTACAACCCAAATATTTGTTATTCAAGCCTCCTCATCCACCAATAATCCCTTTGAGACCATTATAAAAACTCAACCAACCCAAACTATGAATTCTCTTATACCTTCTACTCCGACCAATATCTCCACCTTAGGAGTAATCCAACCTCTAACCACCTACACTCCCTCCACAATAGGAGTACCTACCTCTAACATTACCAACATTCCTTCAACTACCCCCAATCTATCAACCACTACTCCACTTTAAATAGTGGTGGTGTCCATACCCTCTACCTTACCACCGATTAGCATAAGTGTCACCACCCTTTCATCTATCACCAACCCAACTACTACTCTTATTCAACAAGCCACCATTACACTAAACTTTGGCTACATCCCTAACCTACAAGGTCATGTAACCCTACCTACTACCAAACCACTTACATCTACCTACCCTTATGTATCTTCCACCCAATCATTGGCATCTACATACCAATATGTAGCAACCTCCCAACCTTCTACCCACTATAAGAATGGTACCCAACCACTGTAGCAGTATGCATCTCATAGCCTTTTAGGTACATAACCCTAAGCAAACCTAATGAATATTCTTATGGATAAGATCACCACCTTAAATTTATTCATTTTAGGTGCTCACAACATGTTATCATATGACCAGATTTGTAATGAGCCCATCCATCCATACCTATTAAGACATATCCTCCCTAATGAGAATTTCCCAAGTTCTCTAAATTCCAATGTAAGGAGGATCCTCAACATCACCTTAGGTAATTTAGGTAAGCTTTTTATTTGATACATATGATGGTGTCCTCCTTTTTTGTACCTTCCCCATATCCCTAGTTGATCCTTTTCTCCTTAACCCAACTTTTCATCCTTTGATTGAGAAAGAGGATAAGGTTGCCATCCCTGCGTATTAAACTATGGGATTATCTTTTAGGTCTATTATTCATGGAATAAAACTAGCCTACAAACCATTCTCTTTGTTAGTACAAAAATTGGAATTTATCTCCAACTTTAACATGGATCAAGCCACCTTTTGGTAGAAATAAGGGCTACCTTATTTAACCAAGCAAGTGTAGACACTAAAAAATTTCACACAATGGTTCTATTTTTTAAAATGCCTCAGGAGCCCCTAGGGACCACTTAACCCTTCTCAACCCACTAACCAACCCATTGGACCCTGAGTCTAGCTAGTTACTAAGCTAACTCACTAACTTACTAACTAACCCTTCACCCAACCCCTTTTAACCCTCTTTAACTCATTTTGCTCTAAACCCTTGATCATTGATGGTCATCTTGATCATCGACAGTTAGGTTGACTGTCGATGGTCAATTCTTCCTCATTCTTACACAATACAAGATATGTACAAGCTAACATGGCATAATTAAATATGTTCACCTTGTCTATTACTAACAAACTCTCAAGCATCAAAATTAGCAATCCAACCTCCTAGGGAACCTTCTATCCTTTATCTCTCTTTGCTTATAAAAGGAGGTGAGTAGGAGGTGAAATGGATCAATCAATCACAAGATCATTCTATTATATAGGTATTCAAGCTTTCCATCTAGTCTTCCTTATAGAAATTTAGCAAATATAACAGAGATATAAACCTTTGCCAAATTTTCTATTGAGGCAAAATATTGTTACTCTACCAAAATTACTCTAGCCTTTATCCATCAGTCATTTAGCAAGCAACATGTATATTTTGTATTTTATCTTTCTTTGTATGGTTTCTAACTTCCAAGCCTAAATCAAACCTCCTACACCTCTCTTATGACTTCCCTATCCCTAACTAGACCCTTAACAAACCCTTACCTAATCATTAACCCATTCTACAACTCTTTTTTTAAACACCTCTAGAATTCCATAGGCAATCATTGATGGTTAACACAACTACCAACGGTCACCTCCAATTATTGATAGTTACCCAACCACCGACGATCAACTTAACCACTAACAGTCACCCTAACCATCGATGATCACTATGGTAAGAAATAATATCAAGTTAATTCTAACCCCTTATCCCCAAAAAAATCCATTTTTTTTTGTCTTTTCCAAATCATATATCCTTGCCTAATTTTATGAACCTGACCTGATCTATGTTAGCACTAGTATTAACCCACTATTGCTATATTTAGTTATTTTCTATAACAATCATTGATTTCTTCTTGTATTTAATTTTACTTGCTTTTTATTATTTGATGCAAGTAATTTGATTTTATCTCTTTCAACTTAACTATTATCAAAGAGTGGATTAACAGCCTCCTATCAAGCTCACGCTTCTTGGATATAGTTCATGCTAGGAAGTCCACCTAACTATCTTTATAACAACCCATTCTATTAGTACTTTATTATCTATAAGTCATCCTTCCAAGATAAAAATGAGTTCTCCACACTCATCTAGATCACATATTACTAGTTTCTTATAATTTTCCTTAATTAAGAAATGAGCAAAAATTAAGAGAAATGGTTTGGCATGCCTGGTGGGACCTAGCATAATCTAGGTGTCATTTTCTTCCTTTTTTCTACTCTCATATAATGAAATCTGAAATTTATTTTGGGCTTAAAATAAAGCTTCCATATATTGATTGCTTGCTTATTTTTTAGTTCATTTAGTAACTTAAAGGCATAGGTAATCAATCATAGTTTCACTCTTGTTATCACACACTTTACCAACCCACATAATAAATCAACACATCAAAATAATTGACATTGATAGGATCTAGGAAGCACAATTGATTACCATGTACAAGCAACTAAATGCAGAATTTACCCAGAAGTAACAAGTAACTAGAAATCAAAAATAACATAGAATATGAGAGGCAACACACAATTGTATTCAACTCATTATAGAAGGAAATTACAACAAAGAGATCACACTCTTTCATCCACTTCATGGGCATACCAATAATCTTCCCTCAAGAGTTATCTTCTCTCAATACAGGTCACATTAAACGGCTAACACAGAGTTGTTGTTCACCTCAACCAGTGAGTATCAATACTACCAGTACAACTGAGTACGAACCGATACTCTAAGTAGATCACACCTGATCTTACTCCTTGATGTGTTGCTATCACCTTTGATCTTGCTACCCTGTAGATCTACCTTTGACCTCACACACACACACCCCTGCAGATCAACCAATCTTACTTACCCATGTAGATCTCCTCCCTGATCTTGCAATAACATGTAGATCAACCCTGATCTTACATACCTAGAAGAACCCCTATGATTCCACCAATGGAAGAACTCTTCTAGTTATACACAATACAATATAGCCCATGAGTCTCTTAAATAGTTCTCATGCATATAATAATTAGACAAGTGGCTCAAGACTCGAATTAGTCTTTAACATGCAAACAATCGGTTCAACAAACTAACTGTCCGTCAACAAGCAGTTCTGGAACCACACAGGCAACCGACATTGGTCCCTATCTATCTAGAGATGACCGATATCATTTGACTCTTGACTGATGTCAGTTTCCTTCTGTCAACCCTTGACCAACGTCGATTGGCCTACCGACATCAGTCACTATGACACTCAGCAACCTCCATCTTTACATCCTAGTGAAGCTTTTAGCTCCAAAACCTAACAATCTCCCACTTGGAGATAAAAAGCTACACCTATACCTATACCAGTACATTGTCTAATTTGTATCTTGGCTTGTATCCCTCTTCAAGATCAATCCTAAAGACCAACCACCACATAACCTATGGTGCTACGCCTGTGTCTAAATTTCTCCATTCTCAGCTTACTTTCTTCTGCCATTGTTATACTCCCACTCAATCAAAAACCCCTGAGAGTGACCTATAATCAAACACAAAACATCTTCCTACAACCTTAGCTCTGATACCACTTGATGGGATCTAGGAAGCACAATTGATTACCATGTACAAGCAACTAAATGCAGAATTTACCCAGAAGTAACAAGTAACTAGAAATCAGAAATAACACAAAATATGAGAGGCAAAACACAATTGTATTCAACTCATTCTAGAAGGAAATTACAACAAAGAGATCACACTCTTTCATCCACTTTGTGGGCATACCAGTAATCTTCCCTCAAGAGTTATCTTCTCTCAATATAGGTCACAACAAATGGCTAATGCAGAGCTGTTGTTCACCTCAACCAGGCAGTATCAATACTGCCAGTACAACTGAGTACGAACTGGTACTCTAAGTAGATCACACCTAATCTTACTCCTTGATGTGTTGCTGTCACCTTTGATCTTGCTACCCCACAAATCTACCTTTGACCTCGCACACACACACCCCTGCAGATCAATCGATCTTACTTACCCATGTAGATCTCCTCCCTGATCTTGCAATAACCTGCAGATCAACCCTGATCTTACATACCTGGAAGAACCCTTGTGATTCCACCAATGGAAGAACTCTTCTAGTTCTACAATTTACAATATAGCCCATGAGCCTCTTAAATAGATCTCATGCATACAATAATTAGGCAAGCAGCTCAAGACTCAAATTAGTCTTTAACATGTAAACAACTGGTTCAACAAACTAACTGTCTGTTAACAAGCAGTTTTGGAACCACACAGGCGACTGATGTCAGTCCCTATCTGTCTAGAGATGACCAACGTCAGCTGAATCCTGACTGATGTCGATTTCCTTCTATCAACCCCTGATCGACGTCAGTTGGCCTACCGATGTCGGTGACTGTGACACTCAGCAACCTCCATGTTTGCATTTGAGTGAAGCTTTTAGCTCCATAACCTAACAATCTCCCACTTGGAGATAAATAGCTACACCTATACCTATACCAGTACATTGTCTAATCTGTATCCTAACTTGTATCCCTCTTCAAGATCAATCTTGAAGACCAACCACCACACAACCTGTGGTGCTACGCTTGTGTCTAAATTTCTCCATTCTTAGCTTACTTTCTTCTGCCATTGCTATACTCCCACTCAATCAAAAACCCCTGAGAGTGACCTATAATCAAACACAAACCTACTCCCTACAACCTTAGCTCTGATACCACTTGATGGGATCTAGGAAGCACAATTGATTACCATGTACAAGTAACTAAATGCGAAATTTACCCAGAAGTAACAAGTAACTAAAAATCAGATATAACACAGAATATGAGAGGCAACACACAATTGTATTCAACTCATTCTAGAAGGAAATTACAACAAAGAGATCACACTCTTTCATCCACTTCGTGGGCATACCAGTAATCTTCCCTCAAGAGTTATCTTCTCTCAATACAGGTCACATTAAACGGCTAACACAGAGTTGTTGTTCACCTCAACCAGTTAGTATCAATACTACCAGTACAACTGAGTATGAACCGATACTCTAAGTAGATCACACCTGATATTACTCCTTGATGTGTTGTTGTCACCTTTGATCTTGCTACCCTATAGATCTACCTTTGACCTCACACACACACACCCCTGCAGATCAACCAATCTTACTTACCCATGTAGATCTCCTCCCTGATCTTCCAATAACATGTAGATCAACCCTAATCGTACATACCTGGAAGAACCCCTGTGATTCCACCAATGGAAGAACTCTTCTGGCTCTACACTTTACAATATAGCCCATGAGTCTCTTAAATAGATCTCATCCATACAATAATTAGACAAGCGGCTCAAGACTCAAATTATTCTTTAACATGCAAACAACCGGTTCAACAAACTAACTATCCATCAACAAGTAGTTCTAGAACTGCATAGGTGATCGATGTCAGTCCCTGTCTATCTAGAGATAACTGATGTCGACTGACTCCTGACTGATGTTGGTTTCCTTCTGTCGACCCTTGACCGATGTTGGTTGGCCTGCTGACGTCAGTGACTGTGACACTCAACAACCTCCATGTTTGCATCTAGGTGAAGCTTTTAGCTCCACAACCTAACATACATAAGGCCAAACTAGTATTTCATCACCTAGCGATAAACCTTACCCTTTGGCTATCTTACTTGGAGGTCATTACCAAGAAGAGAAACCAAAACTTAGCTCTCTAGTTGAGTCTAAACTCTAAAATTTAGTATATCTTGGCTAAGCACCTGACACCCTTATCACTACAATGTGTGAAGTGAGGGGGTAAGCCCTAATATCAAGCCACGTACTGACTTTCAATATATATTTTTGAGATCCTTTAACACCTGAAACCAACCTTAGACTTCCTTTCTAGTACTTAATCTATAAACCAAATTTCCTCTTCACACTTTCTAAGGCATAAGCCAAAAGTGATCTAAAAAGAATACTAAGTTTTAAATGCACTTTAGTATATGTTTTGATTGATTTGATATATTTTTATTTTTCTTGATTTTTATTTGAGTTGTGAGCTTTTTGTCATTTCTTTTTTATTCCTCACATGGTTTTTACTAAATAATAGTTGAGGAACCAAACCAACCAAGAACCATCTTCCTCTTCTTCCATAGAGTATACTTCAGATGTTGAGAGTTCTCATTTTTCTCCCCCTCCTACCATGCCTCAGATAGTTGTCAAGGGTGATTCAAATTTTTATACCTTCCTTGATAACAACCTCATAGTCCTTCAAAATTACCTCAGCACCTTATCTCACTGAACCCATATTGTTTCGGTCCTCCTACAAATCCACCTTATGGTATGCCTCCCCATCTTATGGTTGATGCTACCTATACCCAACCTATGATCACCCAAGCATCTTCTTCCACCAATATCCCATCCAATACCACCACCCAAACTCAATCCAATATCCTAATCAATATCTAAACACCCCTTACACTAACCAACACCTCCAACATAAGGGAAACGTCACCTTTTATTACCCATACCTCATCCACTATGGGGTATATTATACCCCTATTTCCACCATCCCCCTTATTGCTACCAACTCACCAATTTCCACCCCACTTCAAAATTTGGTGTTCTCCATACCTCCTACCCTTCCACCTATTAACATAAGAGTTACCACTCAACCCTAGCCAACTACCAACCCATTCATACCTCTAAATCAACCTATATCAATCACTTAACAAATACCCATACATCCTACCAATATGTTCTTAATCCAAAAGGATACATAACACCTTATACCTATCCTTTTGTGCCCATTAACCCTTATGTGGCATCATCTCAACCTTCAATAACCACATACCAATATGTGTCATCTTCTCAACCTTCCATCCCTTTTCCATATATTTCTTCCACCTAACTTTAACCAAACTTACCACATAATTATGGAACTTCTCAACCTCAGATGGATTTGGGCAAAATGTTAATGGACAAAATGACCAATCTGGAGTCATCTATCTCTAAGGCTCATAACCTCTTATCTTATGATCAAATCTATAATTAAGCTATTCACCCATCTATCCCTATCTAATCTTATCCTCCTCAATAGGAAATATCCAAGTTTTCCAAGTTCTAAAGTAAGGAGGACCCCAACAACACTTAAGAGCATTTCACCATTCTTGTTATTTGATTGCATATGATGATGTTCTTCTCCTTTACACTTTTCCCATGTATTTATTTGGACCAGAATTAGATTGGTATAGTGGTCTCACCAAGCACTCCATCTTTTCCTTTTCCCAACTTGCCTAGATCTTTTTAGATCATTTCTTAGTCAATATATCTAAAAATGTCTCTATTACTAACCTCTACTCCATTAGGCAATTTTGTGATGAATCAATTATTAATTTCATAGCTAGATGGAGAGGTCTTATCAACCATCTCTCTTTCTATTTACCCCAACCTAAGTTGATTGAACTCTTCTCTTAGTGTTGTGCCAAACACATTTCCCTTACTCTTTAGGTTCAAACTTTTAGAATCTTTGATGAGGCTTTCACCATGGCATGCAAATTAGAAATCAAAACCATTAATGAGGGGAAATTAAAATAGAGAAATAAAAATTATAGATTAAAATCCAATGACCCTTCCTCATCTAAAACCACTAATCAATCTAACCATCCCAACTCCAAACCAAAGGCATCAACAAACTCGATTGTCCTTAAACTGCTCCACCACCAACTATCAACCAACCTAACCAAACCAAATCCTATAACTCTTCCAACCAACAAAACTAAAATCAAAATTGAACTACCCAAAAATAATAAACTCCAATAGGGGAGTCTTATGCTTTAATTTTGGACAAATTTCTCAAAGCCAACATCATACAACTTCCTCCCATAGAACCTCCTCTACAATTTGATGCTTCTCACCTTACACCTGGTCGGTACAATGAGAATGATCTATGTGCTTTCCATCATGTCATTAGACATGATGTCAGTAGATGTAACACATTTAAACCATTGTCTAAAACATTATTGACAAGGGAGAACTTATATTTGATAGTCCCAATGCACCTTTGAATTTGTCCCTTGACATTTTTTTGAAATCTTTCCCTAATCATGCCCCTTCTACCAACTATGATGATAATAAACCAGAATAATCTCATGTTTGTGAGGTCCATATAGTCAATGTCATTATCAATGAACCTATCATTGAGGAAATTATTTCTTCAACTACCTCTTCCTCTATTCTATTCATTGAAGTGGTGAACTCACCCTCTATTCCTTTGGACACCCAAATATAGGAATCAACCACCCCTCTTTCTTTAGTTTATAATACCATAGACTTATCCATATCTCCTTTGATGGAAATACCAAAGGAGCCAACCATTGCTTCAACTACCTATTCCCCCATTCCATGTATTGAAGTGATGTAATTACCCACCATTCCTTTGGACACCCAAACAAAGGAAACAATCATATTCATTCCTTCACTTAAGGCTATCACACCTTCCTTCCCTATCATAGAACCACCCATTCTCTCTTTGGAAACCATCCCAAAAGAAGAGATTACCTTGTCTACTCTTTCTATGGAGGAAACATCCTACCAAATCTTGAAACCTTCTGTCAAGAACAAAGGTGAAGAAACCATTCCCTCACCTCAACCCATGGGCTTAATCTTTGAAACCAATGACCAAGGGATCAAACCCATTTACAAACTTTTTTCTAGATTGGTCCAAAGTCTAGAGTTCACTTCTCAACCCAATCTATATAGAGCCACCTTTTAGCATCATTTATGGCTCCTCTATAAAAACAAACATGAGCCTTCAACCTCACTTGCATCCACCCTTAAACATATCATCATCTCAATCCCTTCTTCCAATATCATAGGGGAACCATCCAAACCACCTCCATCTAAAATCATTAAATTACCTTACACCTCTCTAACCAAACCTATCAAGAATATAGGAATACTTCCTACACCTAGCCTTACTCACCCATATTTGAAGTTGGACTTAAACCCATATATTACATCAAATAAAACCCCAACCAAGCCAACTAAGAAGGTTGAGCCACCTAAATTCCCACCTCGAACTAGATTTATACCACCTCCTTCCCTCTTACCATCTATTTTAGGATTCCATCCTTTTACCATCCTAGAATCTCATCCTTCTACCAAGAGGGTGAACCCTCCCACAACTACCCAAAATAAACCTTCTTCTTTCATCCTACCTTTACCTACCCCCACCAAATCATCAAACTCCCCATCATTCTTAACTAACATGTCTACCTCTACCTTCCACGTATCTCCAAACCTTCATCATCCACCTCAAAACCAACCATAACCAAATAATCCAAAACAAAAACACCTACCAAAACCATTCCACCACCTATAACTTCCATAGTGAAGCCTACTTCTGATAAGGCTCCCACTCCTAAAACCCAAAACCCAACACCCTCAATACCTTTGCTCGAATCTTATTCAACCATTTTACAAAGTTTATTGAAAACTTATTGCTTAAGCCTACCACCTATCAAACCTTTCAACCTTGATAGTCCTAAACCATTTTGGCTCAACGATAGTTTAATCTACTCATACCATAGGACACCTAGACATAACATGAAGAACTACAAATCTCTTCAAGCACTTGTCCATAACTTATGGGATGAGGGTGATCTATTATTAGATGAACCTCCCTTGAGCCCATTACCAACCCAACCACCAAATAAACCAATCTAACACTTACCTACTCCTCCTCTCTCATCTAAAAGTAAGTAAAAACTAAAGTAGCCTTCTATACCAACACCTCCCCTAATCCATACTATCCATATGGCTACCTGATCTAGGGCCTAATAAAATTATAAGGGAAAGGCCAAAGTGTCCATACCATGGACATACCCTTCCACCCAAAAATCTTACAACTAAACCCAAACACCCTCACCTTTACCTTCAATTTCACTAAAACCTAAAATATCCATTTTGGGTGACTTTCCTTCCAACCCTTCTGAATCTATCTAGTGAGTTGTACTAAAACAACTTCACTAGAAACTAGTGAAGATGAACCTTTATGAACTAATCAACACCTCACCCTATCACCTCCAAACATTTATATAGGCCCTAAAATCAATAGAGGTTCAACCAAAAGACCCTCAACCTCTTGCATCTTTTGTTACATCCCTTCAAATTTATACCTTTGTCATATTTTAGGATTTATAAATACCTTTTATTCATTTTGAAGATCATAATCCTCCCCTCTTCATCACTGCATACATCAATCAAACTCACATCAAAAGGGTGATGATTGATGAAGGGTCTAGTATTAACATATTATCCTCTCATGATTATGACCAACTCCAATTGCTTAAGAATATCATGTCAAAAATTATAATGGTCCTCTACTCCTTTAATGATACTATGGTCACTCCCTTGGGAGTAGTCATCCTCCACATTTGTTTGGGACCTCAAACAATTCCATAACTCTTTTACATTGTATAAATTGAGTTCTAATACAAAATCTTACTTGGATGTCCTTGGATTCATGCCATGATTTGTGTCTCATCTACCTTACACCAATTTGTCAAATTTGAACATGAGGGTCAATGCGTTACCATAAAAATTGACCCTAGTCATTTTGTATCTTACAACATGACATATCAACCCAATGACATTATTATTCCTCCTCATGCACCTCATTCCCAACCAATAATAACTCCACCCCTACCATCAATGAAACTTCAACTAGCTCATCTATCCCTTCTTCTCATATCCCCATAGAGGACCCCTTGGATCCCACATTCCAACATCTCTCACTAGAGGAGTATCATCATTTATCCTTGGATGTTTTCCCTACTCCTTAGGAGTATGGTAACCTCAAACATGATCTTAGTTATGACCCAAATATCAGAACCATCATCCCTTTCAAGCCTCATAACCATCAAACCAACTTAATTTATGGGGGACTTGATCATCCACTTCTTATTTCCATGACTACCTTTACCACCCAATCATTTACCTCTAACTTCTCCTATCTTAACAAATTTGCATTTGTCAAATTATACCTTTAAAAGTGTTCCTAGAATAGATTTGGCCTAGGGTATTATGAACATAAACCTCATGATTTACTTTCAATCAAAACCTAGAAACCTCATGAGCTATTTGGCCTTAGATTTGTCCCACCAAAAGAACCTACCAATTCACCCAAACCCATCATCACCATTGATGAGGACATCATGTCCTCACCAACCCAATCTCCTTCAAAGTTTAAGGATTTTAAATCATTCCTCCTAAAAAAAAATTTATCAATATTGTTATTTTAGACCCCCTAACCTATCAAACAGGTGACTAAACAAAAACCCTTCCTCTCATTCATCTTGAAATGGTATAAAATGATTCTCATACCATCAACACCATCTAATATCAAGACAATGATTCCATTCTCACCTACCTCAATATGGTGGATTCTTCTATCCAAAAATCCCTTCCTCTTAAGAACCAAACCATGTTGAATGAATCCACTATCGATGTCAAATTGGGTACTCAAGATAACCTTTGCATTATCAAGATTGGTCAATCCTTAGATTTCATGGATTAATAATATTACCCTTCTTTCCTTCATGACCAAAGCATAACATTTGTTTGGTCTTATCAGGATATGCTTCAAATTGACCCTTCCATATCCCTCCATCGTATTGTTTCCCATCTTGATACTAAGCCTATTCAATAAAAGCTTCACATGATGCACCCTCACATCACTCTTTTAGTCAAAGAAGAGCTTCAGTGTCTCTTGTCTATCGAATTCATTCAACCTATTAGTTATCCTCAATGGGTTTTTATAGTTCCCATTACCAAGCCCATAGGGGTACTTCACCTTTGTATCAACTTTTGTGACCTCAACCTTGCTTTCCCAAAGGATGATTTCCCTTTACCTAGCATTGACCAACTTGTTGATCTTACATTTGGCCATGAGATGTTATCTGTCATAGATGGTTTCTCTCGATATAATAAAATCTTGACTACCCCCAAGGATTAGTATAAGACTTATTTTATCACCCCATGGGTAAATTTTTGATATAGGGTCATGCCATTTGATCCAAAAAATGTTGGAGCAAATTACCAATGTGTGATGACCTAATCTTCTATGATCTCATCCATAAAATCATAGAGGACTATATATATGATATCATTGGGAAATATAAATATCATAAGGATCATCTAGAAGTTCTCATGATCATCTTAGAATACCTAATCCATTTCCATGATAGACTCAACCCTAAGAAATGTGTTTTTGGGGTCTTATCTAGAAAACTTCTTGGCTTTATCATCTCTCTTCAAGGAATTTAGGTAGACCCTACCAAATCTAAAGTAAATTTGGATATGCCACCTCCAACCCACCTTAAGTAACTCTGTAACCTATAGGGGAAGATCCAATTCATTCATTTCTTCATTTCTTAGTTATCAAATAGATGTTAACCCTTTCACCATCTTCTCAAGAAATATACATCTTTTAAGTGGATTAATGGCTACCAACTAGCCTTTGATTCACTCAAAGAGTACCTCCTTTCTCCACCCATTCTTACCCCTCCTAAAGATGACCAAACCTTCTACCTTTATATTTCCACCATTGACCATTCCTTAGGGGCAATGTTTACTCACCATGATGAATAAAACAAAGAGCAAGTTGTCTATTACATAATTTGAACACTTATAGAGTATGAGATTTGATACACCCATTCCAAAAAACTTTGCCTCACCTTAGTCTTTATGGATTTCAAACTTCACCATTACCTTCTCAATCACAAAAAATTTGTCATCACTAACACTAACCCATTAAATTAAATGCACTTTAAACCATACTAAAACCAACATATGGCTAAGTATCTCATGTTTCTAGCTGAGTTCGACCTTGAGTTCATATAAAATAAATCAATTAAAGGGAAAGTCATTATTGATAAATTAGTTGAAGATCCTCTACCAAATAACCAACTACTTCCTCTTGCATTTTTGGATGATTCTATCATGAATCTTTCTCAGGAGGACCCCACCTACCTGATGACCATGTTCTTTGATGGCTCCAAATGTTAGTATAGTGGGGGTGCCAAAATTATTCTTATTCCCCTCAATATAAAACCTCTTCTTTCTTTCAAACTTGATTTCAAGTGTACCAATAAGGTAGTTGATCATGAAGCCCTAGTAATAGGTCTCCAAACTGATCTAGCCTTGGGAGTTAAAATGATCAGTATCTTTAGTGATTCCTAGCATGTGGTTAACTAGGTCAATAGACCCTATCAATATAAGAATGATATCTTGCAAAAGTTCAAATAACTAGTAGATGTACTCTTAGCATCATTTGATCATTACCTTATCTAGTCTATTCCATAATTTACCAACAAGTTCATAGATATAATGGCTTCCCTTGCTTCCAAAATCCCATACACACCTACCAATTCTAAACTCTTCATCACCATCTACTAATTTATCACATCCTCTTATATCCATTCTGACCTTCCTACTATTTATAGTGTGGAAGCATCTCCATCAGACATGGTACAAGTAAACTTTCAACTACCTCAACCTCAACATTATTCCTCACAACCTCTCTAGGAATACCTGAAGAGCCTTTGTTTAGAGTACCTCTCATTTTACCATACTAGGTGGAATCCTTTACAAGCATCACTTCAATAGCCTTCTTTTGTATTGTCTACATAGTCATGAAGCTTCCCATGCTATCAAAGAAACACATGATGCAATCTATGGGGGACACTTTAGTGGTTTATTTATCACTAAACATATCCTTTTATTTGTCTACTATTGAGTGTATTAAATGTTTACAACATGCCAATTTACATCATGCACATGCCCATGGCTTTTAAGTATCCAAAGACTATTGGCCTTTCTCACAATGGGGACTCAATCTCATTAGGGAAATCAATCATCATTCTTCATAGTGACACCAATCCATTATCACCACCACTAATTATTTCACCAAATGGGTGGAGGCCATTATTCTAATCTCAACTAAAGTTGATAAGATAGTTGACTTCATCAATCATCATATCATCTATCATTTTGGTGTTCCTAATAAGATCATTACCAATAATGGAAAATATTTCAAAAATAAGAAAGTCCAAGGTCTTTATGATGCATTGGCATAAAGTTAAGATTTTCCTCACCTTACCATCCATAAACAAATGGATAATAGGAAGCCTCTAACAAAACCCTCAACAAAATACTAACCAAAGTAGTTAGTGCTTCAATTCAAGATTGGTACTTGCACATCCCTTTCACCTTATGGGCCTATTGCACTAGTATTCAAACCTCTACAGGTGCTACCCCTTTTTCTCTAGTCTTAAGAGGAGAGGTAGTATTGCCTCTTAAATTCCAAATTCATTCTCTTCACATATCCTTGAAATAAATCATTTATGAGAGTGACTATCATCAAGAATGTCTATCATGACTTGAGTTACTTGACAAGCATCACTTAGCAGCACTTAACCATCTTCATGTCTACCAAGAGTGAATCAAGCATGACTATAACAAGCCCCTGAAAGAATGATAATTCAATATTGAAGACCTCATTCTCAAGGAAAACCAACATGTAACCAATATGGAGAAAATAAAAAGAGCCAAGTTTGCTTTCAATTTGCTTGGACCCTACATCATAACCCATAAGTATGGATCAGGAACTTATTGTTTGTCTTCTATTGAAGGTAAACCATAACCTAAGCCTCTCAATGCTTCACATCTATGTCCTTTATTTTTTTAAATAAGGATCAAAATCACCTTTTGTATAACTTAAACTCATCCCTTGATTCATGAGACTTTCACCTTTACTTACCTATCCCCATACCTTAGAGGACAATTGATTACAACATATAACCATGTGATTAACCTTCATAATCATATCTTAATCCTAAATATGGGTAACACAACTCTACCCTTAGCATGGTTCTCATGGATACTTTTTTTCTCTAATTAAATAAAATCCCATGGTCATTATCTCTCAAAACCACCCCTTTCACTTAACATTAATTTTTTGTGCTAAAAGTTTTAACCTCAAAAAGGTAAACCTCTAAGCCCATGTATACTTATCCATGTCTAAACCTAGCTTCAAAACAATTTGAGATACTAAAATATCACTTGGGTCACATGTCTCTAGCATTAAAAACTGATCCCTTGAAGGACAAATGCCCAAAACTAAAATTGCTTAAAAAGATAGACTACTCCCTTGAAGGACAGCTACCAAATAAACAAACCCAAACTTAGACCACTCCCATAAAGGATGGCTAAGTCAAATTTGTGAAAATAAATCACTTAAAGCTTCTTGAATCAATTATCTTCACAAACCTATCAAAATAATATAAAATAACATAATACCCTATAGAAAAATTAGAATAAGTTATCCCAAGAAAGCTGCAATCGGCTTTCATATCTAGCATTGGTAGACTTCCCGCATCGATCATTATATACCTTACATGAAGACATGGACTTGTCTATTATGGTTCTTGGGTCACCTATATAAGGGGAAAACTAACCCATATAAGGTTACCTTACATATCACCCATTTAACCTTCACCTATTAGCCATCTCCCCTTTATACCTTTTACAAATCAAGGGATTATGAACTTACTTGACACAATGTGATCAAGACATATTTTTATCAAACAAATAATTCTAATGCAAAGAATTTGAAAGGCTTATGTTATTTAAGCCAATCTAAATTTGGTTTTATTTTGTCCTTACTAATGAAAAAGCATCGTACTTTTTCCTTATCCTTACCATTAGTTCATGTAGATATATGTCTCATGATTCTAATCTTTTTTCCCACATATAGTTTGTTAATATAAATTAATTTATGTGCCTTCATTAAAATTCAATATCATATCTAAAACATCACATATTCGTGATAATAAATCATAAACATCATAACCATAAACAAAATCACTATAAATCATAACATCATAGCCCTATTTAAAACATCACATCCATAATCAATGAAATAAATCACATCATATCACAAACCACATAAATAACCATAATCAAATCATCCTTAATCATCAACATCATATCCATGAATAAAACAAAATATCATACATAATCATCACATGCCTAAGATACTGAGTCCACATCTCATAAGCATAGGCATAAAACATAAAACATCTAAACCATGAATCATGAGCCATAAATCACATCTATATATCATCAACCATCATATACATCATGTCATCAAAATAAATAATATATGTAATAATATATATATATATATATATATATATATATATCAAAGCATGTACATCTCACTGTATGAACATGTAGGTTGATATCAAAATCATGTACATTTATATATCTATACATCATGCCCTTAGGGCACCACTACCACTAGTCCCAACTATACTACCACTACCATCTGGTGTCATTCCTCCTAGGATACCTACCTATCCCCCCATCAAAGTATCTCATTAACCTATAGTCACCACAACTACCCCACCTACTAAGATGACTCTAAACTCACCCCATTGGGGTTGCTTAGAACACTATGCCAGCACTATGGCCTTATAGTACCTCAACTCCTCCATTGTGGCTAAGTACCATGCCATAAGGATGGTACTTAGTAGTCCTATTGTTGATATCACTACTCCTCCCCTTTGTCTCAAGGTATCCCTCTCTTGGATCACCAAACCTAATGAGGTCCTGGCCTTATCCCTCTCACCTATCATGGTGGTAACCTGACCCTATAATGTCATAATTTGGCCCTATAATGTGGCCACCTATCCCTATAACATTTTAATCTATCCTCTTGTAGTAGTCAATGCTAATCCTACCTATCCATTAGGGACATAACCTTGTACATGTACTTATGGACCCCCACCAACTAGATCCACATCTATGGCCTATCGACCCCCATCATCTCACCCAAAATTGATCACCACATAAAGGGCCTGGTGCTATGTTGCATAGTCATAAAAAAAACTAGCATCATCAACCCCTGTTCTAATGAGTAGCTCCTCATGATCTAGGACCACCTCCTTAGACTATGGCTCAAGAAGCAAAAACTCAATATCCACACTCTTGTACCTCAAGAATGGACCTAGAATCCATTATATTAGGCCAAAGTACCTGTAAACTCTATCAAATGAGATGAGCTTAATCTCGCCCTCTCTCCTCCCATAGATCCATCTTTAGCTTTGTAATGATAATGTATGATAGATATAGAGGGCCCACCTCAAAAATCCAACATATGGCCTCCAAACAACATCCCCCACAAATAAACCATCTAGTACATCCCTAAACAAGTCAATATCTCAGTGCATAGTCTCCCCTCTAATACATAAAGTCCACTCTAAAATCCATCTAGGCATAGCCCTCCCATGGTATCCCTAAAGATCTCAGAACCCTAATATGTTCATAAGCCCAATAATGGATCACAAACCCCACGTTGATCCCATATTTTTGGTGAGATTAGAATCCACACTACTCCCTATGTATTTGGACTAGTAAAACTGGTGCCCATGATCCGGGCAACAATTTAGGTGACAATTTGGGTGACAATTCCACCCTAATTGATGACAGAACTTCTGAGAGCCATAACTTTTGCACCGTAGCTCTAATTGACTTGCCGTTTGAACCATTGGAAAGTTAAGAATGAGGATAACATTGTGAGATGGAATTTATCTTTGCTCAATGAATTTTTACCCCTAAAAAAATAATGTAAGTGCCCCAAATTTCAATTTTACTAGTGCAATCTAAAAATAGTAATTCCTTGAATTCTGTATTCTTTTAAATCTTGGAAGTCAAACCAATTAATCTCCCTCAATATTGGTGACCTTCCACATCCTCCCCATGCTTTCAAAATGTGTATAAATGAAGAGGTAACCCAAAATGTGAAGACAGACATCTCTTCCCAGAGATAAGCATATAATTGTATTGCAATCTTGAGTAATACTACATCTCTTCTCAGAGAATTCATTGTTACTATGTTATTTCTATGTTATTGAAATATTTATCAACCAAAACTTCTAAGTTTTGGATCAGTCCACTAAAACACTATCCTAACAAGCAACATCTCCACCAACACACCCAGTAGTAAATAAGGAAACCACCCACTACTCAAATCAAGCAATGCAAAATAGGAGACTACCATCGTCATCATAAAATACCTCTCATCTCAATCCCTCTAGTATAATATCCCATAACTAAATCCATCAGCATGCTAACTATCTAGGGCCTAATCCTCACCATACAAAAGCTCCATCTTCTCATCCCTCTCTTCACTCTCAATATGGTATATTATCTCCCCTCAAATGGGTATCCATGTAATCCAATGAACATCCTCTAGTAGGATGGTCATCTCTCCTATCGACAAGAGAAAGGTAATAGTGGTTAGATCCCATCTCTCAATGAGGGCCATGATCATCACCACATCTCATAGAAAGAACTAATAGTGTCTCATAACTCTGAGGCTGACCTCATCCATATGTGTCCAATCATCCCCAATCATCACTCCATAGATCTCTGCAAAGATCCTCAGAACTTGATCCCTCACTTGGATCTGATCTTGTGCCTACAAAATTCAAGTTAGCATGTATACTTAGTTTTCAATTACCATTTCTTGTATTCATTCATTTTAATAATTCTACCTACATCAACCTCTTTATCAACCTAAACCCACCTAAATTAGCCTATTCCAATATTACCCTAACCCATAAAAATTTCAATACCTACCCTAACCCATCAAATAAAACATCTAACTCTTTTATCAAAAAACATCTACCCTAACCCACAAAAATTTCAATGCCTTCCCTAAACCTATCAAAGCAACACCTAACTCTAACTAAAAACCATTTCAACACATCACTCCTACTTGAAAATAGCCATATCCTAACTTACACTTGTCATTTTAACTACTCCAACCCTTTAAAATATTTCAAAACATTTTTCCTATATCTTTTTACTAAAACAGACCTTCCCCAATAACCTGACCATTGATGGTCAAGTAACCTTTTTGATTTAGTAGTCAACCACTGACATTCAAGTTTGACCCTCGATAGTTAGGTCAAATCATTGATGGTCACTATGTGTGACCACCAACAGTAAAACACCCAACCCTACCTTCTTAAAACCCAACAAAACAATAAAATTCAACAAATAAATTACCTAATTCTATCCTCTACCCTACCCCCAACCCAAATACTCTTTCAATTTTGAATTTCATCAGCTAATTTTTAAAATCACAAACAAAACCTAAATCTAGGTCAAACCCCCTAAAACCCTACCAAAATAACCACAAACTACCCAAATTCAACTTTAAAACAACCAAATCCGCTATATCAATTTAAAACCCCACCTACCTCATTCCTTGACCATTATCAATGATGAAGCACACATCCTACTACTAGGCTACATCCTTGTCCACCTTGCATCCTCAGTCCTAGTAGATCACCTCAACACATGCCTCTAACCAATCAACAATCACCAAGTCAGTAAAATGCTCAGTCAACCCTCTCACACAAAATTCCAAATCACTAGAATGTACAAAAATCATGGGATTCAACAAGCTAAAAGTGAAAGTAATTTTTGTTTTTCACTTTTTATCTTCTGGCCTTTTAAGGTTTCCCCCTAACCATCAATGATCAATCTTAGGACCCCTAACCATCAAAGATTAAGAAACTAACATTTTTTAAAAACTTAGGAACCAACACCTTAGTGTCTCATTTTTGGAAATTACCTTCTCCACCAAACTTAAACCAACCTTTGGAGAATACCCTCTCCAATTGACCAAGCACCCAACCATGTCTACCTCAACATTGGCCATTTTTTTACCTAAACTATCATATTTTTTTACAACAACCTTGTCTTGGCATTTTTGATAACACCAACCAACCTTACCATGTTGAACATTTGAAATTTGTACCACCTAGTGCACACCAAACCATTTATGCTTTTTAAAGGAACACTTCCTACCTTGGATACCTATGAAATCACTAACCCTATCTAAGAGAATTGATAAGGATAACCTAATCATCTATGCCTAACATTGTGGCCCAATTACCCCATCACCAATCCTTCTAGAACCAACTTTATTTTTACTAAGTATGATAACCTTAGTCTCTGCATGATCTCAGCTATCACACTTAGTCATATTTTGTGCCCATGTTCGTGCTTCAAATTCCCAAACACCCTTGTCACCAACCTTGTGACTCACCATACACCACTTATAAAACCTCAACTCAATTTGATTTCACCTCATTGACTCTCAGTTTAAGGGGGAACAGCTCCTCCCATACTTAGGACAACCAAACCTTCAACCAGTAATCCATTTTTGTTTTACAACTTGCTAAATCAAAGCTGTATAATAAAAAGGGGAAAATTTTAGACATTATAAAACCACACATGATAGATCTAGATGTATAAATGCCTTAGCACCCCCCAAGAACCACCTAACCCTTCTTGGCCCACTAACTAACCCATTAGACCCTGAGTCTAGTTAGCTATTAAGCTAACTAACTCACTAACTTACTAACTAACCCTTCACCTAACCCCTCTTAACCCTCCTTAACTCATTTTCCTCTAAACCCTCAACCATTGATGGTCATCTTGACCATCAATGTTTAGGCTAACCATTGACAGTCAGGTCTTCCTTGTTCTTACACAATACCAGTTGTGTGTAAGCTAACATGGCATAATTAAATATTTCCAACTTGCCCTTTTTTAATGAACTCCTAAGAATCAAAATCAACAAGCTAAACTCCTAGGGAACCTTTTATCCTCCATCTCTCTTTGCCTATAAAAGGAGGGGATTAGGAGGTTAAATGGATCAATCAATCACAAGAGCATTCTAGAATACATGTATTTAAGATTTCTAGCTAGTCTTCCTTCCATAAATTTATCAATTACAATAGGGATCTGAACCTCTACCAAAATTGCTATTGAGGAAAAGTACCATTACTATTCCAAAATTTCTCCAACCTTTATCCATCATCTATTTATCAAGCAATAGGTACATTTTGTATTTCAACTTTTTTTGTTTGGTTTATGACTTCCAAGCCTAAATTAGAACTCCTACACCTATCTTCTAACTCCCCTACCCCTAACTAGACCCTTAACAAACGTTTACATGATCATTAACCCATTTTTCAAGTATTTCTTAAACACCTCTATAATTTCATAAGCAACCACCAATAGTCAACATAACCACTGACAGTCATGTCCAACCGTTGACGGTTACCCAATTACCGATGATCAGCTTAACCACCAATAGTCACCTTGACTACTGATAGTCACTATGGTAAGAAATAATATCAATTTATTTCTAACCCCTTACTCCCAAATAAATCCAATTTTCTATGTTCCTTCTTATTCATAGACCCCTACCTAATTTTATGAACCTGACCTGATCTATTTTAGCACTAGTATTGACATGTTATTACGATATTTAGTTATTTTCTCTAACAATCATTCATTTCTTCTTGTATTTCATTTCAACTACTTTCTATTATTTAATGTAAGTACTTTCATTTGATATTTTTCAACAAAATTTTAATCAAAGAGTGGATTGATAGTCTCCTAGCAAGCTCATGCTTCTTGGATCTAGTTCATGCTAGGTAGTCCACCTAACTATCTTTCTAACAACCCCTTATATTAGTGTTTTCTTATCTATAGGTCATCCTTCCAAGACAAAAAGAAATTATCCACACTCATCTAGATCATGCGTGCATAAAAACCAAGTTCTTCTACCACACCCTTATTACTAGTTTCTTCTCTTCTTCCTTAATTAAGAAATGAGAAAAATTAATAGAAATAATAAGAGCCTCCAACTATACCTTTAGCAGACTAACCCACCACTTCCACTATCCAAAATCCTACCTTATTAACTAAACCAGTAGTAACTTCTACCAATCCAACAATCCCTCAGCCATATAGGGCACCTAAACCCAAAGCAACCAAATCACCTTCTCAAACCAAACTAACCAAACTGATCAAGAACCTTAGAACATTCCATACATAGAGTCTTAACCACCCATCTTTGAAGGCGGAGCTTGCCTCACTAAAACCAACAACCAAGAAATAAACCAAAGCAACCAAAGAGGTAAAACCACCTAAAGGCTCTAAGGCCCAAATTTTACCTCCCTCATCTTTTCCCTCTATTTTATGACCTCATCCCTCTACCTTGAGTAGGAATACCCTTATCTCTACCAAAACCCCACCACCTCTTTTTGTTACACCTTCATAGTTACTTTCTAACACACCTCGTTTCACTACACCAACAATACCCAAGCTAGTTACCTTGCAATCTTCCACCTCTCACTCATTGGCATCCTTGTCTAAAATAAATCCATTAACCAAGTACACCACCTTACCTAAGGAACTTATCACCAAACTCACTTCCAAATAACCTTCTACCTCAACAACCAAAGCTAGGACCACCAAACCTTTACCACCTTTTCTTGAATCCTACTCAATTAATTTCCATAAGTTATCACAAACTTATTATTTAGCCTTACCTCCCATTAGATTATTTGAGCCCCTTACTTCAAATCCCATCTGGTACAATGGCCACCAAGTGTGTTCTTATCATAGGACACTCAACCATGACATAGAGAGCTATAAAGCTCTGCAAACCATTATCCATAGACTTTATGATGAGGATGATTTATTAATAAAGGAACCTCTCATGATCCCTATTCTAATCCCACTAACAACCACACCTATCCAATACTTACCCACTCCTTTAGTCTCACCTCAGAGTGAATATGAGTCTACCCAACCTTCTACCTCAACTCCTCCTATCTATACTATCAATGTGGTCATGAGATTGTAGTAAAAGGATAAGGGTAAGGCTAAGGTGCCCATTCTTTGGACATATCCATCTTCCACCTCCCAAATAACTCCAACCCATCCATCCCCATATTTAATCAAACCCAGGGTATCTATTTTAGGTACCTCCTAATCTAACCTCTCAAAATCCATCAGGAGAGTTATCTTTAAGCAACTTTACCAAACATTAGCAAAGACAAGCTTGTATGAGTTGATCTCTACCTCTCCCCATCACTTCCAAGCACTAATAGAGGATTTGTAATCCATATAGGTCCATCCCAAAGATCCCCAAACTCTATTAGCCTTTGTTGGCACCTTTCAAATTTATAACCTTGTTACCTTCAAGGATTTAGAAATACCCTTTATCCATCTAGAAGACATAGATTCCCCTCTTTTTATTACCACATGCATCAACTAAACTTGCATTAAATGGGTCATGATTGATGTGGGAGCTCGTATTAACATCATCTCCTCACTGCCTATAACCAACTCAACCTATTGGATAATGTCATGTTCAAAACCTCAGCCATCTTTCGATCATTCAATGATACCATGGCCACTACCTTGGGGACTATTTCCCTTCATATCTATTTAGGACCCCATATGCTCCCTAAACTCTTCTATGTAATGGAAGGTGAATTCTAATACAACATTTTGTTGAGATGACCTTAGATCAGCTCCATGGGTTGTGTCCCCTCCACTTTTCACCATTATGTCAAGTTTGAGCATTAAGGCTAGATCATCACCATCCAAGCTGACCCAACCCATTCTCAATGTGCAACATGACCTATCACCCTAATGATGTACTCATACCCCATATAACACACCCTTAGTAACCAACAACTAACCTTTGACCATAAAAGTGGATGTCATAGCCCCTTCTAATGATGAGGCATCCACCAGTTCTTTTGTCCCTTCAGACCAAATCCAGACCATAGATCCTTTTGAATCAACATTCTATTGCCTTCACTAGGGGAGTATCTCCTCTTAACCTTTGATGCTTTCCCTACTTCTCATGAGTATGGGAAACTTACTAACCAACTGGGATATGAGCCTAATGTCTAAACCATTATTCCTTTTGGACCTCCCTATTGTCAAACTCATTTTGTCTATAGGGGACTCAATAAACCTCTTGGTGCTTCTACCACCTTTTTTCACCCAGACCAATTAATGTTGTCTTATCCTACCTAGATAAACTAAGTTTTTCTAAGACATATCTATCGGTGTGCTTGGAAAGGCTTTGATTTTGGGTGATATGAGCATGGCCCACATGAATTGGACACCATCAAAACTAGAAAGCCACATGAGAAGCATGGACTTAGATTCATCCTACCCAATAAGAATTAACCCAAACCACTTACCATTACCATTTTTGAAGAAGATACCCCTTCCTCATCAACCTCTCCTCACCCTACATGTGAGGATGATAGCATCATCCCACCTAACTTTTTATTTTCTTCAACATGAGTAACCTCAAACCCATAACTTATCAAAAGGAATGGGCAACTGTAACCATCCCTTTGACCCATCTTAAGATGATAGGAAAAGACTCTCCTACCATTAACATTATTTAGTTCTAGGATGATAATTCTATTCTCAATTATCTTGGTGCCCCAAATTCTTTAATTCACAAATCCCTTCCTCCCAAGACCTCAACCATGTGGAATTAATCCACCATGGATATCAACTTGGGAACTCTGAACAAACCCTGTATTGTCAAACTTAGTTAATCATTAAATGTTAAGGAACTTTAGGATTTTCCCTCTTTCCTCCAAGACTGTATCATACCATTCACTTAGTATTATAGTAACATGCATAGAATTAACCCTACCATTTCTACCCATAACATAGTCACTAACTATGATGCCAAGCCTGTCAAGTAGAAACTTTGATGCATACACCCTCATATAACCCTTCTCATCAAAGAAGAGCTTTAGCATCTTCTATCTATCAATTTCATTCAACCCATTGCCTATCCTCAATGGGTATTGAATGTTTTACCTATAACCAAAGCCATAAGGGGACTATGAATTTATGTGGAATTTCATGACCTCAACTTCACCTACCCCAAAGATGACTTTCCTCTACCGAGCATCGACTAGCTAGTTGATCTTATAGTTGGATGATATGTTATCTCTCATGGATAAATTCTTAGGATAAAATCAGATCTTAATTTCTCTTGAATATCAGCACCAAACTATCTTTACCACCCCATGGGAAACCTTCTACTATATAGTCATGCTTTTCAAGTTAAAGAATGCTGGTGTGATTTACCAATGTGCCATGATTTATATATTCCATGACCTTATCCATAAGATTATCAAGGAATATGTGGATGAAATTTTTGGAAAATCCAAAATCCAAAAGGATCACTTGGTCATTCTTAAGATCATATTTGAATGACTCATCCACTATCATGTCTTCCTTGTCCCTAAGAAGTGTATTTTGGGGGTCTTGTTGGGAAAGATCCTTAGCTTTATCATCTCCCTTTGTAGAATTGAAGTTGATCATACCAAAATCAAATCCATCCTTGAAATGATTCCTCCCATCAACCTCAATAAACTCCATAATTTTTAGGGGAAGCTTTAATCCATTCACCATTTTATCTCTCAGCTTTCAGACCATTGCCAAACCCTTCCATCACCTTATAAAGAAGTATGTTTTTTTAAGTAGATAAAAATTGTCAAAAGGCCTTTAATACACATAAAGATTACCTTTTTCAACTACTTGTCCTTACTCCTCCTAAGGATGACCAACCTTTCTACCTTTATATTTCTACCATTGACCATTGTCTAGGGGTAATGTTAGCTCACAGAGATGAACAACATAAAGAGCAAGTTGTATATTACATTAGCCACATGATTGTATAATATGAGACTTGGTACACCCATACCAAGAAGTTTTTCTTATATTTATTCTTTATGGACACGAAACTTCACCACTAGATCCTTAACTATAAAACCTATGACATAACCAATACTGACCCACTCAAGTACATGCACTCCAAACCATACCAAAATCAGGATATGGCCAAGTGGCTTATGCTCTGAGTAGATTTTATATCAGAGTTATTGTCAGAATCTGGATAATGCGAGTGTAATGGAGACGTGATCACACAAGTTGAAGAAAGTGCACACCACATAGATGCTAAAGCAATTTGAAAATAACACAATAAGAGAAATTGTACAAGACAAAATGGAGAAAACCAAAATCTAATTACCATGAGATGGCCAAAGTGAGGAATACATATAGGAGAGTACGAAAGTAACTCCTCCATAAAAGGTGGACAAGGCACCCCAAGAATAGATATTAACTGCTCCATGAAAGGTGGTGACAAGGTGCTAAGAATAGAGAAGTAACTCCCATCAAGGGAGTTACTTATGACATTCTTCTGACACCTATGACACACACCTCCACATAAGCTAGCCTATCCCACAAATGTAGGAAAACTCCATGTATGCACAAGAAATACAATTTTCCTAATTAATAAATAGGGAAAAATAAAAACCTTCACTAATACCCCCCCACAAGCGTAGCTTAGGTGGGCAATGTGGAAATATAAGATGGGTCTCGACAACTAGGCCTGATGAGGTACCCATGTACAAATGCAATCTCCCATAAGATAGAGAAAAAGAGAAAACTCATAGGAAAAAACTCCCCCCCCAAAAGAGAGACATAAAAGAAAAGAAGAGGCTAGAAGGCCCCCCCAAAAGATGATGTTGCTAAAAATGTGGACCGCACCCCAAGAAGAGCTCATAGATGAATGAACTTGCTCTTGGTGAAATGTTTGGTGAAGATGTCTGCAACCTACTCTAAAGACTAGCAAAATATCAAGTCAATGACTTGACTATGAATAATCTCTCAAATGAAATTCATGTGAATCTCTATGTGGTTGGTCCACTGGTGCTGAACTAGATTCCTACAAATTTGAATGGTACTCCAATTGTCACAATAAATGATGGTGGGTTGCCTGATAAGAATGCCAAACTTAGAAAGTATCCCCTAAAGCCAAATAGCCTTAGTAGCTACATTAATAGCTCTCCTTTACTTTTCCCCTGTGGATGATATAGAAATAGCATTTTGCTTCTTTTTAGACCAACTAATAAGACTAGAACCTAGAGAAAAATTGTAACCAGAAGTAGACTTGCGAGTCTATGAATCGCCAGCCTAGTCTAAATTTGTATATCCAACCAAGTCAGCCTCTATGCCAAATTTGTAATGAATCCCATATCTATGTGAACCCTGTATTTAATACAAGAACCTCTTAGCTATTTTCCAATGTAGCTCATGGGGTTCCTGCATAAATTTGGAAACAAGTCCCATTATATATGATATGTCGAGCCTGGTGTGAGTCAAGTAGATGAGACTACCAACAAGTTATCGATACCAAGTGGCATCAACCAATGGTGAAGAACAATCAACCTCAAGCTTGACTCCTGATAGAAAAGGAGTCAGAGATGGCTTGTAATCAGCCATGTGAAACTAAGCCAATAAGTCAAGAGCATACTTAGGTTGTGTAAGAGAAATCCTTGAATCTGACTATGATATCTTGATGCCAAGGAAGTAGTGAAACAAACCCAAGTCTGTCATGTCAAATCAATCTTGAAGAGATGCCTTCACCATTGCAATATCTGATGAAGAACTCCTGGTGATCAAAAGGTCATCAACATATAAAACCAAAATCAAGAGTGAATCATCCTCCTACAAGAAATAAACATTAGGATCAGAATGGCACTTAGTGAAACCCGCTGTGAGAAGGAAAGAATCCATCTTGGTATACTAAGCCTGAGGGGCCTATTTGAGGCCATAGATAGATTTCCTAAGTCTACATACTAAGGAAGAATCTTGAACAAATCCTGGTGGCTGCTCCATGTAGATCTCCTCTTCTAGGTCTCTGTGAAGAAAGGCACTCTTCACATCCATCTGATGCACATCCCAACCATGTGTTGTGGCAAAATCCAAGGGGAGTTGGATAGAAGTCATCTTTGCAATGGGTGCAAAGGTCTCTGAGTAGTCAATGCCTGCCACCTGTGAGAAACCCTTGGTGACCAATCGTGCCTTGTACTTATCGATCGACCCATCTACTACAAACTTGGTCTAATATATCCACCTACATTGAACCATTTTTCTTCCCTTAGGAAGTGAAGTCAAATCCCAAGTGTTATTTTTGATTAAGGAAGAATATTCTTCCTCCATAGCACTATCCCACTCAGGTACCCCCGATGCCTCTCAAAAAGTCTATGGATCTGAAACTAAAGCAAAGAAGGCATGTGGATCTCTCTGAAAATCCCCCCTAGTATGTCTGTCATCTATGAGATCTCTTGCCCAAGTGTCAGCACTCTCAAGTGTCTGTCTGGCCCAAAGTGGCCCAGAATTGGGAGAGTCAGGTGCTAACTCCTCATCCTCTGACTGACTAGAGGTGGATAACTCTACATCACTATCCTCACTATCTAAACTCAAATAAGAAGATGTCTCTAGCTCAAGAACCTACTGTGGCTAATCTAAATCTGATGAGGAATCATCATGAAGAAGTAGATCTGATGAGGGAGAAGAAGTGTCAAGTGTTGAGTTTTAGGACTCTCCTAAAAATGGACACTTCTCTTGATGAACAACTCATGAGTGACTGGATCTAGAAGGCGATATCCCTTAATACCATCTAGATATCCTACAAAGATGCAAGGCTTGGACTAATGTTCCATAGCTTTACGTTTCTTCTTTGAAATGCAGGCCATGGCTGGGTATCCAAAAACTCTAAGGTGCTCAACATCAAGTTTCCTTTTATGCCAAGCTTCAATGGGTGTTATCCCTTTCAAAGCTTTGTGAGCAACCCTATTTTATATGTAGCAAGCACAATTGATGGCTTTGGCCTAGTACTGTGGTGTTAAGGATTTGGACTGAATCATATAGCTACCTATCTCTTTCAAGAACCTATTTTTGCATTCTATAACCCCATTATGTGAAGGACTATAAGTGATTGTGTATTGCAAATCAATCCCCTCTGTGGTGCAAAATTGCTCAAACCTGATGCTAACATACTCCCCTCCATTATTAGTTCGAAGAACTTTGATGGATTTCTCACTTTGTTTCTCAACAAGAGCCTTAAAGTCTAGAAAATTTTCAAACACTTTAGACTTTTGTTTGAGAAAATATATCCAAGTGTACCTAGAGAAATCATTAATGAAAGTGAGGATGTACTTGGCCCTTGTGAAAGATGGTTTGGGAAAGGGTCCCGATACATCACTATGGACTAACTCCAAAGGTTGTGAAGCCCTCCAAGCTTTGCCTTTGTCAAATTTTGCTTCGGGATGCTTTCCAAGGGAGCACCCCTCACAAAATCCTTTTGAGAATTGGACACAAGGCAAGCCAATGACCATGTCATTTTTGCAAAGTTGTTTAAGGTAGCGGTAGTTAAGGTGGCCAAACCGCTCATGCCATAATTTGCTAACTCCATCTAAATGAGTTAGCAATGTTGTTGGAGAAGAATTTGATGCAAAATGTGAGGTGTATAACCTTATTTGGTGATATGCCTACCCACTGCCACTGTAGTATCACTATGCAACTCCCTGATAGCCACTAAATCTGGTGAAAACTCAACTATCATACCCTGACCAATGTGAGTGATTTGGTACACTGATAGGAGATTGGTTGAAAGAGAAGGAACACTTAGAACATTATTGAATGTTCCTCCTTCCATTTCAACTAACCCTCTCCCTACAATAAAAATGGATGTGTCATCACCCAAACTAATTGAAGTCATGATACAAGGCTCTAAAGATGAAAACTCAACTAGTGAAGAGCCCATGTGGTGAGAAACACCCGAGTCGATGACCCATGAAGATGTAGAAGTTGTTGTAGCTACAAGGGCCTTGCCCGTTTCTTTCTCCTTACCCTTGCCTTTTGCCTTGGTAGAATCTTAGGTAGATGAATTCTGCTTGATGGACTCTGGAACACCTATGTTGTTCTTCTCTAAAAGATTAGTTAGGTGATCTATTTGTTTCTTCATGCATTTGTGTTCATCATGCCCTGTCTTTTTAAAATAGGCACACTTAACCTTCTCCTTCTTAAGTTTAGCATTGGAAGAGGAATTCTCAGTGTTGTTTTTGATAGGATTGGTGTTTTCTTTCTTCTTCTCCTAGTTCTTGTTCTTTTTCTTCTTCTCCTTTATTGAAGTCTTGTCCTTACCATTTCCAGCTATCAAAGCTTGGGGTTGAGTAGACTTCATTGTGCCCATTTGAATTAGCTTATCTTGCTCCCTAGTCAAGTCGGCAATGAATGAATCCAAAGAAGGCATTTTCCATGTAGTGCCAAGGGCACTTTTTGTGGCATGGAAAGTGGAGACAAAGACTGAATAGCTTAGACCTAACTTTGAAAGAATAGAAATTATGAGTTGATCATCTTTCTTCTCTATCCCGCATTCTTTAAATTGCAATATAAGGGCCTTAAACTTAGTGAAGAAGTCCTGTAGGGTGTCAAAGTTGCTAGGACTTAGACTTATGAGTTCATTTTCGAGCTCATAACCTCTCATCTCATCAAGCTTTCCAAATAACTTTTCTAAGGTGTCCCTATGTCGTTGGGAATCTGGGAGGATTCTAGATGGAAGAGAGGTTCTGGAGATAGACAAGCTCAGTAATCCATAGGCTTCATCACTACGGTTGTACCACTTGACCTTTTCAGCATTAATGTTGGGTTCTACTTTAATACCCATGGTGATCCTATACAACCCTTTGCTTCTAAGAATGATTGACATTTTAACCTTCCATTCATGATAGTTAAAGGGTGTTAGGGGTTTAAGTTGATAAGAATCCATTTTTAGCTGAATTTAGGTGAAGTTGTGTTGATTGTAAGTTGTGAAATTATGCAGAAAGGATAATGAAAACAAAGATTTGCAAGTTGTGGAAAGCAATCACACACCCCCCCTAAAATAATGAGCCCCCCCCCCCAAATATGCAAGTGCATGCTCAAAATATGTTAGACTCAATCGATAATGCGTCTTAGAGCAATCAGTGCAAGACTAAAGCAAACAGGACGTCGGACTTAGCTGAAAATGCGTCTTGAGAGACCCAAATTTTTGGCACTTTATAAACTAGTAAATTTTTAATAACTAACAAGCCTACACTATGGATAATTGAATTACAAACACTTTTGAAAAAAATGGCACCCAAATCTAAGCTACCGTTTGCAAGATAGTAAAGGTTCAATTTTCTCGTAAACTAGTGTTTTTGCAAAAAAAAGCACTAAAACATTAAAAAAATGCCTATTTTGAGAGAGAAAGTGGCATTCCAACCACTCATTAGATTTGGCACAGAATTATAATCCAAAGGAGGTTTGTGTGAGGGGGAATTGGCCTCCCGCCAACCCGGGCCTCACCCTTCATCTTCGTAGGTTGAAGATACAAGTTTTAAATTGAAAACCCCAAAATTACAAAACTGTCTATAAAACTGAATATTTAGCCAAATTGACTGATTTTTGTTTTATCAAGTCAATGTTAACTAAAAACAAATGAAGCATAGACAAAATAATGGATGACATGTGTCCAAGGGGTGCCAAATGGGATGCCAAGTAAGGAAGGGGTGTCCAAAAGCAAACAATCTAGAATTTTGACTCAGAAAAGACAAAAAAAAAATGTGCAGACCTGCTGGACGTTGTATGGCCTGCTTGGCACCTTGCTGGGCAAGAAAACAAGCTAGAATCTATTGACTTCAATGCACAGCAGGTCTGGGCAGAAGAATACAAGAAAAAAGTGCCATATTCACCAAAAAATAGACTTGTTTTGGACGCCGTACAGCTGATGGCATGGCAGAAGTGAAGGTGTCTTGCTGCTGCTTGGCATGCTAGAATGATAGACTTCTATTGTTGGCACTAAAGGCACCTAGCTGGAAGGAGTGTGGTGCAAAGTTGGAAGGAATACTGACCAGAAGTGCATGGGTTTGCAGGCTGAGCTCTTAGAGTGCAGAAGCTTGCTGAGTAGTGCGCCTCCCTTGTTGCTGAGTGCTGCTCCTTCCTTTGTTGTTGAGTGCTCAACAATGGTGCCCAAGCTAACTACTGAACTAGCCCCTGAAGTGAAGATAACCAAGACCCATAAAGGCCAAGGATCTCTAAGATGCAAGAAATGATACCAGAAATGATATTTTTTTAATTTTAGATCAAATCTAGAAAATAAAAAAAACAAAGAGAACTCCACTCCTCTTGATTTCAAAATGAACTAAAATCATAACCATACACATGATTACCATTCTTGCTCTGATACCATATCAGAGTTGTTTCCAAAATCTGGATAATGCGAGTGCAATGGAGACGTGATCACATAAGTTGAAGCAAGTGCACACCACATAGATGCTAAAGCAATTTCAAAATAACACAATAAGAGAAATTGCACAAGACAAAATAGAGAAAACCAAAATCTGATTAGCATGAGATGGCCAAAGTGAGGAATACATATAGGAGAGTATGAAAGTAACTCCTCCATAAAAGGTGGACAAGGCACCCCAAGAATAGACAGTAACTCCTCCATGAAAGGTGGTGACAAGGTGCTAAGAATAGAGAAGTAACTCCCATCAAGGGAGTTACTTATTACATTCTTATGACACATCTATGACACACACCTCCACATAAGCTAGCTTATCCCACAAATGTAGGAAAACTCCATGTATGCACAAGAAATACAATTTCCCTAATTAATAAATAGGAAAAAATAAAAACCTACACTAATAGTTTAACCTTGAGTTCCTTTAACAAAATTCAAATAAGTGGTAAGTCATTACCTACCAATTGGCCAAGGCACCTTTATAATACAATGAACCTCCTCCTCTTGAGTTCTTAGATGAGTCCATCACAACCCTCTCTCAAGTAGATTTTACCTATCAAGTCACCATGTTCTTTGATGGATCAAAGTGTCATCATAGTGGTGGAGTCGGTATCATCATTATCCCCTTGGATGGTGAGTATCTCCCTTTATCCTTCAAGCTTGATATTTAATGTATCAACAACATGGCTAAATATGAAGCCCTAGTGATAGGACTTCAGACTGATTTAGCCATAGGAGTCAAAATAATCAATATCTTTGGTGACTCCTTACTTGTGGTTAATAAAATCAGTGGCTCTTACCAGTGTAATAATGACGTTTTACAATAGTACAAGCAACTAGTTGATGAACTTTTAGCATCATTTGAACACTACCACATCTAATCAACCCTATGATCTACTAATAAGTTCATCGACACCATGGATTCCCTTACCTCTTAGATACCATTTTCACCCTCTAATTCTAACCTATATGTCATTATCCATAGACTTACCTTGATTTCCTATGTCAAACCAAACTCTCCCACCATTTTCAATATGGAAGAGACCCAACCTAACCTTTGGTATCAGTAGACCTTCAACTGCCTTAACCTTGCCATAGTTCTTTTTGGTCTTTCAAGGAATGCCCAAAGAGAGTTTATCTAGAGTACCTCACTTTATACCATACTAAGAGGTATCATTCATAAACATGGATTTTATGGTCTCCTCTTCTACTACCTACGTAGTCATGAAGCCTATCATGCTATCAAGGAAATGCATGATGGTATTTATGGGGGATACTTTAGTAGACTCATTGTAGCTAGGTGTATCCTTCACCTAGGCTATTATTGTCCTACCCTTAACCAAGACTTTTATGATTATGTGAAAAAGTGTGTTAAGTACTAACAACATGCTAATTTGCATCATACACCTAGCCATATTCTTTATGTTTCTACCAATTTTTGGACCTTTTCATAATGGGTTCTACACCTCATTGGTGAAATTAATCCCCATTCCTCATGTGACACCACTCTATCATCATCATGAGCAAGTATTTACCAAGTGGGTAGAGGATATTCCTCTAGTCTCAACCAAAGCAGAGAAGATTGTCAACTTTATCAACCATCACATCATCTACCACTTCAATATTCCTCATAACATTATCACCGATAATGGTAAATCCTTTAAGAATAAACAATTATAGGGCATATGTGATGCATTCATCATTAAGTTAAGTTTTTCCTCACCCTATCACCCTCAAGTAAAAGGATAGGCTGAATCTTACAATAAAACTCTTAATAACATGTTAACTAAAATGGTCAATGCATCTGGTTAGAGTTGGCATTTACACATCCCCTTCACCTTATGGGCATATCTTACTAGAATTATAACCCCTATAGGTGCCACACTTTTCTCTCTTATGTTTAGAGAGGAGACCATCTTGCCCCTTCAAGTCCAAATCCCATCTCTTTATATACCTTTGTAGGAGCTCATTTCTAAGGATGATTATCATCAACACCATTTATCTAAGCTCAAGCTACTTGATGAGAATCATTTAGTATCCCTTACCAATCTCCATGTCTATCAAGAGTGCATCAAGTGTGCCTATAATAAACACCTTAAAGTTTAATAATTCAACATCAGAGACCTTATCCTAAAGGAAAATCAGCATGTCACTAATATGGAGAAAAGCAAGCAGGGCAAGTTTGCTTTTAATTAGCTTGAACATTATATTATAACCCACAAGTATGGATCAAGAGCTTATCATTTATCTTCTCTCGAAGGCCACCTAGAATCTAATCCCTTTAATGCTTCACATCTATGTCCATTATTTTGTTAAGAAGGATCAAGTTTACCTTTTGTTTAACTTAAGCTCATCCCTTGTTATACACCCACTTTCATCTCCCTATTTTAGGGGCAACCAATTAAAACCAAATCATGTGATTATTTATCACAGTCATAGCCTAATATTAAACATTGGGTACCACAACTCTACTCATGGCATGATTCTCATGGTACTTTTTGCCCCTTCATTAGGATGGATTCCCATGATTGTTGTCACCTAAATATCTTTACACTTAGTCAACCTTCTTGTGCTTTTAGTTTTAATTTCATAAATGTGAAACCTTAAGCCTATATAATCAAGTCTATGTCTAGCAAAATCAAATAAGAAAAATGCAAAATCCACACCAATAGCAATCATGGGTTATTCTTAAGCATTCATAGACTGCTCCCTTAAAGGAAAACTATTGAACATTTATTTGAAACTGTCAAATGAAAGGTAGAATACTCCCTTAAAGGATAGATATCAAAAATCATTGAATAAATCTAATAAACTTACACCACTCCCTTGAAGGATGGTTGAGTAAAGCATTTTGTCAAAATCATAGAAATTTCTTGGAAGCTTCTCGCATCGATTAGCTTCTCATATACAGCATTCAACAAAAGACCCATTATCACAATCAAACAAAATAAAACTAATTTTTTAAATTCATAATTCACTCTTAAATATAAAATTAAGTTGGAAGCCATAATTGGCTTTCACAAGTAGACTTCTTGCATCAATCAGTCTACATAGTTTGGCATAGTCTTATTTATATTGGTTCTTTAGACACCTATAGAAGAGGCATGCTAGTCTCAAAAGAATGTTTCATTTCCATCCATAACCTTTATAAGCAAAGGATTTCTAAGATTACTTGAAATTATGTGGCTTAGACACCTTTTAACCAACTAATGAACACTAATGTGAAGCATTCAAAGGGCTTAGTTCAATAAGCCAATCTAACTTTGGTTTTATTATTTAACTCTTTGTCAAAGAAGAAGCATCATGCCCTCTTTTTATCCTATCTTGGCTAGCTGATATTTTCATTACAGTATTTGTCTCTTGATTATATTCTTTATTCTTCCATCTAATGTTGATAGTTACCTTACCTCATATGCTTTACCTTAAGAAAGATAGCCGTTACCATAATCATAATCAGCATATCTATGTGTGTCATAAGAAACATCATAATCATAATCATAACCATAACAAGAATAAAACCATAACATCCATTAGCATTTAAATAATCAACCACTTTCCACCACATGTCTAAAATTTAATAATGAAATCTAGGTACTCATTAAGATTTAGCATGTGATAAGCAACCAGGAAGCATAACCATATATCAAAACCATCTCATGCCTAGCTAAGCCTATATCAATGTCTAGCATCCATAATCATAAGCATAATCCATAAGTAATATAAAATCACATCATAAGCATTAAAAATCAACACAAACCATAAACCATAAACATGAGCATAAACACAAATCAAATATATATATATATATATATATATATATATATATATATATATATATATATATATATATATATATATATTGTGAGTTGAATAACATAAATGTGTATAAATTATAGATAGACATGTCCCTCTCTCAAAATGTACGTAGCACCATAACAACTTGCAATATGGAATCAAAATGATATACAAAATGTCATAATCTAGCTATATTTATACCCTAAGGGAACCACTATCTCCTAAAGCATTATTGGGTCATGGTGGTTAACCACCTACTATACCTATTGATCCCCAGATGCACCTATCTATCTAGCTATAGATGTTGCCCACTACCCTAGTGTCACCACATTGGCACCACCTTCTAGGGTAGCTCTATACTCACCCCATCAAGGCTCCTATGGACACTATGTCAAAACTATGGCCTCATAATACTATAGCTCCTCCACTATAGCCAATTATCATGCCATAGGGATCATTCTTGGTAGACCTATCTATGTTATAGTTGCTCCTCTTCTCTACCTCAGAGAGTCCCTCTCTTATGTAACTAAGTCAAGTGAAGACCATGCTTGGTCCCTGTCACCTATGAGAGTAACAACCTAACCCTGTAAGGTAGTAATCTAACCCTATAAGGTAGAAACCTTCCCTTATCTTACATGTACCTATACCTATGTAGTGGCTACTACCACTCCTGCCTATCCATTGAGGTTGGCCCCTTGTGCCTATACTCTTTAACCCCCTCTTTCAACTAGATCCACATCCATCAATCTCGTACCTCCATCATCCCCACCAATATCTATAGATATATATAATGTTTGGTACCATGTCATGTACCCATCTATAAATCTAACATCATTTATTTATACCTTAATAGGTAGTTCCTCATAATTTAGCAAAGTCAGCATAAGATCTAGGTCTGGTAGTAAGATCTTTGGATCCTCTTGCTTGTACCTAGGTAATGGACCTAGAATGCCTTATGCTAAGCCAAATTACCCCCTCACCCTCTCAAATAGGATGACTTTCACCTCCCCATCCCACTTAATGAGTATCTATTTATAGCTCTGAAGGGAGAGTGTCTGCCTCTTGTAGTCAGGCCATACTAAAAACTAGACATAAGGCCTCTAGGTGATGTCTCCTATCATTAATGCACCTAGTGCACCCCTGAACCATTCTACATCATGTACACCACATTCTACACCTAATACATCAAAATCCCCCTCCACCTCATAAACATGACTGAGAACTCAACCTATGTAAACCCTACACATAATAACCCCACTAGACTTAGCACCTAAATATGATCATAGGCCCAATAATGTAGAACCAGACTGACATTGATGACATACCTCCTATGGTCCCTAAACCCCCATAGATCTTTGTATATTTTTACAAGTATAATAGGTACCCAATTGAATATAGTTTGAACTAGCAATAGCTTGACCAGTACCCCCAATAGCAAGTATGGGAACCTCATATTGCTCAAGTTAGGAAGCATGAAGCATGAAACAATGATCATAAGCATGGTCATGAGTCTCTTCACATATGGATCCCTCTAATATAAAACATTATATCTAAACCTCCCATCATGCCACCTAACATGATCACTATCATTTCCATATAAAATCTATATGAGTTCCTCCCACTCCTTGCACTCTATATGGTAGATCAGATTACCTCAAATAAGAAGTCAGGTGATCCTATCAACATCCTTTGGTAAGATAGTCATCTCATCAATAGGTAATAGGAATGTGTTCATAACAAGATCCCATCTCTTAATGAGTCCTATGACCATGGATGCATCTCAAGGCATATGATGATAATTCCTCATAGATCCTAACCTAACCTCCTCCAGGTGGGCCTAGTTAGCTAGGGCCATCCCCTACTAGATCTCTATGAAGATACATGGTATTTATTCATGCATCTATATCTACTCCCTAGCCTACAATAATTTATAAACATGGCTTAGTCACCTACACCATTATCATCTACCCTACCCTTTAAGCAATGGACCTATTTCCTTATCCATCCTACCTATCTACCCAATACCTACTAAGTTTCCCCTCTAAACCTACAATTATAGCCTACACTGATCAAGCAAACACCTAACTTATAATTAGAATTTTAACCCTTCCTAAAAAAATATCTTTTGACTAAGTGACCATCGATGGTTACGATGACCACTAACTGTCATGTTGGCCATTTTCCTAGGGTGTTGACCATCGATGGTCAGACTCAACCATCAAAAATCACTATGGGTGTTCTAAAAATAGAGCACCTAAACCCTATTTACCCTAAAAATTACCCAAATGACAAACTAAACACCCCAATTTGTTAACCTCATCCCTACCCAACCCAAGCTACTTACCCACCTAATCAGTTCCTAATTTCATCTACCAATTCACCCAAATTCCCCAAAAACCCTA
Source organism: Torreya grandis (assembly GCA_037957365.1). Lineage (NCBI taxonomy): Eukaryota > Viridiplantae > Streptophyta > Pinopsida > Cupressales > Taxaceae > Torreya > Torreya grandis. The sequence continues at coordinate 135,680 of JARHVA010003982.1, forward strand.
AACTAGGGCATAGCAAACCAAAACTAAGCATTTTAACCTATCCTAACCTCCCAACCCAATACAAATACATACAATCACACCTATCTATAAAATTTAAGACACCCCCTACCTCATTTCATGGCCTCTATTAAGGAGTCAAATGAAGACCTGCCCATCTTTGTATATGTCTGCATGCTCCCTACATCCTCATTGGTCCAGTAGTTCAACTCTCCACCTTAGATAGTAATCTCCCATCTCAAAAGTCACCATTAGTTCAACATTCACCCAAATAGCTAGAGATCTTAGGTCAATAGTAAAAGTGAACAAAATGACTTTCAATATTACTTTTTACCTACTAGGTTTCTAGGGTTTTTACCCTAACCATCAATAGTCAGGGTGATCATCGATGATCATCCTTAGGGACCTTGACTATTGATGATCAAGTGGCCCCACTTGTTTTCTCTTTCCTTAAGCAATCCCTCTTTAAATATCCTCAAAATCAACTCACCCACCCATGGAGACTACCTTCTCCACCCATCTCAACCACCTCGTCACATTTTTGTCAATCTATTTTAGCACAACTAATGCACATTTTGTGACACTTTCTACTTGATCCTTTGACCACAATGACAACATTTCCATGTTGAAACTTCTTAAACTTGATCCACCTCATACTTCCCTAACCCACTTGTGTCTTTTTGAAATCATTTCCTACCTTAAATATCCATGACAATTGACTAGTTTATGTTTTCACCAGGAGTACTTCCTACTTTAGATACCCACCAAAACACAAACATTGCTTTGGAGACTTGATAGTGTATATAGATGTTATTCCTAAATGTATTCATGTGGTCCACTTATCCATTTCCTTCCTAGCACCTACATTTATTGTTATCAACTATGGCAAACTAGTCAATGTGTGATCTCGGATATTGCACCTTTTTGTCACACTTTGTGCATTTGTTTATGTTTCAGTGCCCAACTTATCACCCACTTTCATGGTGTTTACCTTGATCATCACCTTCATAAACCTTATCAAACCCATACCCAATTCCATTTTACCTCATCAACTCCCCATTTGAGGGAGAACACCTCCACCCATACTCAAGGCAACCAAACCTTTGACCAGCATCAGTTTTTATTTTATAGATTGTTAATTTAAGCCACATAAAAAAATAGGTAAAATGTAGACATCAAAAATATTCACACTATGATCTTAAGTGTCAAAGTACCCCTAGACCACATTAGAACCCCATTGGGACAAATCTGACCCTCTAACCCCTAACCAAGCCTAACCCATATTCAGTTTGTTAAACGAACTTAACCCAACCTTTTACCTATTTATACCCTTCACCCTTGATCATTGATGGTCAGGTTAACCACCAATAGTCACCTTGATCATCAATGATCAGGGTCAACCTCCTTAAACACCAACATGTAAAGCACTCCACCTTTTTTTTCTAAAAATAACTCATCTAAATCTAGTTGTGAACCATTGCATGTGTGAGTTAAAATTAAGAAGCCTAGTTCACGTCTTATTGTAACTCTCTTACCTTACCTATAAGAAGAGAGGAATAAGAAGGTGAAATTCATATGCAATTATTATCAAGATCTTGTACATCCAGAGTTCCTTTATTTTGTAGTTCAATCATCATCAACAATTTAGTGATCTAGCTAGTAAATCAGAGATCCAACCTGCCACTACAGCTCCACCAAAGCACTAAGTATCATGACTCTATCAGAATCATGTTAGACTCCACCAATGAGTCAATCACCTCAAGCATGCACCTATTTAGATTTTTTTAATATAAGTACTTGATTTTCAATGTTTAATTACTTTCTTCAATTTTCACATTCAACCCAACAACAACCCATCTCCTAGAATTTCACTATGTGATATTGTTAACTAGCTATTTACCAACCCAGATCTACACATAGCAACCATTAATGATTGTCTCAACCACCAATGGTCTACCAAAACACTAATGGTGATCTTGACCATTGATGGTCACCTTAATTGCTGACAATCAGCCTAACCATTGATGGTCACTATGGCAATAAATTCCATCAAACTATTTTCACCTACCTGCCCCCAACCAAATCTTATTTCTATGTCCATGCATGTTCATAGACTCCTACCTAATTTTCTAAAGTGGACCCCAATCACCAAACACTAGTATTAATTATCTTATCTCTATTTTTAATTATTTCTTATCTATTTTATAGCAAGCATTCTGTTCTATTCAATTTTAGTACCTTTTGATTATTGATGCAAGTACTTTCTATTCTATTTATAAGCTTAATTATTTAAAATGTGTAGATTGACAGTCCCTAAGGAAGCTCTTGCTTCCAGGATCTAGCTATCACTAGGCAATACACTCAACTACCTATCTAACAAACAAATTTGCTTTAGTTCTTTCTTATTTATAGGTCATCCTCCCAAGCTAAAGAAGAGTTCTTCACAACCTTCTGATTTCATGTGTGCACAATCAAACACGTTTTACAAACATGCCCATACTTAGTTTTTCTTTTCCCTTCCTAAAATAATAATCAAAAATTCACTGAAACACTTATAATCACATCTTTTGGTGTGATTTTGACTTTTGAAATATGTATGATTCCTTTTGTATATCTTTGCATTTTGTTTCAAATTATTTGGATTTTAACTTTCTTGATGGCTCTTTCTATTCCTCCTCCATATGGATTTGGAAAACCAAACATGGGTACTAAAGATAACTTTCATTTGAATACTTGGGACTTGGTTACTAAGAGAGATAAACTTTAGATATCATGCGGTCTAAGAGTCTCATAAATCTAGGTGATATAAAAGTGTTTTTGACTTTGACCTTATTTTAACTAATGTGGAATGAAAGGAAAGGAAATCAAGAAGAATGACACATGAAACAATTTGAATTGCTTCAAATTTCAAAAAATGTGACAAAGGTTAAAAAGGGATACAATGACAATAAAGTGTGAGTCCTTATCATAAGAATGAAGGAAATGTAGGAAAACATGCTAACATAGTTTGTTGTGCAAATTCTATCGATCAAAAGAAGTAAAAGTTAAATTTGAGAACAAGGATCAATAATATTTATATAAAAGGAATAACATGATGTTAATTTTATGAGGAAGGCTAGGTCCTATCTATGGTCTTACACTATAACTCATAAAAGAGAAACTCACAAGGGTGCCAAAAAGCATTTGAAAAAATAAATGGGATAAGCCAAAGATGGTATTTGTGAGGAAGACTATGTCCTATCCATGGTTTTATAATGCAACTCACAAAAGAGAAATACAAGGGATGCCAAAAAAGTGTGTAAAAATTATGAACTTAAAGAAGACTATAGTACATCATGAGGAAGACCAGGTCCCATCCATGGTTTTACAATGCAACTCATGAGACAAAAGGAAAACTAAAAGACCAAAAAAGAAGGATTAGAGGTTTATAAAAAAAAAAATGTTGTAGAGGAAGAAACACATGTAAGTAACCTACAAAAAGTGTTAGATAGATGTAGATAGAAATTAAGAAAAGAAGGAAATGTTTAAGCAAAGTACTTAAGTAATTTTTTATACCCAACACACCCCCATTTTTGAAAATAGGGACTGTTATTTTAAATTATGCAAATTTGTGCTTTAAATTGAAAATTTATTTTATCAAAGTATCATTAGAGTGGTTTTTACATTATACTTATTTTAATATCATCCACACCATGGTTGGGTTGTCATATTTACACATGATTCTAGTTTGATCTTGTCTAAAATTGTTAACCTTGGATTATTACATTTTCAGGTTGCAGGATTAATGGAGTCCATTTGTATGAACACTACCTAGGGTTTTACACCTTAATGCTAAATTGGATTTTTTTAAACCCTTGGTATCTTATTGATTAAATTGAGTCTATGATTAAAATCATGTTTAAACCTTAGGATAATTTGGTTAGCCTAAAGTCCTTTTTAATAGATTCAATTTTTCACATAGGGTCAAAATTATTAGAGATCTCTTTTATTATATTATGGACTTAATTTAAAATATTAGCTTAGATCATAATCGTATTTTATTAATACTAAAACATTAGGCTAAAAATATATATGCTTGGTCCTTTTTATATCTTATTATTTATGTAGGGTCAAAATTAATGTAGGGGCTCTTTTTTATATTATAATCCTAGGTCTTATTCATATTTATTAATACAACTCAAACCTTAGGATAAAATCTTTATGCATTGTCCTTTTATTAACACAGTCCCCCTTTATTACATTTTAAGATTAGTCTAAGACTTTAGTCTAAGTTCTTTATATTACCCAGGCTCACTTATTTTATTTTGGTCTATAGGAGTGGAACCAATCTCACTCAACCCCATGGATCATGATCTAATGGTGCACATTAACTCGCACATCGAATATCAAATAAAATAAGTAAAACATTGAAATGTCAAATACCTATATATCCCCATGAGAGTGAAAAGTGTCACCATAATAGGATACAATTACAATTGATTTAATAAATCAAGGAAGCTCAGTACATAGAGGAATGCAGGATGTGACAAGTGTCAAAATATCATAAGAGTTAATGAGTCAAATCACTAAGATCTATGAACCATATTAACTCGATTATAGTTGATCTAATGATGTAAGATCAACATGGAATTTTCGAAGGTCCCATAACTATTGAGGAGATTCCATGTGGCATAAAGGAATTCAAGCTAGGATCGTAAGGTACATAAAGGCCCTGTAGAGTTACCAAGTGGCACACTCACATTCTATCATGAAAAATATTTGACAGTGTGAGTCCTAAGAGGAATTTTCAAAAGATCTAGACTAAATAAGTTGTTGACATGTGTCTCAAAGGAAAAACTTCATTTCAAAAGCTAGTAAATAGAATGGCATGGCATTATGGATAGAATTATGTAGATGTTCAGGACTTAAGCCATTCAAAGAATTCTTTTAGGTTTTTTCCCCAAACTTATTTTTTTAGGATTTTTTCCTTGGACTTACTATTTAAGAGATTTTAGCCAATGGAATTGATCTTTGGGAAAATTCTTTTAGATATTTTGTTTGATGGAATTGGTCTTTAGACTTATTGTCATGGATATTTTATCTAATGAAAATAGATCTTTTGACACTTGGGCTATATTTATCGACAGCCATTGAGTCTCATAGTTAAGTTATATTCCTTTGGTAAATAATCTCATATAACATTTTAAAGAGTAATATTCTATCTTGTAAAAGGTAGGGGCAGCATGCAATGCATAGTTTAGTTAAGATTGATCATGGTTAAACAGTGTCACTAGTTCTAAAGCCATTGATAAAAGTGATACTTATTCTTAACACATGTTTGAGTTCCATTTTGAAAATAGATAACTTAAAGTATCAGATAGGTTATTCTCACAACCTATAAAATAATGTATTTTCACGAAGTTTGAGCTATAATTATAAAATTTTCCTTTACACACATGCACATGTTATATAGCTTTGTAAAGGCTAATTTAAGATGATTATTGTAAGTACTCTTATATGATTTCAACCATAGTTAGAACTCAAGGTTATAACTATCACATATAATGACCTCATATGAGCTTGGAGGATGACATGACCCCTTCCCCAAGTCTATATAAACAATTGTAATTCAACTTTGATTTTTTTTAGAGAATTTTGAATATAAGAGTAGCATCAATTTTGATCGTTAGTGAATGTGTTTGTGTATTTTCTTTCCAATTTTTGTGTAATTAGTTGTTACTTTATTTGGTTGTATGTTTCAATAACCTTTAATATGAAATATATGTGAATAGATTCTTGATTATTTTGATTGATGTTCTGATATGTAGATGTGCAACAAATCTTGAGAGATTGGTAAAATATATTGCTTAAGATAGTTGAGTTTTTTTATTCCTAATTTTGAATGTATAATAGTGCTTTATTTGACATAGTTTTTTGTGTGTGCGCCAAAACTACCTCAAATACTTCACTAACCTGAGCCATAATATCCTGGGTAAGAGTGTGCAATAGTTAACCTAAAAGGAGTAACCTTTGTCTGAGGGTTGTGAATTGCTTGTATTATTATCTCCTTAGAATTATTAACTATGTTTGATTATGTGTGTGTAATTTCTTCTAGCAATAGGCATATATTCTAAGAGCATAGGTATATTTAGAAACCAATAGGGAAGTAGTTTTTGAAAACCATGGAACCTTCTTTTTTACCTTACCCTTCCCTCATTTTTTGAGTTTGTTTTGAGACCTACCCACTTTAGATTAGAATCCAACCATCCATCTAACTCACATAGAGATTCACTACCTTTTAGGGACCATACCTCCATCTAAAAAACCTACATGCCCTACTGGTTATTCCATCAATAGGTTATCAAAGATAACATACCTATAACTCATGCCCTGGAGTGGAGTTTACCTCCATTAAGATCCTCATATATTATAGGCTACCTCATTGACTGTGGTGTGCATAAAACACACATCAATAGTTTCACTAGTGCTAAAAGGAGGGCCTACTCCTAAACCTCTAATAATATTAGTATCCTTTGTATAGAGTTGTATTGGATTCACTTAGGAGAGTGAGCAGATCTAACTCTTAGGTTGGTTTTCTAGTCTCACCCTTGTCAAACCATAGGAGACCTATAATTTTACCAATATCCCCAGTTCATAATAATCCACCTCCTCCAATTAAGAATCCTTTACCCATAAGAAACCCTTTACCTATTAATCAATGAATGGCTCAACCACCTTGGTTAGTTGGATCCATTATTTCTATCCTAAGGGACATGCATGATTTACTTAGGAACCCTAAAAGGTACTTACCATCCTTTTCTTCTTCAGGAGCAAAGATAGTAGAGGAACACATCAAATATTTAAAAGATAGTTTGAGATTAATGAATGTTATCAATGAATATGTTGTATTAAGATTATTCCCCTTTACATTAACAAATGCTACTTATGATTGGTATTTAAATCTAATGGAGAAATCCATCACTTATTAGGATGAGTGTTAAGATGATTTTCTTGCAAAATTTGGATAGGTTACTAGTCCCAACATAATATACCATCTCTTCAATAGTATGAAGAGAGAGCCTAATGAGCCTATCTGAGCTTTCAATAAATGGTTTCAAAATATGTATAACTAGTTGACCCCAAGGTACAAACTAGAGGAAGCATTAGCATTGAAGATGTATAAGAATATGTTGGATCTGATTACTATGTTGTTCTTAAGGAGAGTTATTGTAGCTAGCAATTTTGCATGGGCATTCAAAGAAGCCATTAATATTGATAGACAACTCAATCCTTAGGTACTCACTATGTCCAATGTCTACAATGGCTTTCCCATGGTGAATTTTATTCTACATGTAAGGTAGAATGTCTCAATGTTTAATCAAAACCAACCATATACACTACCTCCTATGACACAAGTGACGTAGCTAAACTATAGATTCTTGAATAACCACATGTAAGGTAATATATATCAATAGAATCAATAATTGACTATGTCTCCTACTATTTTATTTAAGGCACTGAATCTACAAAAGTATAACTAAATTCTATTTAGAATATGGTTTAAAATTTGAGAAATTATTTCTTAAATATGCAAAGGAGGATGGGCAATTTCAATGGCCCAATTGGTAATCAAAATGTTGGATTTTAGAGATACAAATGACCATTCAATAGGCCTACAATTAATATGGATAAGTCTAACAAGATCCCAAAGATCAACATAGTAGAAATGACTCTTCCTAATTGGTGTAGAATTCATAATACTTTAAAGCATGGTAAACTCAACTGCATTGAAATTTATGTAGAATTTAATATCTTTCAAAGAGAGGTGGTTAGATAAGATTAGATGCATAATCCACCTGAGCATCATCCAGATCCTAGTTCTTTTAGCATTGCCATGTTATTTAAAACTCATGAGTTTCCATTTCTAGGTGAAGAAGATAATGAGTTAGAGGATAACATAGATAAATTTCATGCTTTCCAGTAATTCTAAAAAGGGGGATATAATCTAAGGAATAAGCATCCACTCATAACATCAACTTTTCCAAATACTACTGTAATCCCACCTAATCCTAAAGCTGACAATAATCCACCTCCTCTAAGAGGAAGTGATCAGCCTCAGACTAAGGAAGAACTATCAAAGGAGGATATAACATTTTTGAAGACATAAAGAAGATCAAATCAAATATAACTCTTCATGAGTTAGCTCAGATTATCAAACAAAAGGAGATGTTCTATAAGTCTATTACTAGGAAGATGCCTATGGAAAAATAGAAAGTATCCACAAATAAATCAAAAGCATCTAACACCAATATTATTTACAAGAGAAATCAAGAAGTTTCAACTATTTTGCTCACTATCAAGGCATTTGGTAAGAATATTCATAATTTTTTAGTTGATTTTGGATCTTCTACAACTATCATGCTTACCTCTATATGTCAAAATCTTGGTTTGATGCCAAGCCCTTTAAAGAGGATAGTTTCACAATTAGACAAGATAGTAGTCCTTGTAGTTGGTGAATTGAGGGATGTACATATCCAAGTAGCCTTTAAACCATGTGTTTAGATGACTATTGATATCTTGGTGGTGGATATACCTAAAGGCTATGGTCTACTACTGAGTAGAGACTGGTCCAAAGCACTCAACATATATCTTTCTATGAACTTCTCTCATAAATGGCTACCATGGAGAGGAGTTACAAATTAAAATTGATAAAGAGCTAAAAATAAAGTATCTCATCATGAAATACAATGTTAAGAATGAAGAGGTAAAGTATGAGTCTCCTAGCCTTTGTATTTATACTTTTACTACTCAAAATCAATTACAAAATATAGAATTTGAAGGTTCCACATAGTTATGGAATTTACACTTTGAAGGATCTAGATCTAAGTAAGGATCAAGTATGGGAATTGATTTGATTGATCCATAAGGTAAAAAAAATTTAGCAGCATATAGATTGTAATTTTAATGCATGAATAATAAAGCTAAAAACAAGGCTTTAATTTTGGGATTATAGTTGGCACTTAAGAATAATATAAAGCAAATATTAGTATCTGGTGACTCAAAGCTGGTGGTCAATCAAGTCATAAATAAATACCAATGCAATGTCTTATTTAAATAGATACCAACACACACGTGGGACCTAATTTGAAGCTTTCAAGTGGTGGACTCACTAGCTATTGTTGTTGCTAATTTAGAGTCATTATAATAATACAAGGTAAAAAGGTTTTTTATTGAATTGGTACCATGTCCTTCCATTCTAAATAACATATAAAATTTCTATGTCTCTAATGATGACCAATAGATTATTCAATTTTTAACTAATTTAGGAGAATTCAAATCCCAAATCATCGATGATAAGGACATTAATCAACTCTATCAAGAGGAATCATACATATAAGGCATTCTCCAAATCAAATAAAATTGAATTCTAGTTGGGTTGGTCTCTTTAGAAATACCATTTGACATAGACCCTCAAACTTAGCAACTCATGTAGCCCAAGGTCAATGAGTCAGACATTAGAAGGAAAAATCTAGGAGAAGAACATAGCCCATATTATGCTAATATGGGTCTCATTTTCACCCCAGAAGAGAGACAATGAGTGAAGGATTTAATCTCTTACTACAAGGATGTCATTGCTTAGACATATGAAGACTTAAAGGTGTATGACCCACAGGTCATTACTCATATGATTCCCTTAAATCCAAATCACAAGCCATTTAGATAGAGGTAAAGATCAGTCAATCCTATTATGGAGCCTCTCATTTAGAGAGAAGTGGAGAAGCTATTAAGTGTAAAAATCATCTTTATAGTAAGACATTCTACTTGGGTCACCAATTTGGTCTCATTAAGAAAGAATGATGGTAAGATCAGATTATGTGTGGATTTTAGGAACCTAAATAAGGCTTCTAAAAAGGACAATTATCCCTAGCCTTCTCTGAATGAGATGATATGAATAATAAGTGGTTCTGAAATGATGTCTTTTTTGGATGGATTTTTAGGGTATAATCAAGTATTGGTGCAATCTGATGATAGAATAAATATGGTGTTCACTACAAAGTGGGGAATGTATGCATATAATAGGATGCCATTTGGCCTAATAAACCTAGGAATGACATTTCAACATGCCATGGATCATGACTTTAAAGGACTAATAGATAAATGCATAATAATCTACATGGATGATCTTAAAATATTTTAAAAGAATTGAAAAGACCGCATAAGTCACCTATAGTTAATATTCAAGAGATGCAAAAGGTTTGGTGTTCCATTAAACCCAAAGGAGAGCATATTTGGAGTGCATGAGAGAAAGATCTTGGGGCACATCATCACCAAGGATGGGATCACCATTGATCCAGATAGAATTTAAGAAATTTCAAAAATTTAGTTGTCAAATAGTAATAAGGAGCTTAAATCATTCTTCAAAAAGATTAACTTCATAAGGAAGTTCATCTCAAGACTTGCAGATATTATTAAACCTCTAAATGCCATGCTCAAGTAGGATGCCAAAATAGAGTGGATGGTTAAAGTTTAAAAGTCCTTCTAGGACACTAAAGACATAATATCATAGGCTTTAATATTGATCAGTCTAGATTTAAATAAATATTTTTACCTGTACTCATTCACTTTAGAGCATACAATTACAGCTATCATCACATAGAATAAGGAGGAAATTGAGCACCTAATTGCGTTCATAAGCAAAAATTTGAAAGATGCAAAACTTAGGTATTTTATGATTGATAAATAAATTTTTACCCTTATCAAGGTATTAAAAAAAAATTGACATTACATTTTGAGGAATAAAACCATCACCATCGTACCTAGTCATATGGTTAATCTCACCCTATTACAAAATAAATTAGGATAACATCGAGGTAAATGGATGGGCAAGATGCAAGAATTTGATATAGAGATCAAGATTTCAAAGATCATTTGAGGGAATAACATTGTTCAGATTATGACTAAACTAGATCCTTGTATCCTAGTTCAAGAGGTATGTAAATCTCAAGTGTTTAAAGGGAAATGGTATACCAATATCATACATTATTTTCTTATAGTTACTTGTTCCTTGGGCTTTAATAGAGAATGAAGAAGAGATTTGAGGCTTAAATTTTCTCATTATATGATCAAGAAAGGAGTCATCTACAAAAGAAAATATGAAGGTATTTACCTTAAGTGTGTATCTAAAGATGAAGCTAAAGAAATTTTAGAAAACTTGCATCATAAAATAGGCAATGGCCATCCTTCTAGGAATACCACAACCCACAAGATCTTAATAATGAGATATTGCTAACCAATAATTTTCAATGATGCTCATGCTCATGTGAGAACATGCCATGAATGTCAATCTCTAGCCAAGAGAGAAGTACATGCAGTAGTGCCTCTATAGTTGATTGTTAAAGGAAGGCCATTCGCCCAATGGGTTTTATACTTCATTTTCATCATCAACCCAAACTTCTTGATAGGCCATAAGTTTATGCTTATTGCTATATACTAATCCAATAGATGGATTGAAACCATAGCATAAAGAATTATAGAGCACAAGATGTGATCTACTTCTTAGAGTAACACATAATAACTAGATTTGGCACACCCATTTCTTTGGTTTGTGACAATGGACTGGCTTTTATATCATTAGAATTTATTGAGTGGGCACACGACAACTAGATTATTATTAGGTCAAATTCCAACCATTACCCTCAAGGAAATGGATTGGCAGAATCAATGAATAAAAATTTGATAGATGTAATTAAGAAATCATTAGGTGATAAGCCTAGGGATTGGCATAACTTGTTAAAGTATGCTCTTTGGGTAAACTGAACAAGATACAAACAAGCCGTTAAATCTTAACCCTATCTATTAGTGTATGGATGCAAGATTATATTCCCAATTATGCTAAAGTTATCCACTTATTAGTTTATATAGGACTACATGGAGCCATGTGATGAAACATAGTCAAGATTGTTGGACATAATAAAAATGGAAGATTCAAGGATTGAGGCCTTACAAATATTCAACAAACACTAGGATGTGGTCAAGAGATGGTTTGATAAGAGAGCAAAGGTCAAAGCATTCATAATTTTGGATCTAGTGCTACTTTGGGATAAAGCCAATGAAAGGAAAGGACAACATGACAAGTCTACCCCACTATGGATTGGACCATACCAAATTTCAAAAATCATGGGTAGTAATGTATTTCATCTGAAGGACCTGTAAGGCAACAAACTTATGTATCCAATTAATAGATATTTTTTGAATCACTACTTCAGGGCTGTGTCATCAGATGATGTCAATGAGTAATGATGAATAGATGAGTGTAGTTGTAGTATTAGATTAGTTTCTTATTTTTCTTAGTTTAGTTTCCTACTTTCTAGATTTATTTTTTTTAATGCTTTATCTGACAATCTGAACTATGTTTGCTCTTACTATAACCAAGCTAAAGATCCCAACTAATATAACTTAATTTTAAATAACTTGTAAAAAAAGGGAAAAAATAAAATTTGGCAATTTAGGACTAGTTTACAGATTGGGCATATTTTTGTGTTTTTGAGTCCTCAAGATAAAGGTATGTAATCATGAATTATTATGGATTGTGTCACAATTGAATACTTTCACCAAGTATGTGAAAGTTTATCTCAAATTACTTCATACAAATTTAGAAAGTTTTCATGTTTTATTGGATCAAATGCACTTATCACATTAAATACCTATTGGAAATGACAATTATGCGTATAGGTGTAGCTAGTAGAGTTGTTCTAGCAATTATTCATTTTATAATTCTACTAGCTCACTAGGGTTCCAACTCTTCTCTTTTCATTCAATAAGGAAAGAACCAATGAGTTCAAAAGAGCAAAATAAAATTTAAAGAAAATCAAAAATCTCACATGGTGAAATAAGGTCAATGTATCATGCATCATGATTAAAAGAAAATAATGGAAAGAGAAGAGAAGGAGCCTAATGTATCTCTGTCTGGACTATGGACATCTAGATGGCAGTAGATCAATGCTTGAGATTCCTTTATTTTTAACGAGTTTTAATAGACACTAGAATGAAACCTATATCTTCATCAAGCCTTTTAAAAACTCATCACAGTAGGGGTTAAATGAATTACATGTTTTGACACACATATCCAAGAATTGGAAGGCAATTATGTTGTGTGAATCAACTTAAGAGTCTCTTTCATGTTTTTGATTTAAGTATTCTTTTATGACACACTTCATGACTAATTTAATGATTTCAAACCAAATTTTAGGATTTTCTAATACTCATGAGTATTCACCCTGTGATTCACCATTTGTTGTACCCAACACACCCCCATTTTTGAAAATAGGGACCCTTATTTCAAATTGTAAAAATTTATTCTTTAAATTAAAAATTAATTTGATTAGAGTACCATTAGAGTGTTTTTCACATTATTTTTATTTTAAGATCATCCACACCATGGTTGGGTTACCATATTTATACATGATTCTGGTTTGATCTTGTCTAAAATTGCTAACCTTGGATTCTTATGTTTTCAAGTTACAAGATTAATGGAGTCCATTTGTGTGAACATTGCCCAGGATTTTACACCTTAATGCTAAATTGGATTTTTTTAAACCCTTGATATCTTAATTGAATAAATTGAGTCTATGATTAAAATCATGTTTAAACCTTAGGATAATTTATTTAGCCTAAAGTCTTTTTTAATAGATTCAATTCTTTATGTAGGGTCAAAATTATTAGAGAACTCTTTTATTATATTATGGATTTAATTTAAGATTTTAGCCTAGGTCATAATCATATTTTATTAATACTAAAACCTTAGGCTCAAAATCTATATGCTTGGTCCTTTTTATATCTTATGATTTATGCAAGGTCAAAATTAACGTAGGGGCTCTTTTTTATATTCTAAACCTAGGTCTTAATCATATTTGTTAATACAAATCAAACCTTAAGATAGAATATTTATGCATGGTCCTTTTATTAGCATGGTCCCCCTTTATTACATTTTAAGCTTAGTCTAAGACTTTAGTCTAAGTCCTTTATATTGCTCAAGCTCACTTAGTTTATTTTGGTCTGCAAGAGCAGAACCAATCTCGCTCAACCCCATGGATCATGATCTAATAGTGTGTATTAACTCACACACTAAAGATCAAACAAAGTGAGTATAATGTTGAAATGTCAAATCCCTAAGGATCTCCACGATAATGACAAGTTTCACCATCATGGGAGCCCAATATAGTTGATCGAATGAAGTGAGGGAGCCCAGTACATAGAGGAATGTAGGATGTGACAAGTGTCAAAAGCTTAGAGGAGTTAATGAGTCAAAGCACTAAGATCTATGAATCAAATTAACTTGGGTATAGTTGATTCAATGATGTGAGATTAATATGTACTTTTCAAAGGTCCTAGAACTAGCAAGGAGATTTCAATTGGCATAAAGGTATTCAAGCCAAGACTGTAAGGTACATATAGGCCCCATAGAGTTGCCAAGTGTCACACTCATTTTCCATCATGCAAAAAATCTGATGGCATGAGTCTTAGGAGGACTTTTCAAAAAATCCAGACTAAATAAGGTGTTGACACATGTCCCAAAGGTAAAAATACATTTTGAAAGCTAGTAAATATAATGTCATGGCATTATGGATAGAATTATGTAGATGTTCAGGACTTAAGCAATTCAGAGAATTCTTTTAGGAATTTTGCCTCGAACTTATTCTTTCAAGATTTTTCCCTAGACATATTATTTCAGACATTTTTTACAATGAAATTAATCTTTGGTAAAATTGTTTTGGGCATTTTATCTGATGGAATTGGTCTTTAGACTTATTGTCACAGACATTTTGTCCAATGGAAATAGATCTTTCAATACTTGGGCTATATTTATCGACAACCATTAGGTCTCGAAGTTAAGTTATATTCCTTTGGTAACTAAGCTCATATAACATTTTGAAGAGGAATATTATATCTTGTAAAAGGTAGGGGAAGCATGCAATACATAGTTTAGTTAAGATTGATCACAGTTAAACAATGTCACTATTTCTAAAGCCATTGATAAAAGTGATATTTATCCTTAACACATGTTTGAGTTCTATTTTGAAAATAGCTAACTTAAATTATCATAAAATTTGTTCTCATAACCTATAAAAGAAGGTATTTCCATGTAGTTTGAGCTATAGTTATAAAATTTGTCTTTATACACATGCACATGTTGTATAACTTTTGTATAGGCTAACTTAAGCAAATTAACTCTTAGTAGACTCTTATAAAGTTTTGACCACAATTAGAACTCAAGGTTCTAACTATCACATGTAATGACCTTGCATGAGCTTGGAGGATGAGGCAACCCCTTACCCAAGTCTATATAAATAATATCAATCCAACTTGTATTTTTGTCAAATAATTTTGAATATAGGAGAAACATCAATTTTGATCATCAAATATGTTTGTGTATTTTCTTTTCAATTTATGTGTAATTAGTTGTTACTTTATTTGGTTGTATGTTTCAATAATATTTAGTTTGTAATAGTTGTGAATGGATTCTTGATTATTTTGATTGATGTACTGATATGTAGATGAGCAATAGCTATTGAGAGATTGGTAAAATATATTGGTTAAGATAGTCAATTTTTTTATTCATAATTCTAAATGTGTACTAGTGCTTTTTTTATATAATTTTTTGTGTGTGTGCCAAAGCTGCATCAGATACATCACTATCCTGAGCCATAATCTCCTGAGTAAGAGTGTGAAATAACTACCCTAAAAGGAATAAGCTTTTTATGAGGCCTATAAATTACCTACATCATTATCTCCTTAGACTTCTTAACCATGTTTGATTGTGTGTGTGTAATTGTTGCTAGCAATAGACATAGGTTCTGAGAGCACAGGTTTGTTTAGAAACCAACTAGGGAAGTAGTTCCTAAAAACCACAAAGCCTTATTTTCTACCTTACCCTTCCCTCATTTTTTGAGTTTTTTTTGAGACCTACCCACTTTAGATTAGAATCCAACCATCCATCCAACTCATGTAGAGATTCACTACCTTTTAGGGACCACACCTCCATCCAAAAAACATTGTCAACAACCTACATGCCCTACCAGCTATTCCATCAATAGGTTGTCAAAGACCACATACCTAAAATTTATGATTTGTAGTTGATTTTACCTCCATTAATATCCTAAAATATTAGAGGCTACCTCATTTATTGTGGTGTGCATAAAACACGTATCAACAAAATTGTGCATTGGTAGGATCTTTGAAAATATGGCCTTCATTGGTTTGAAGGGAGTAGGTGTTTGGACAAAGAATAAATTTGAATAAATAGGGACCCCACCATTTTTGGGAATATTTACTTTATTTATCATGGGTGTCACCTAATTTAAGGACAAGCTCACCAATATTAAATGTGTGAATTTTAACACATTTTTTATGTTGTTTGTCAATATGAGCCTTGTATTAGTGATTATGTTGTAAAGAAAAAAGATGGTATTCATCAAGGAGATCAATGGCATGGAAGTGAGAATTACATAGTTTTTCATCAATAATAATACCATGAGGATATATACAAAGAGAGAGAAGCTCAACTTCCAATGGAAGGACTAACTCAGAACCATAGACTAGAGAGAATGACATTACCCCAGTGGCAGTACATATGCTAGTCTAATAAGTTGAAAGAGAAGGATAGAAGTGAATGTGTCAATCCATGAAAGTTTCATGAATTGTCTTTTGAATAATTTTTTGAGAATTTTTTTAGTAGCCTCAACTTAGCCATTGCATTACGAATGATAAGGTGTATAAAATTTGTGATTGATCTTGAATTTAGCATAAAGTTATATGATGTCTTTATTTTTAAAGTTACCACCATTGTCAAAAATGATAGTATGGGGAACACCAAAGCATCAAATGATTTGATTAAGGATAAATTTATAAATTATGTTACTAGTGACATTAATAAGGGGCATGACTTCAACATATTTAGAAAAATATTCAGTAGCAGTGATGATAAAAACATGTCCATCTTGGGAGTGAGGTAATTTGCCAATGAGATCTAATCCCCACATGGAGAATAACCAAGAAGATTTGATAGTTTGAAGCTTGGCTTGAGTTGAATTAATTAGATCATCATGAAGTTGGCAAGGAGTACATTTTATAGCAAATTAGATTGCATCATTTTCAAGAGTAGGCCAAAAGTAACCCATACGTAGGCATTTATGGGTTTTAGCATGCCCTCTACTATGGCCATCATAAATTCCCCCATGTTCTTGTTCAAGAAGAGGAGGGACCTCATCTTGCATAACACAATAAAGCAAGGTACCTTTAGTATTATGATAATAAAGGATGCTATGTCTAAATACATACTTGAAAGCTTGTTTATGAATGCATCTCATTTCATGAGAGTCTAAATTAGGAGGATAAGTTTGATGTTTCAAAAATTAAATGATGTATTTATACCATGGGCTTTGTCAAATGGTAATAGCTTTGATTTGGTAGATAAGCGAGTTTGGTGGTTGATTTATAGATGGAGATTTTCATATTTATATAAGAAAGATAGGATTAGAAAGAACTTGGTATGGATGAAATATAAAAGTTGAAGAAGTGAGGGAATCAATAATGGAATTTTGATCTCTATGAATAGGCTCAATGGTGAAAGAGCTGAAATCCTTAGCAAGAGTGGTCACAATTTGATGATAGGTAATTATATTTTCACTTTTGAATTGGTAATCACCATTGACTTAGTGATAAATAAGTTGAGAATCACCTAAAGCATGTAGGTATTGAATATCTAAATCAAGAGTAGCTCTCATCCCTAAGATTAGAGCTTTGTATTCAACCTTATTTTTGGTGACATCAAAGGTGAAACTAAAATCTAAGGGTATGATTTTTCCAATAGGACTTTTAAGAATGCAACCTACCCCAGCTCTTTAAAGGCATTTAGCGCCATCACAATTAAGGGTCCAAGTATCCTCATGTAAGTATACATTAATTTTAGGAAGTTCTTAGATAATTACTTTAGGTTTAGTAGTATCAGAGGGAATAGAGGATTCATCAAGGATATTAGCTTCAAGATCAATGGTAAAGTTATGAAAATAATATTTAAGATAAATAGCCTGATTAATACCTTCAATATAGAGAATATTATCATTGAGAAGACTATCTTGAAGGTGATTGGTAGCTAGCATAGGAGTTATGATAAGTTGATCAGCTATGGCTTACCCTTTAATAGCTTTTTGATTGATGATGTGAAGATCAAATTCCATCAAGAAGACCATCCATTTGCCAATTCTATCTCTAGGAAGAAAGGCTTTGGATAAGAAGTGATGAAGGTGGTTGGAATGAATGATGACATAAGTAGTCTGGTAAAACATGTAATGACAAAGCTTTTCAGCTAGGAAATAGATAACAAGGTAATCACATTTGACTTTGGTATAACATGTTTCATAATTAATGAGGCTTGAACTAATGTAATATATGGCATACTCTCTTCTAGTATCATCTTTTTAGGCAAGCCTTTCCCCAACTGATATAGGTGTGGAAAAAGTATATAAAATCAAGGGTGATCATTGGTAAGAGGATAAAGTATGGGTGGGTGAAGTAATGACTTTTTCATGTTATCAAAGGCTTTTTGAATGAGTCTATCCATTCTAAAGTATTACCTTTCTTAAGAAAGGAATTGACAGAGTGGATGTGATAAGTCATTTTAAGGATGCATCATCTGATTACCCCAAGTTTGACTAAGTATGAATGTCAGGAATGGATCAAGGAATGGGTATGTTAATGATATCACTAATCTTTACTGGTTCAACATCAATGTTATGGAGAGAGAATAAGAATCATAATAATTTTATAGATGTGACACCAAAGACACATTTGTAAGGATTGAGTCTAACTTGATATTTAAGAAGATGATCAAACATGATAGCAAGATTTGAGAGATGAGTTATATGACTTTTGGATTTAGCAATGAGGTCATCCACATAAGATTCAACAGTTTTATAGATAAGATCATGGAATATATAAGTCATTTCTTATTGGTGTTTGGCATTTTTGAGGCTGAAGGGCATTTTAATATAGAAATGGGTGCCCCATTCCATGGTGAAAGTGGTCTTATGTTAGTCCTCAGGGGTAATTTGAATCTGATTATAACCTAAGAAGCCATCCATAAGAGATAACATTTTGTAACCAATTATGGAATCAATGATGGCATATATTAAAGGTAAAGGGAAGTTGTCCTTAGGACAAGCGAGGTTAAGATTTTAGAAATCAATACAAATGTGAATGAACATAGTGACCTTTTTCTAAATAGGAACAATGTTAAAAACCCATTCAAAATAGTCCATTAGTTTGATAAATTTAGCATCAAGTAATTTGATGAATTCCTTATGACATAAGGTGGAAACCTCAGGTGGAAATTTCCTTTACTTTTGATTTACATGCTTGGAATCAGGATAAGTAATGATGTTATACATCACAATGCTAGGGTCAATACTAGGCATGTCCTCATAGGACCAGGCAAAAACCTTAGGATATTTATCAAATAATAAGCTAAAATTATCATGTTCGATAGGTGAGAGTTCATGAGAAACTATAATTGGTCAAGGACAAGATGGAGTTCCATATTCAATACAAGTGGTTTCTTTGATAAATATGGCATTGTTGTCTTAGAAATGGTATGTTGCATTAGGTAAGGTAGAAATACGATTAGTTTTAGGATAAATGCTAGCAAAAAAGTTATTGAAACAAGGGGTTTTTGTTTTAAAACTCCCAAGTTTATGATGTTACTAAGGAAGTTGAGGTTCTCAAGCATGAAGTAGTTCAATAATAGATTCATCACTAGGAAAGGTAGGAAGAGGTCCGTAATACTCAACATCTACTTTGAGATCTAGAATTTGATTACCATGGTGATCATACTTACAATGTATCTAATGAACATTGGTTTCTTTGGCATCTAGTGTATTTTTAGGAGTAATAGAAGTAGATGGATCAGAAGGGATTGGAGTGTTTTTGGTTTCAATGATGGGATAAGGATTAAATGTAATCATTAGATTAATGGGTGATAAAGGAGATGTTGGAAATTTTGGATATTTGAAAGGTATAACTGGCTCTACCACCCAAGGAGTATCAATAAGAGGATAACTGGTAGGAGGCACATGACCCTCAGGATCTAAGTCATGATCCATAAAAATGGTATGGACATCCTAATTAAAATCATAAATTTGAGCTAAGTTTTTTTGATAATGCTAGACATCCAAGTCTCAAGATTAATCTTGTGCCATTATGTAATTATCATCATATGTTGGAGAAATTGTACATTCTTGAGACTTAGGAGGAGTTTTAGAAGGTGAATCCCCATATTATTAAATGTACATGGAGACATGATGAGAGGATCTTGAAATAATTTATCCACTCCAAAATCAATGCAAGTGAAGGCATCTTCAAGTAAAGAAGGATCTTGAGCATTGTATGGAGGGGGGAAGTTAGAAATTTCATCAATAAGAGGAATATTATAGTCCCTAGGTAATAAATAAGGAGGAAGCCACTGCAAAATTTATGTAGGTAACTTGGTAGTATTGCAAGTATGTTGCAAATCATTAGGTTCATTATCATCAAAATCTGCAAGAGTGACTTCTAAATTAGGATTCATGTTGATGAACTCGGGTAAAGGAATGCTATTGATCTCAGGAATGGTAGGAATACTATACTGAGATTTGGGAATAGGAAGTTGAATACTCCATGAGTTAGGATCGACCTCATACTTGTATCATTTCCCATTGTGTAAGAATTTAATGCAATAGCTACCAAAATAAGTAATGACCCCCATTCTATGAGTCTAATGGTGACCAAGGAATATATTATAACATAAAGGTAAGTCAAGGACTTAAAGCTTAGTTCAAATGGTGTTAAGTCCAATGGTTAATGAAATACAAATGCAACCAAGTGGAATATGATTTGTTTTATCAAAACCATGACAAGTAAGATGGGTTTGTTTGAGATGATCCTTGTTATAACCAAGTTGTTGGATAATCCATGAAGATGTCACAATAATACCATAGCCTTCATCAACTAGAACTTTACAAATAAGGGTAGTATTTGATGGCTATTTTAATAAAAAGTGGTGAATCATTAGCACAAAAAAGAATTTGATCATTGATCATGTCTTCTTCAAGAAATTCAATAGAGGGATTGGAATAAGGACACATAGTTTTAATGGTATTGATGTTGGTAGGTTGAGATTCAATATAAGGTCATTATTTATCTATATAAGATGGATATTTAATTTCTTAGAATTGTTGCATAAGGAACTTATGATGATAGGGTGAAGTAAAAACCAACTCCATAAGTGGAATCTTACAAGGCATAGAGTTAAGTTCTTCAATAAATTTCCAATGAGATTTAGAAGAAGATCAAACATGAGGTTTAGGAGGTAAAGTAGATTTTTAAGGAATATATGTGATTGGAGGTTCAGAAGGAAGAAGTGGTTTCTCATGGGATTCTAAAACTATATTAGTAGTTTTAGTATCCTTGAGAAGTTGTTCTTCTAAAGATGGATTTTTGGGTTTGGTAACGCGATCTTTGTGAGCTGACTTGTGATAATAATTGACCTTGATAGTGTTAACATATTATGAATTGTTATAATATTGAACATAGTTAACCTCAATAGAATAAACATCCTTGGTATTGGGTTGATTATTGGTTGTAGAAAAATATTTTTGGTTATTTGAGGTAGAAGCTTTGGAATCATGTCATTTTTGATAAGCAGTGGTGTACTCTTAACAATGAAGGTTGATCATAGATTCATGATTATTTGAATAACCAAGAATATAGGAGATAAAATTTAGTGAGCCCTCTACAAGATTCATGGGAATGACCACTGTCAGCATGGAAGCAATAAATTTGATTAGGGTCATACCATTTAGGAGGATTATTAGGGTAGGTAAAAGGTCTAGAGGGTGGTAAGAGTTGTTTCATTTGCTACATAGAAAGAGGTGTGTGAGAAGGTGAAAGGATGTCAACTTTGTCAAATCCTAGTTTGTTTTTTGGAGTATTACTAGTGATAGCATTGTTTGATGTTTCAAAATATCCTTTTAAAAGTTTAGGATTAGGTTTGAATTGATTCATGAGAAAGTCTTGACATTTAACTTGGTCAAGATCTTCATTAAGTGTTTGGGGATAAAAGTATTGAACCTTATATTAGAGAGGAGTTAATGTTGTTATAAAGAGTTTGAATAAATTATCATCATTCATATTATGGTCAACTTTGTGGTCCAACGATTTCCATTATTTGATAAAGTCATGAGCTTATTTAGTGGGAAATTGTTTAGCATTAATGAAATGGATAAGACAATTTTTGGGAAGATCATTATGTTAAAACTCTTTAACTAAAGGATTGACCAAATATTCAAGTTGACAAATAGAATGTTGGTGTAATTGGCATTCTAATATATCACCAGTAAAGGTTTGACTAAGAGTTTAGTTGTGGTGAAGGTATTAGTTTGGATCCATTCTTTGTAAAGATTGTCAAAGGCTTTGAGAAATGAGGATGGGTCTTTAGTCCCATCATATTTGATAATTGGAGATATGTTACCAATATCAATGGACACAATGAATGGAGATAAAGGTTCATTTTAATAGTTTAAAGCATCTTTTTATTCATTACGGGTTGAGGAGTAACATTTCTTGAGGAATCTCTATGAGGTGGAGGAATGCAATTGGGATTAGCTTGAGGATGGATAGTTAGAGGTTGATTATCCATATTAATAAAATGATGTTGAAGTTTCATCATTTGATTGGTGTTAGATTTTTTCATTATGTTCATTTTTTGGATAACTTGGCCACGAACTTAAGTTATATCAGGTGGGTTAGTGTTGGTAGGAGCACTCCCCAAATTGGTATTAGGAGGAGGGTAATTAGAAGATGGATTATTAGTGGGATTATCGATTAAAATTTTGTCAATTGCTCCCATAATATTTTGAAGGTTTTGAAGATTAGAAGCATCTTGGTAAGTATAGAAAGGATCAAACCCATCAATTTCATCTTTTTTATGTGATTTGTACCATGTTATAAGTGATAGATGAAGGAGGGGAAGCGGTGCCCCAAGAGTGATGGTTCTCATCAGATGAAAAGAGAGGAAGAAATGAATATCTCATATAGTATCTAAATGGATTCAATCTATCCAAGAAGATTCGGATAGGATACATCATGATGACTTTAGAGAAATGAACAAAATGCTAAGAATGATAAATAGGGAAGACAAAAAATTGTACAGAGTCAATTGGGTCAACCTAGTATAGAGAGAAGGGTCTAAAACCTATACAGAGTCAACTAGGTCAACTTATCATAGTAGATAGGGGCTAAAAAAGTGCATAGGGTTGACTGGGTCAACCTAACACAGTAGACAGGGGAAAACATATAGCCTATAAGAGACTGTGTTGACAAAAATGACTATGTACTAAAATAAGAATAATTTTTACAAGTATAAAATTAATAATTTAAGGGAAACACATAATCAATTGGATCAATGAGGTTTATCCAATTGAGACACATAGCACAAAACCTTGCACCAATGCTGGCTAATGCAAGTTTTTCCAATACAACACACAATTGAGCAAAGAATAAGCAATCAATTTGGAAAGTAAAATCTAACTAAGTGGTCAACCTAAATTTTTTTAGATTATTAGAGTATAATTTTAAATGTGATAGGAAGTTGGTTGTAAGCAATGAACTAAAAAAAAATCTAAGGATAGTTTCAGGATGTTTGGGTTGAAAAGGATCTGTATTGGTAAAGGTACAAGCTTGGTATTGGGGCCTAACCCCTCACTTAATAGACTATAGTGATAAGGGTGTAAGGTTCTTAACCAAAATATACCATTAACTACATGTTTATACTTGGCCAAAAAATGAAGTCAGCTTCCCCTTTGGTGATAAAATCTAAGTGGGTTGGCCTTGGGTAGAAAATTGTTCAAATGCATTTTTAGATTTTGTGATTTGGTCATGTGTGAATAAAAGAGAAAATATTTAAACTAAATGGTATATTAAAAACCACTTAATTATACTATGTGATCTATTCTAAGCATGCAAACAACAAGAAATGAAAGTGTGAGCTAATTACTAGCATATACAAGTTAATTCTAACTTTGAAATATAGTACAATGTTGATTTAGTAGATAGTGTATGTAGAGAATATAGAATAGGATCGATAGGGTTAAATTTTTACTATGGAAACAAAAATTTTAAAAGTAAACTACATCGATAGAGTTGACCTAACTTTTTAGATAGCATATAGAATACATAACTATGTCGATAGGATCGACTTAGTTGACTATACAAGGGAAGTTTTAAATACTACAAACTATGAAAAAAGGATTATAAGGAAAGAGAGAAAGATAGAAAGGAACCTTAGTGGTTAGAGGATGAAAAGAAGTGAGATTTATGTTGAATAACCTTGATAAATGCTTATAAAACTTGCTAACTATATCGATTATGTCAACCAAGCCTTATAGAAACCTATTGCACAGTGCTTCAAATGTATATGGTTGACTGGGTCAACCTAGAAGTTTAAATATGATGTCTAAAAGTATATAAATCTATATTGTGTCAATTGATTCGACCTAGTATCCTAAACCTACAAAAAAAATTGCATAGATAGAACATAATCATTTGGATGTAACTGTGTGTTAAAGTTGTGAACAAAAGTTATAACTGTGTCGATACAATCGACCCAACATCTAAAATATATGATAAAATAATTAAATAAGTGAAATAAATCTTACAAGGGTTAGATTCACATCAGGTTTACCAAAATTTATGCAATTAGAAATTCTTCATGTCTATAAATCAATCCTAACTCAAAGAAGATAGATCATACCATAGACTTCTGATTGGAAACACTTTTGTTAAACAAGATCATGACCAATATGGGGATTTACTAAACCTGATTAGGGGATATATTACCATAATACACCATAATAAGGAGGGTTCCAAATCCTTTAGTCTAACACAATCATGCAATAACCCTAAGGGGGTCCTAAATTTTGATATTTCACCTATACTAATAACAAGTAAATTAAATTTAATCTAGTGCTCACCAAAGCTTATGGCATAACTTGAGTGGTTAGTAAAAAATCAAAACATGTATAACATAATCTTAATTAAGCTAAGTGTGAGTAATACCCTAATTTATGGAATATGAAGAGTAATATTATTTGAAGCCAATACTTATGCTACTTATATCTATTAAAGAGAGGATTAAAGTTAGAGAATACTTACCTGAATGTGAACCTGATGAGACTCAATCTCTCCCTTGGACAATGGTGCTTCACAAGAGGTTGTTGTGGTTTGTAAGGATCACTAAGAAATACCAAAGCATACAAGACTTATCCACAAGACTAGATTCTCCATGTAAAAATCCTAAGCTAAGTTTCCTCAAGTAAAATGGTGGAAGAGCAGATTGTAAAGAACTATGAGAAAATAATAACTCTTGATTACATATTTAAATAATCTTGTATATATAGGTAGATATGACCCTAAACCCTTCCAAAAATCTCAATCAATAGGGTCGACCCAATCGACCTAGCATAATTTTAGACAATAATTCACTAATTCTTAAGCTAGGTCAACTAAAGGCTAACCTAATACCTAAGTGAAAATATCTTGAAACTATACATGGTCAACCCAGTTAACCTAGCACAGCCAAATAACAAAAGGGACTTAAGGTGAGGAAAATAAGTATGAAAAGTGTGAAAAGATTGGAGGAGTGTGCAAAGGAGGAGTAATAGATTACGGAATGGTTTTAGGAGCTAGTTGGATTGGTAATATGTGGAAATAAGGGACAATAATCTTGCAAAGAATAAATGGTCTACCCACCCCTTTCTTGATGCACCCCTTAGGGTGTGTACTCAGAGAGATTGAGTCTCAATGGGTTCCTGCAAGATGTAAAGCATCAGTATTTGATAAAAGTTGAAAATATTATGTATATATAGGATGAAAATGGACAAGTTATCCTCCAACACCTACTCCCTCCTTTCTAAAATATAATTTTGATCTTAATAACTGGTTTGAAGCCTTTTTTGACCTCTATGAAAAATTTAGGGCTTCCTCATCTTTGACTATATCCAACAGTCAAAGTTGAGTTGATTTGATGGTTGAGATGGAGTGTTCCATCCTCAAGGGACTTAACTGATATATTTTAGATCCATTTGGAGGTATTAATGGGAATATATGATTTTTATTTGATCACTTTTATTTACTTTGATTTAATTCAAAAATAGATTATAATTACGCCTTATGTGTGAACTGAACCATATGATTAGATAGAATCACTAAAGATGTTTTTTAAGCACCACAGAGAGTTAGATAAAAAATAATAATCTAGTGGTTGGTCAAACCCACCTCACCTTAGTTGAGTGTCATTTTTGGGCCATGGGGTCTACTAAGTCAATTTATAGATTTATTGACCTGTTCGATAGCCTCTAGGCTGACTAAAGTAAGTGAGGCCAACATGGTTGCATAACAGTTATGTGACCACTTGCGCATTATCATCCACATCATTTCAGTATGTGACTTTATTTGGATGTTTATTGTGTTTCATGCCATGAATATGGCTAGCTAATGGGTAATGTAGTTTTTTAGAATATGTGTTGTACATTATCAAAAAAAATTGGCTTATTTTTGTGTAGTTTCGATAATGCAAATTTTGGGCATGACAATAGAAAACTAGTTAAAAATATAAGTAACACCATGGCCAACATTAATTCACTCATTAGTTCTAGGCTATTTATAATGTATGGCTACATTTATATTAAATAGATTTGAAATGCCTAAATAAGGTGTAATCACCTAAAAGTGGTGTTTGGATGCTAAGTGTTGCTTGAGATAACCTATTCCTATCTTAGCCTTAGACCTATCTTAAAGCCTTTATCACACTCTTTCAACTATTTTACATACCATAAGCATCTTCTATCAAAATAAACACATTCCTAAAACAACATTCCTAGATCTCAACCTAGTGTGCCCAATAGTTTGCCAATTGGACACTAGTGCCACATTAAGGACACTAGAGCCACATGGTGTTATTGTCCCCAACTTGGAGCTAGTGTCCCTTACCCTAACTCTCTTGAATGGATATATTTTCAAATGTATTCCCCTTCTAAGGTTAGTATAAGTACATTTTATTATCCACATAAGCTACAGATCTCTATAAATATAAGACTATTATCCATCTATCCACTAGATGAAAAATAGATGCAAAAAGCCTATTCAAATAAGAAACAAGTTGAGAAAAATCAAGGTAATTGATCCCTATTGTGCCTTACTTATACATACTACCACCTACAGCTCCCTTAATCCTAGATTTCAAATATTTCCAATTTCAATCACACTCAAGGCATTCAAGACCATTCTCGTTCTAGCATTCACTTGCACTTACACCAATCACTAGGTGGGAGAACTACATTGGGCTTGATCCCTCCTTGGAGTATTGGTATGTAGGAAAATCTCTTCAAAAATGAGTGTTGAGGATTTCTAGCCTATCCTATTAATGAACAAATATTTTTAACTTATGTCATATGTGTAAGGAGGATTAGGGTTTGCACACTAAATCAAATATTCCATGCACAATACAAAGTTCTAAATTTTATGCATGCAAAAATAGAACCTAGAAACACAAACATAAATGCTCCTAGAAAATAAGAATAGTCTTGCAAAGAGGACATTAGAACTAATTTCAAGACACTAGAGAAGCATTGTGTTATTATCTAGGTGGGGCACTATTGTATAGTGATGAATTAGACCTAGGGACCATACTAATGATTCTCTGACCTATCTAGGACCTAGATCTTCTGTGATAATCATTTTCCAGATAAGTCTCTATTTACTTATGTTTATCACTATTTTTATAAAGTCAAAATAATTCAAAATCCATAACAAATCAGTGGTTAATTATTTCATATTATTTAACTGATTTAGACAACTTAGCCCTTTAATATAACTTAAGATTTTCATAGCCAAAACCCTAAAATGTTAAATCATTCAGTGAACCCAACTTACTTTGAATATTACTTCAAAACCTAGTTTGCATATTCTAATTTTTTGTGCAATAAATTAGGGTTGCATACTTCTAATTTTTTGATTTTTTAGACAAACTAGCTAAATAAATAAATTTTATATTGGGGTTTTAATTTATTTACATATAATTTAAATTATTGCAAAGAAACCCTAGAATCAAAAAACCCTAACCCTAGACACACCAAGGGTTTGTATCCTTTTTTTATATATACTTAAATTTATTTCCAAAATATTATTTTTGTTGCCATATTTAATTTTTTCAATCTTTCTTATATTAACATTCTTGAAAGGTTCAAAATATACAAAACTTATTTTCCTACCTTTTAAATTACAATGGCAGAATTTAACAACAGATTTGATGAAATCAATAAGCAATAATTATAAGACTTTATGTCCAAATATACGGATATATAATATGTCTTCATCAATACCAAAAACCAAATAATGGTTAATCTTTAACTCCCCTAGTTAATAATTTCATTACACATCTAATGGGGCCAACTCAACCAACTTAGCTAGCACAACCTAAGATTGTAATTCAACAACTATTAGTGACAACTACAACTCTTATGGCTAGTTCCTCCACTCCAGATGTATAATCCCTTATGCATGAGATTCATACTCTGTAGTCTAAGGTGTTACATCTTGAGAAAGGAGCCATTAGTCTATCACATGCCTTAGATTCCAACATTATCTTATATATACCTTTGGCACATCACATAGCAGGAACTCCCTTTTCATCTAGTTTCATGGCACCCAAGCTTACATTATATGATGGCAAGGTTGACCCAAAGAATCATCGTAGATCTTTTCACATATCATGCTTGGACTATGTGTCCAATGATTGGCTTTTCATGAAGTTATTTCCATGCAGTCTCAATGATTATGCCCTACAATGGTTCTATGATTTACCAAATCAATCTATCGCAGCATTCAATCCTTTAATTGACATGTTTCTAGCACACTTATCTATCAACATCAGTGATAAGATATCATATGCACAAGTGGCATAGTTAAAATAAAAGTCGAATGAGTCTATCATAGATTATGTCTTATGATATAGGACAATATTAGCCAAATTGGCTAGCCCCATGGCAGACAGAGAGCTTTAGGACATATTTAAATAAAGTCTCTTACCAAAATTGCATGAAGCTATCTTGTTCAAGAAGTTTCCTACATTTACTGATTTGTGACACACAATCAAAGAAAGAGAGGTTAAACTCTTATCAAAGGGAAAACTCAAGTACACAAATGGATCAGAATCAACTGTTAATAGTTTAAACAAACCTCCATGTAAGGTAAGGGCCACATAAAATAAAAGTGATCATAAGGCCACAATCAATACATCTTCTGAGCCATCTCCTAGATTGGTTTTATCCACTCCTCACCACAAAGTCTTAACTAATCTTCCAGAGTCACTAGTATGGGTTTTATAATAGCTCTTGGAATACAATGTTATATCTCTCCCTCCCATTAAATAGGTTTATACGACATGACCTCTTCCAAAGAACTATTATTCAAATACATTATGTGAGTAACATAAGGTACCAGGGCACATGAAAAATAGATGCATTAGCCTAAAGCAAAAGATACAAGATCTAATTGAGGCTAATATTATTGACGTGGGAACACACATAGAGACACTAAAACCATAGCAAACAAAGGCTAAGGCACTAAAGATATTTTTAGATCCATTCCCAAAACATACAATAAATGAGGTAGGTGGCACATCAGGTGTTCACTATACATCTCAGGCACATCTACCACCAGATTCATATCACATAGTTATAGAAGAGGCACATCCATTGCATAACATTAATAGCATGTACCATACTATATTACCACCTAGACCACTTATCACATTTTCATAGTAGGATATTGTGGATGATGACACATATCTAGATGCACTCTTTATACGAGCATACATAGACCACCATCCCATCTAGAGTGTTATGGTTGATAATGGATCAAGCATAAGCATGTGCACTATGACACTCTTATAGCACTTGGCTTACATAGAGTGGGATATATTCCCCATAGATATAGTCATTAGTGTTTTTAGTGGCCATGTTCATAGCTTCATTAAGGAGATTGTGATTCCATTATAGGTTAGACCAACACACATAGCCACTTGGTTCCTAGTAGTACCTAGTGCAAGTGTATTCAATATATTATTAGGCAAGTCATGGTTATAACAACTATGAGACATCCCATATACATGACATCAATGCTTTAAGTACATACATGCCAATTAGGTGGTTAAAGTTGAGGGTGTTCCATATGAGTATCCTCTACCCATCCCATAGGCAATTCTAACACAGTTACCAGCTATAGTTCCAGCACAAAGATTAGTTATAGTTCTAGCACCATTACTCAATATTACATAGTTATCAGTTATAACCTAGAGTACATATCCTATGCATACATTACATAGTTTAGCAGATCCATCAATGCAGGTTAGGTCTACTCTTATGATATTGACACGTACGCATACTATCCCACAAAGACCATTACTAGAGAGACCCCTACAACAAAGATATGTCACATATTCTAGGGGACCTTCCTATACTCATTTTATGTTGAGATTAATTTGATTGGGTTCAATGGGTTCTTAGCATAGGGAACCTATGTCACCTATGGCTTCATCTTCTACCAGATGGGTTCCTAAGACCCCTATAGTTCATAGGGAATCATAGTCAGTGCCACAGCTTCATAGCATCACTACACAAGAAGATTCAAACACATATTACTTTACACAATAGGTTATGGGATCACAGTTACCCTTTCACACTATGTGCATGATCATAATTCCCTTATTCGACATAGATCATGGTGATAGTGAGTCTCCCATGAGACTCATTGGTTAGTATAGTTCCTATCGTTGTACATACTTCCTCTCTCTGGGTCCTTATACATAGTTTATTTTCATTTGCTTGTACATAGCTTATATACATAAAATATAAAAAGAATATAACATGCCAAAACATAAAAACATTCAAATATAACTAATAAAACACTAAATTTACATATTGTATGCATTATTATGTTTACATTTCTTACTACTTTCCAGATATTACATATGCTAGCTATCTTAGTATAGTTAATTTTATCATACATATATGATTCACTTGTTCTCATTGAGTGCTTGTAGATTCCATACATAAATCTGGTCCAATACACTGATCCAGACTTGGTATCATCTACCCATTAGGGGAATATACACCAATCCAAGTTTATTCATTTGATACATCTACCCACTCAAAGGCATCTCATACGCAATTTCTATTACCAAGTTCTATCCTTACATTCTATACATACATTGATATATCTTGATATTGATCATTACTACTTGTTGCTCAATTTTTTTTCCAATGATCACTAGTTAGACTCAACATATGTACATCCTAACATTAACATAGATTTGTACTACATAGTTATACAAGTTTTCATTGATAGCTTTCCTAGTGTAAACTTGATTGTATTTCCTACGCTTATTCTATTCGAGGGCCTTTGAATATGCCATTACTCTTTAACTATACACCATTTTTTATTTGTATGCCTTGGACATGGGCCCATGTCCCTTGTGTGTACTTTCTTGATTGTATATGCGAACATTTGAACATGTCCTTCTATGTGTCTCTAATCCAAATTGTTTATTTCTTGTGTATGTGGACATTTGAATATGTCCCTGTATGTCTTCTATTCTCAAATTTAGTGACATGTGCCCATGTCCCTTGTATTGTGGCCACTTGGCCTAATTTTATATACCTCATGTGTTTTGTATGTATGCTTCTTTGTATGCATATTCACCATGAAACTTGTCTTTGTTTGTTACAAATATTAGTTTTTGATGCCATGAGGGACCTTATGTATCTACTCTTCCTACTTGGGCACTATGATGGACATCATGCCCCATCCCCCTAGGTAGCTACTCAAATTTTTTTTTATACACATTAATTACATCTATCTTGACACCTTTGTGCAATGCTAGATTATAACATATATCTTACATTACATACTTATGCTCATATTCTTTTACATTTTGATGTTATATTTGAAATTGTATTGGAATATCACATAGTTATCATAGATATGATATGAATAACACATTTTATAGAGCTAATTATTTTGAGTATAGTTCTTACATAGGTTCCACAACTACCCTCAAAATAGGGGGTATTCACAAGGGTTTGCCATAGAGATCAGGGTCCTATATTGTTATTTACAAATTATTTTCAGCATACAGGCTTAGTTTCAAAAATCAAACATAAGTCAGATACATAAAAATAGGGACTCAAAAAGCAATTAAGATCACTCAAATTTTAGACTAGATATAAATTAGCAACTAGATTAGGACACTAGTGCCATAAGGCACTATAATCCACTACAGGGTGCTACTGTCCAGCAGGCCCAACTTTAGGGTAGTCCAGATTAGCCATAATAGTACACCAGGTACAATACATATTTTCTTAAAATATAGTCACATGTTTGATAGTTATGTTTAGATTTTACTCAGATACACTCATTTTAGCTCAGATTCATACCAGTTGATCATATTAGAGGTAATCATGTGTAGCATGATCACTCATATATTCAGTTTAGATACATAGATCCAATTATTACATACTAAATCTAGAATTAATATAATCAGATATCATATTGGAGGCATATGCACAGCACATAGTTTTCATATGCATAATTACACATAAGTGGATCAGATGGAATGATAAACTCCATGTCATTCGCTATGTTGTATACACTTTCTATCATATTCCAGGTTATCACCATTTTCATGCCTTACTCCATCTATAGTGGTTAGCATTCTCAAGTGTCATAGATCCACCGAATATATCCAAGTGGTCATGAAACTGACATACATAGTTAGATATACCCATTTATATACTTTCAACACTTTGTGTAGTTCAGTTTTAGATGCATTTACTTCACATGTGTGCATAATGATAGAATCATAGCCTACTTGAAGTCTTGATCCACCCACATAAGAGGGTTAGACACACTTACAATATTATCCAAGTTATTCACATATCATGATCTACCGAGCAGGGGCGGGCAATGATGTAGTCAAAATTGGATTGAGTTTTTGAACCACCCACACATGAGGATTGAGTAAGCTATCAACTCAGTCCAAGTTATTCATTGATTGATCACTATATACACACATATATAAGTTGTCATCAATTTTATGCATTGGTTTGTATACCCAATAAGGTGTATTTATTCCTTTCCTCTTTCCTATCTCTTTACTTAGCTTTACTCAGTTACTTTATTCAACATAGTCTTTTACTTTTGATAATCTCTTAAGTAAGGATTGATTTTTACATGTTGCATTATAGGTCATTGCTTTGGATATTTTTTTACATATGCAAACCTAACTTCACATACTCAAACTCGATTACACGGGCTTCACTTCTTAAGTCCAGGTACGCTTCTTTTTCCTTTATTCTAGTCATTTCACTTTATTGTATTTCTAGCTTAAATGGGGGCAAATGTAATCACTTAAAAGTGGTATTTAGATGCTAAGAGTGTTTCTTGAGACAACCTATTTCTATCTTAGCCCTATACCTATCTTAGAGATTTTATCTCACTTTTTTAGCCATTGTGCAAACCACAAACATCTTTTGTCAGCTCAAACACAGTCCTAGAACAATATTCCTAGATCCTAACCTAGTGTGCTCAGCAGTCTACCAACTAAACACTAGCGCTACATTAAGGATTCTAGATCCACATGGTGCTAGTGTCCCAAACTTAATTCTAGTGTCCCTTTCCCTAAATCTCTTAAGCAGATATATTTTTAAATGTGTGTTCCTCTTAAGGTCCATCTAAGTATATTTTAATATTTGCACAAGCTATGGATCTCTATAAATACAAGACTATTATACCTCTATCCACTAGATGAAAAGGAGATGCAAAAAACCTATTCAAAGAATAAATAAGTTGAACAAAATTAAGGTAATTGATCCCTATTCTTCCCTACTTATGCATACTAACATCTACAGCTTTTCTAAGTCCATATTTCAAATATTTTCAATCTTAAGCACACTCAAGGCATTCAAGACCACTTTCATTATAGCATTCACTTGTACTTAAACCAAGCAGTAGGTGCGAGAACTACATCGGGCTTGATCCCTTCTTGGAGTATTGGTATGTAGGCAACTCTCTCCTTAGTTGGGTGTTGAGGATGTCCAGCATATCCTACTAACAATTGCATATTTTTAGGTCATGCCATACTTATAAGGAGGATTAGGGTTTGCACACTAAATCAAATATTCTAAGCACAATACAAAGTTCTAGATTTCATGCACACAGGTACATAACCCAAAAACATAGGCATAGGGGCTCCCAAAAAATAGGAATAGTCCTGTAAAGAGGATATTAACACCATTTTCAGGACACTAGAGCAGCATGGTGCTACTATCCAGGTGGGGCACTATTGTCTAGTGATGAATCAGATCTAGGGACCCTATTGATGACACTCAGACCTATCTAGAACCCAATTTTTAGAACCTAGATCTTCTACATCAATCATTTTCCAAATAAGTCCCTAGTTTTTTATATTTATCACTATTTTTAGAAAGTCAAAATAAGTCAAAATCTATAACAAATAAGTGGTTAATTACTACATATTATTTAACTAGTTTAGACAACTCAACCCTTTCATCTAACTTAGGTTTTGCATAGCCAAAGCCATGAAAGGTTAAATCACAAGGAACTCAAGCCTTTTTGATACAAGTCCTACGTAATCATCAAACAAGTAGGCACTAATGTCTTTAAGCTAAACTGTTTAATCTATCTTTGGTTACATTTAGTGTTCAATTTGGAATTTCTCTATGAATGTTTTCCACTTCTCTTGGACACTTAAAATATTTTTGAATAGTTGTAGGACATATTTAAACTTTAACTATTTAAAATCATTCACTATTTATTAGATAATAGAAATAATGGTAAAATATACTAGGCATCAACAAATTCTCTTATATCGAGTGATCAAGGCAACATAAATTTCTCACCAAGGAAGGTCACTATCCAAGAATTAGACCAAGTGCACCTATTTTCACTAACAAACAAATAGGAAAATGAAAGTGGTTAGCCATTTGATGGTACATATACTTCATTTGTATAACTTTAAAAATCCATAAGCATGGGATGATAATTTACCATACATCCAATATAACTATAATGGAGCCCTCCATGGCTCCAGACGCATATTTATTTTAAGGCGTGTCTTGGGTTTCAACCACTAGCCCCCATTGATGTGGCATTGCCTATTATATTGAAGGAATGATCTCATCATACACAGAAAGAATTTGACAAGGTCACCAGCTTTAATACACAAATCTGAAAAATCCAAAAGCATGAACATAAAATCTTGTAGAAAAATAACTAAAAGTACAAGTGACACCATGATTAACATTGATTCACTCACGAGCTCCATGTTGGTTATAAAGTATGGTTACATTTACATTAAAAATATTTGAAATTCCCAAACAAAGAACTTAAGCCTTTTCAATGCGAGCCCTATAGAGTCATCAAACAATTAGGCACTAATGTCTTTAACCTAAACTTTCTAGTGTATCTTTGGTCACATTGAATGTTTAATCTAGAACTTCTCTAGGCATGTTTTCTGCTTCTCTTGGACACTTCAAATATTGTTGAATAGTTGTAGGTCATATATTTAATGCTCAACTATTCAACATCATTCACTATTGATTATATAATAATACAATGGGAAAAGATAGTAGGCATCAACACATTCCCTTATATCGAGTGATCAAGGCAACACAATTTACTCACCAAGGAAAGTCTCTATCTAACACACAAACTTAGCAAAGAAAAAAACATTTAGTTAAAGCCCTAGATGCAATGGGGCCTATTGCTTCTCAATGGGAGATGAATGACCCTGAAAATGATTTAGAGCCAATAGATAAGAGTAATTGCTTAATTCAAAAAAGGTTGTCTTTGGAAGCCTTGAAAACATTTTTTGGAGCTTAGAAAGCCTCATTACAAAATTTTAATGGTGTGAATGTCTTTGTAATAAGTTATCCTATTTACATTCTTATAGATATTAAAAAGACATTATTAATTTTATTCAACTTTAAAGAAAATTAATATTTGCATACTTATAAATGTTAAAAAGACATTATTAATTTTATTCAACTTTAAAGAAAATTAATATTTGCATACTTATAAATGTTAAATTAATGTTATTGTTTTTCTTTTTCACATATGTAAATATATATCAAAATAATGAAAATTTTAATTTTATTATAAAACTAGTTCCTTAGAGTTTCCCTGAATATCCCATAACTTATTATCCAAAAGTGCTATGATGACATACATTCATAATAATTTGAATTCTCATTTTCATTCTCATGCCTAGATTTAGCATTTGCTTGATGAACCATGTTGAAAGGAATAGCATTTGCTTGATGAACCATGTTGAAAGGAATACTTAAAAC
The DNA here is from genome assembly GCA_037957365.1 of Torreya grandis. NCBI lineage: Eukaryota > Viridiplantae > Streptophyta > Pinopsida > Cupressales > Taxaceae > Torreya > Torreya grandis. Next base: position 172,171 of record JARHVA010003982.1, read on the forward strand.
CGGTTTTGTTGTACTTATAAAAGGTTATTGCCTTGGTGGATATGTTGGAATCCTGCATTTCAAAGAAAATTAAGAGCTTCAACTACAATTAATTTTGAAATAGAAAAAAATATGGAATACTGATGATAAGTGAGAAATTTACTCCGATGAATCAACCCTTTTGTGATGAATAATGGTTGTTGACAGAGCTGCATTTCTTTTGGAAACTACAAATAATAATTTGTCGGTTGCATTAAGTTCAAATTTCATCCAGACTCTTGCAAGATTGAAAAATCATCACCATGTGTTTAATTACAAAATCTGGTTTACCATGAATATTCAACATCCAAATTTAGTGAAAGTGAAGAAATGTAGAGCTCCACCTCCAGGCAGGGTTTTTCTAACGGGTGCTGTGCATTCATAGCCATATAGATGAAGGCCGTTTAGTCTTTCTTTCTCTTTCTCTTTCTCATTCATTTCATATAAAGAGAAGGAGAATGTCGCAGGCCGAAATGTTGATGCAATTTTGTATATTAAAGCCTTGAGACGAACCAGATTTGTGTTCTCCATGATTTCAAAACTAGCATAGCTACAGTTCTCCTCGGGCGTTATGTGTATCGTAGAATAAGCGCCCCCTTCAATGGCAATGGCGTTCATGGAGTAGCCACAGGGATCGAACGCGTACTCACACACCTCGAAATCTGGAAGGATGTTAACTATGCCAGATGAAACACTCATCTCTCTTGCGCTTTCAACCCCAACCCCAACCCCCTTTTGCTTCTTGAAGAAATTAGATGCAACCGATCTATCCAGTTGTGTCATGCACACCTCCAAAGTATAATAAGATTTCATTTCCTCCTCTTCTTCTTCTTCTTCTTCTTCTTCCACTGCCACTGCCACTGCAGAATATACGTGCCATTTCCCTTCCATGAGCTGATAGGCCTTGGAACCAGTTCCTAGAGTGGCGAAGTAGTTGTCGAGGAAGTGCACTTCCTGGGTGAAATTTGCATGAGGATATGACTGAGCTTGAGGAAACATAAATGCGCCTCTGCTGTATCTGCAACTCCGAACTGTTAGCGATAGCCCAGCTGCATGGCTTAACAGCGGGGGAATCGCGTTGAGAAGCTGCGTAGTCCCGCATGTTTTGATGATCATCTTCAGCGGATACACAAACAGGCTCGACTCCGACAGCACGTATGAATCCAAATCAGTGTTGCTCAATCCTGAAACTATGCTGCACTGTGCAGCGCTCAGGATCTCTTCCAACGCGGAAAGGGGCAGTGACCGTAACCATCTACTCTTCTCGTCCTTGTCGTAACTACAACAAAATTCAATTTCCAGCCTCTTTTCAAAGCCTTCAAATACAGGAGAAGGGTAAGCCGCCATGCGTCTCTTGCCTATTATCACTATCATACAACCACCCTCAATTTATGCAAAAACATTTTTGTAACACAAATCTAAAACAAGACACACCAACAGAGCTGGATTTGTGAAGGAATCATCTTGGGAAGCATTCGTGAAGGAGTATTATATATATATATATATATATATATATATATATATAAAATAAGTATCTTACCGAGGCAATGGAATGGAAGGATTGCTCATTGTACTGGTGTCATTAATATGTATACAGTATTGATTTGCCACACATTCTGAATGACTAATAATAAAATGCTCTCATAACCCAAACTTGTCTGCAAATTTTATCTCGATTGAAAATACTTGAAAACATTCATTCATTCTGTGTTTGAAAATGACAGAGGAGCTATGGGTTTATTTTTTTTAAGGCAGACTACACATTAAATAATAAAAACAGACTAAGATGGTACTCAGTACTCACCATGAGAGAGGGGGAGTGGCAGGGCAGGGGGAGTGGCAGGGCAGGGGTGGATTCATTGATGTTTAACTTTAATAAACACGCTAAGGAATTAAGTTCATACAAGTTGCAGCTTAGATTACAGAGCGTGGATTTCATTGTTTTTTTGGAACTGGGTGAGATCCAAATCATGAATTAAGACTGTGGCGCGTGCTACCAATAGCATAGTATGATTGGTGGCAGTGGCAGTGGCAGCGGCAGAATGAACATTTGCGCAGTCACAAGTCCAAGTGCAAGTGCAAATGAATGAAAGTGGTGGTTGGTGGTTGGAATGCGTGTTGGCCCCCCCACTCATGTCCATACGCTTATAATTACAGCCTGCAAATCTATAGTCATTGCAAATAATTATTAATTATTATATATTAAGGGAGACAAGTACAACAACGGAACGCCGTGCACGCGCATGCTCTCGCACGCGTTTGCCTCGCATCATCCCGTTTGCATTCTGCGTTCTGCGTTTTGCGTCAAATTAATTTCCTACGTCGTCGAGTGTGTCCCGTTGGTCTCGGAAGAGCCCGAAATTATTAATAAATTGGGGTTAATGGGGAGTGGGGGGTGGGGAGTGGAAGCTATCAAGTGGAAATCGTGAGAATCATAAAAGAATTTGTTTCTAGTGCCTACCCCTACTTGAATGGCATTGGCATTATAATGATGATGCTTCCTATTTGCCCAAAGTGTTGTCCTCCTCACACTCAACTTTCTCCTTTCTCCTTTCTCCTTTCTCCTATATATATTGTTTCACTTGCATTGCTCATTTCAAACTAGTTTTAGTCATGTCAACTATCCAAAACAAATGAATACCGAGCTTGACTTCTATAAGCTCTAAATATGGGAAAATGGATTGTACATCAAAATGCAACTCATTTTTGCATACGCATTAAAAGTAAAACAATAAAATAAGATTTATATAATATTTTGAATTTATAATAATAACTAATTAAGAGAAGATTTAAAAGAATATTTTGATTTTCAATTGTAATAGTTTAATAGAGATTGTCATAGTTTAATAACAAAATTAAAGTTTTCTTGTTACACAATAAAAACTTTGAAAATTCGTCGTAACTTAAGCATAAGCACGTCTTTAGAGTCATACACTCCATATTTTTAAACCTCAAAATTATAGACTACATGTTTATAAATAATACAAAGCATGTAAAAATTTATATGACAACTACATTCATCATATCTTTGGCTCTGGAAACCTTGATTGGTGTTTTGAAACTTTGCATTGATGGTTACGAAATTTCTCTTCTTCAAACCATAATAAAATTACAAAGGATAAGGAAATATATAGGGTTTCTAAGCATTGACTACTTATCATGACCCTCAACTATACAAAGTGTCAAAGACATCACACCAAGTAAAATGCAATGATTATTCAACCAAGGAATTTAGTGTGATGCAATCTACTACAATTTTCATTGTTACAATGAATGCTCTTTCAATGTTTGATTATTCTTGAATGTTCAATAAAATGTTGTGACATTTAATGTTATACCCGAGTCTTTATAATTTCATTTAAATTCTTGGATGTTTTTCTCCATATGCTTCGATGTCCTAAATGCATTAATGCACCTGTGTATTTATAGACTTCTTGAATTCAAATTTGGACCCTATTGACCCATGCAAATTGATATGAAATGGGTAAAATAGGAAGCAAGACAAGACCTTACAAATTGGGTGCACCCACACAACACACTCCCCCAAAAAATATATTATATAGTTATGGGCAACCACTAAAAACATAGAGAAAGAGAGGGAAGAAAGAATAAAGGGGGAAGAGAGAAGAAAATGAGGGCATACCAAAAAGTGACCAAGAATGTGCCAATAAAGCATAATTTAGACTAATAATAAACATTAGTGACCAATAAATTCATAAGGGTCATTTTTAGGTATCTATATAATGTCTTGCTTCGATATGTATGTGTGCATACGTATCCAAGTAAAATATATAGCTTATGGATACAATATTTTATGCCTCCCAAAGCTCCCATAACAAATTTTAATGTATTTGTGAACCCTATAAAAATATTAACATTTAGATAAGTTCTTATAATAATAATATAGTGAAATCTAGAAAGAGAAAAGCAAAAAATCATACATCTAGTTTTTATGAAGATGTGAGGATATTGTTATGAGATCACATGCATCTAAATTTGTACTAAATATTACATACTTTTTTTAGTATAATATTTAGTGATAAAAAATCAAGGCTAAAGAAATAATATGAATACTAAAATAAATAATGATAAATAGATCTTATATACTATTGATGTGAAGTGGAGTGAAGTGGAGTTAGAAACATGTATAAGATATGGGCCTCTACATTTGAATAAAACTTTAACCACTAAAATCAAAACTAGAAACATTGTTAGCTATAGGCATCCAAATCCATTTGGGTGACTATGGTAATGCACATACCTAATAACATGTATCAACAAATGATGAGTAGGATATATGCCCCTCTTTTGATATTTAAGATGAACATGTGAAGCACATATCTCAAAAAAAATAAATTATGTACATTATGTGTAAAAATTATATACAAAACTAATGATGCTTAACATATAAAGATTATGATATAATCAATGTAATTATACGGACAATATTCACCACATGGGTAAAATGTAATAAATATAGCACAAAGGATAGTATTCCCCATATACAATATATAAACAACATAAGATCAAGAAGGGATGGCCCATTTAGGCATATTATGTAAACAATGTGAAAATAATAGATTAAGATATAGAAATGTAAAGCATGAGTTCTTGCCCCATATAGATGCATGATAGGAAGATGCCAATGCAAGCAAGTAATAAAAGCATTATGAATGATATAAATAATGACACCATAAAAATATAGAAAACATATGATGACAAGAAGTAAGTCAAGCAATGTGTTGTAAATGTGACCAAGTGTAAAGTGAACACTATGTAGAAAGTTGATAAGATAAGGAAGTCACAAAAAACATATAGTAGAAAGAGAAGGAGGATAAGGCATGCCAACCACAAATTAAGCACATCAAAAACTTTGAAGACACATCAAACAATGTGTAGGCACATAAAGAAATAAAAACAAACACATAAATCACATCAAAGTAACATTAAACACTTAAAAATATTGTCAAACATAATGAATAAAAACCAATCATAGAGAAAACAAGTCAATTATGTAACCAAGCACAAAGTACACACGATATTGGTATAATGAACATTGAAGGAATATATATGTGAAAGCACAAAGCATATAAAGAGACATCTAGTAGGTAAGTTACATGATTATAGATCATGGGTATGAGAGAGGGTAGTTCATTGCCAGTGATTTAAAACCAAGACAATTTAACAAAAAGCTATACCTTCTCAATGGATACATTCTCCAAGCTGTATTATAAGCATGTTGAGCCTAGATAGTAGAGATATGAGTATTTATCAATGTCGCTTCTTTATTTCAATGGCATCTCCCCTTGTCTACAAGTGATTTGATTGATCAACGTGAAGAATTGTTGAAGCTTTTGCTAGATTTATGCATATAAAGTTTATACTGAAAAGTTTGTCTATTATGCCAAATGAACATTGTATTTATAGACTTCTTAGATTGATTTCGACTATCGAATCAAGATCAAGATGTGTGGCCATAATTTAGTCTAATTTGGAGAGCTAATGCCATTAATATTTATATTTTTAGTCTACATTAATGAGACATGGGATCATTTTTTTGATATTTTCTTGCATTTATGTTAATGATTGACAACTTTCTAGGTGATGTCATGATTTCAGATACTTGAATCCATTTGCCATATGAATGGAGGAATAATTTAATTAATGAATTAAAAAAATATAAAAGTATAAAAGCTATGAAATTTATTATTAGAGGAATATTAGGTTAATTAATAAAGATTAATTAACTTAATGCAAAGTGATGTGACTTTAAAACTCAAATAACTATTCAACTTAATTAACCCAAAATGACTATTACATAGTCATAATTTGACTCAAGATGAATTAAGTGAAGATGATGATTGGATATAGTGCATTACCCCAATAAGGGATGTCCCAATGCATATCTAAATATGCACCCTAAGTGTGTAATAAAATTTGGGTGTCTTAGTGATTTTTGACCTGATTTATACAATGTTGCAGAAAGTCATTCTAATTAAAAATTTGACATGAGAGTGATGAAATTGGAGTGTCTATATTTTTCCATTGTTTGAAAGGGCATTTTGAGACATAGACAAAGTAACAACTTTTAAAAGAATGATAAATTCATTAAAATGATTAGATAATGATTGAATAATGATGCCCCAAATTGTGTTTGGGATACCCAAAATGCCCCCTTAAGGGAGAGGTTAGAAAATAGTTTTGATGGACGAGCCCTCAAAAGGAAACAAAAATCTAGAATATGAATAAATTAACAATTGGATCAAATTAAGCCACTCAAACTAATTCTTGAACATTTGATTTCCGAGAATGAGAGTATGATTTTCCCTAGTAGGGTGAACTTGGGAAAGATGAATTAAGTGAAGATGATGATTGGATACAGTGCATTGACCCAATAAGGGATACCCCAATGCATATCTAAATATGCATGCTAAGTGTGTAATAAAATTTGGGTGTCTTAGTGATTTTTGACCTGATTTCCACAATGTTGCAAAAAGTCATTCTCATTAAAAATTTGACATGAGAGTGATGAAATTGGAGTGTCTACATTTTCCATTGTTTGAAAGGGCATTATGAGACATAGACAAAGTAAAAAATTTTAAAAGAATGATAAGGTCATCAAAATGATTAGATAATGATTGAATAATGATGCCCCAAATGGTGTTTATGAGACCCAAAATGCCCCCTCAAGGGAGACATTAGAAAATAGTTTTGATGAATGAGCCCTCAAAAGGAAAGAAAAATATAGAATATGAATAAATTAACCATTGGACTAATTAAGCCACTCAAGCTAATTCTTGAACACTTGATATCCAATAATGAGAGAATGATTTTCCCTAGTAGGGTGAACTTGGGAAGGACGCATCCAAAGATAATGAGATACATGTTTTGACCATCCTTAAAGAGGGTGGAGCTAATAAGAATACATCTTGAGAAAGTGATGAGCTAAAATTAGATAATTTACCCCCAAGAGGGTTGATGAGAAATTTGTCTTAGTAGGGTAGATTGATAAATGTTCCCCAAAGAGGGCAGATTAGATTGTTGATAAATTGATTTTACCCCAAAGGAGGGCAGATTGAGAGGTTTACCCCAAAAGAGAGCGAATTTGATTGTTGAAAGTTTGATTTTCCCTAAATGAGGGTGAATTGAGAGGTTTTCCCTAAAGAGAGTGAATTTTATTGTTGATAAATTGATTTGAGTAATTGATTAGAAAGCATAGCTCAAGGGTGTAAACTATTGCATAGATTAATGATGAGACAAATGAAGGACACAAATGTATGTGCAATGATGTAACCTTTTCAAAGAATGAAGAAGCTATAAAAAACCAAGCCCATGAGGATTGATAAATATTAAAGAAATTAATGATTGATTTGATGAAGAAAAGATGAACTAACATGATTTCATCTATCACAATCGACAGGTGTAAGATATTGATAAAAAGGGTAGGGAAAATGATAAAGATGAATAGATGAATAAGAATGAGAATAATGTTGGTCAAGCTGACCTCAAAAACATCATGTGACTCAACACTGCCCACATAGTCCAAATGGACCTTAGACCATTTTAGTTCCCCTCAAGATGGGATAAATGGAACAAGAAAAAGAAGATAGATTAATAGAATGAAGTTGACAAATGTCAAATAGGAATAATATGATGTGATGCAATCAATTATAACCAAAATGATTGTATTAATGATTTTGTAAGGGGATACACTACCATAAGATCAAAAAAATGTATATAATCCTTAATAACTTGATTTTTAATATATTACACAATGGTCTGTACCATGATAGAAAACACCATGATGACCTAGCTGCATTGTCCATAAGGACTGACCTTTGATTCAATATATAAATGACACAACCGCACCATGATATATAAAAAATCAAGATGACATTATTATTTTATGATAAAGAATTGAATTAAGTAAAATCACAATGAATCACCATATTAATGCATATGGTTTGAGTCACAACACAAAAATAAATAAAACAAATAGGTAATAAGCAAAAAATTAGAAAATAAAAGCAATAAAAAGCATCTTGTCGTTAATCAAGTCAAAATACGTGCATGAAGGCTCAATGAGATGTTAGAAATATTGTCATTGATGTCAAAAATATAACATTATTAGTGACAAAGGCCCCATAACATTTAATGTCTAAAAGTGTTTTTAATGTTCATATCTTGGATAAAGTGTGTTAATATTATTTATATATTAATGGATATATTCTTGGTTGCATAAAGACAAAAGAGGGCCCATGAGGAAGTCAAAGAGTCACCACTAAAGATAAAAGAGGAAAAGGATGCATTTTACCATGAAGGGTCACTTTGAAGAATTCAAAGAGTCATCAAATAAAGACAAAAGAGGGAAATGATGCATTTTCCCATGAAGAGTCACCATGTGACTTTTCATATGGAAGAATTCGAAGGGTCATGCAAGTTTGGTGCCATTTTCCATGAGGATTGAAGGGTCAAAAATGGTGAATACCAAATGTCATTTATAAATCTATAAAAGGAGGCTTGGGTAGCCATTTGTAAGTAGCATGGAAGTGAATTGTTTTATCTATTTGAGAAGAGTAGAGGAGAGAAGAGAAAAAAGAAGAGATGTAGTAGTATTCTATCATTTATTAAGAAATCAACATTGTGAGATAGTTGTGTTTTATACACAAGAGGGGTTGGTGCTCCTGTGGATTGGTGCTCATGAATCATTATTGTGTTGGTGCTCCTCTAGGTTGTTGCTCATGAATCATTGTTGTGTTGGTGCTCAGGAAAGGGGTTAGTGCTCCTACAAGTTGGTGCTTGTGAAGTTTATAATTTGATTTGGTGCTCATTCATATACTTGAGATTGTTCTCCATAGTTTTTCCCACATTGAGTTTCCACGTAAAAAATTGGTCTCTCTCTCTCTCTCTCTCTCTCTCTCTCTCTCTCTCTCTCTCTCTCTCTCTCTCTCTCTCTCTCTCTTGTGGTGCATGTTATTGCTTCAGTTTTATTGCATATCTTGAATGTATGATTAAGTGGTTAAAGAAAATAAATTTGATTAAATAAAAGATTTAAAATATATATGATATACTGATTCACCACCCTCTTAGTATATCTTATGCTTAACAATTGGTATCAGAGCAAGTTCTTTTTTAAAAGAGTTTAACAACTTGAAGGTAGATCAGGGAAATCATGATGGCTAGATCACATGAAAGTTTTTATATAAATACAGCACCTTTGTTTGATGGGACAAATTATGCATTTTAGAGCATAAGGATGAGGACTTACGTGATGTCCCATAGATTCGACATTTGGTAAGTAGTGATGGAGGAATACGAAGAGCCACAAACACTTGTAACTACTCTGACGAAAAAGAAGGCAAGTGAAAATAATACTAAAGATTTGAATGATATTTTATGTGGTTTATGTGAATCAAAATTTGTTAAAGTTATGCAATGCAAATATACTCATGAGGCTTGGGTAAAGCTTGAGAATATTTACAAAGGTGTTGGAAAGGTTCAGAAAGCTAAGCTCCAAACTTTTAGAAGATAGTTTGAGAGTTTGAAGATGGAAGAGGAAGAAAACATAGCAAGTTATATTTTACGGGTTGATCAAATAGTTAATTAGATTCAAGGCCTTGGAAAAAAGTTAGAAGAATCAATGGTGGTACAAAAGGTTTTGAGATCTCTACCAATGAGATATGATACCAAAGTTTCAAAAATTGAGGAGATGAAGAATCTAGCCAAGCTAAAAATGGATGAACTACATGGTATTCTTATGACATATGAGATGTGAAACGAATAAGAGAAACCCTCAAAGAGGGAAGCTGCTTTCAAGACATCAAAAAAAGACAAGGCTAAAATTCAAGAATCAAGTGATAGCTCTAGTGATGAGGAAGATGACATTAGAGCTCTATTCATCCATAAACCAAAAAAGGGCACAGGTAAATATCAAGGAAAATTGTCATTTACATGTTTTAAATGTGGTAAGATTAGACATTTTACAGATAAGTGCCCAAATAAGAATAATGGTGACAATGAAGAAGGAAAGTCTACATACAAGAAAAAACTTCAAATGCAAATACAAGAAGAGATTTAGGAAGAAGAGTTTATACTCTAAATATCTTCACTCAGCTGAAGACAGTGGAGCCAGTGACTCAGATGAAGAAGAGATTCTATTCATGACCATACATAAAGATGCCTCTGCAAGTAAAAGTAGAGATGATCAAGAAGAAAAATATGATGAAAGTGAGGATGAAGTTGAGGTGAATCTAGAAGGAGAACTCATTTGTGCCTTAGAATAATTATAAGCTCTTGAGAAGAAGAATCACAGATTAAAGCACTAGATTGAGAAAAATGAAAAAGAGTCAAAAGAAATAATTAAAGATCTACAATCACACATTGAAGAACCCAAAAAGACTGAAGAAGATCTAATAGCTCAATTACAAAAAAATAAGTGAATAATGTGAAAGGTATGTTGTTGAAATTGCCTCTTTAAAATCAGATCTTGAGAAAACAAATAGAGTAGTCAATGATAGAGCAGCCAATGATTCAAAATTTGAGAATAACACTAATATATTGAATAAGATATTAGAAAGTCAAATATCAATGCCAGATAAGATAGGTATTAGATTTGAAAAAGAGAAAGGGGAGGCCACTACTTACATAGACAAAGTTAACATAGAAAAATGAAAGAGCTATGATAAAGCTCTTACAAAAGAGGAAATGAAAAAGGAAGAAGTTAAAACTACAGAGGTCAGTTCAAACAAAGAAGGCTGGAAGGAACAAAGCTACAAAATATAATCAGGTCAAAGATACACAAATCAAAATAGGTTCTATTTTCATGGTTATTATTTTTATTGTAATGGTTATGGTCATAAGAAAATAAAATGTCATAAAAGAGCTAAAAATTTTAGAAATAAGAAGGAATATCATGCAAATTCACGTAGAATCCACAACTCTTTTTCTCTTTTATTAGGGTTTGATGAAGAAGCCATAGTACGTTACAAGTGCAATAATTTCAGACACATAGCTTAGTATTGTAGAAGCATGTTCGATTCAGTCAAGAAGGACCAAAGTTTCAAGGTTCCATTCATCAAGAAGAAATTTTAGATAGGTTCATGGCAGAAGAAACAACTTGAAAAGTCTATGTTAATCTAGATAGCTTTGCATACAAGAAATGAAGAAAAGCCATGGTTCATTGATAGTGGATGTTTGAGGCACATGACAAGAGACAAGAGCAAGTTTATAACTCTAAAGAAGATCAATGGTGGCATAGTGAAATTTGGAGACAATAACACTATAAGATAGCCAAAAAAGGTACATTAAGTTTGGATAATGGTAGAACCAAGACTGAGAATGTATTGTATGTAGAAGGTCTTAAGCATAATCTATTGATTGTAAGTCAGATATGTGATTAGGGATATACATAAAAGTTTTATGTAGAAGGTTGTGAGATTAGAATAAAAAATTTAGATGTGTTGATTGTAGATGATTAGAGGATAGGAAACAATTTATATATATTAGCAGATATCTTCAAAAAGGCACAACCAAAGGACACATTCAAGGATCTACGAGAGAAGTTGGGAGTAATTTATTTTACTTCCTACCATTGAGGTTTAGCTTTAGTTGATGGGGAGCTAGGTGTTAGCTCTAAGACAGAACCTTTTCCATTGATGTCAAAGGGGGAGAAATACATAGGATCAGGTTCAAAAAATAGGATGTTACAGTAAGGGGTAGTTACTATATGTTTTCAGTTGGTAGTATGTACAAGTCTCAATTTTTGAGGAGAAGTACAGGAATAGGTTTTAGGATGTGACAATTTTAGTTTGAGTTTACCATCAATGACAAATGGGGATATTGTTGAAAATATTTTCATTGATGTCAAATGTCTAACATTATTGGTGATAAAGGCCCCATAGCATTTAATGTCTAAAGGTGTTTTTAATGTTCGTATCTTGGCTAAAGTGTGTTAATATTATTTATATATTAATGGATATATTCTTAGTTGCATAAAGACAAAAGAGGGCCCATGAGGAATTCAAAGAGTCACCACTAAAGACAAAAGAGGGAAAGGATGCATTTTCCCATGAAACCTTGAGGAATTTGAAGAGTCATCAGATAAAGACTAAAGAGGAAAATGATGCATTTTCCCATGAAGAGTCACCATGTGACTTTTCATATGGAAGAATTTGAAGGGTCATGTGATTTTGGCACCATTTTCCATGAGGATTGAAGGGTTACAAAGGGTGAATGACAAAGGTCATTTGGAAAGCTATAAAAGGAGGCTTGGGTAGCCATTTGTAAGTAGCATGGAAGTGAATTGTTTCATCTAGCTAAGAAGAGTAGAGGAGAAAAGAGAAAAGAGAAGAGATGAAGTAGTATTCTATCATTTATTGAGAAAGAAACATTATGAGATAGTTGTGTTGTATACATAAGAGGGGTTGATGCTCTTATAGGTTGGTGCTCATGAATCATTACTGTGTTGGTGCTCAGCAAAGGGGTTGGTACTCCTGCAAGTTGGTGCTCATTCATATACTTGAGATTGTTCTCTATGATTTTTGCCATATTGGGTTTCCACGTAAGAATATGATCTCTCTCTCTGTCTCTCTCTCTCTCTCTCTGTCTCTGTCTCTGTCTCTCTCTCTCTCTCTCTCTCTCTCTCTCTCTCTCTCTCTCTCTCTCTCTCTCTTGTGTGGTGCATGTTATTGCTTTAGTTTTATTGCATATCTTGAATGTATGATGAAGTGGTTAAAGAAAAAAAATTTGATTAAGTAAAAGATTTAAAAGATATATGATATACTGATTCACTCCCCTCTCAGTATATCCTGTGCTTAACATGAGAATAATTGGATGGTGCCCCCAACCAAGGATCCATGCGAGGGGATAGAATGAGGGTAAGATATCCTATAATAAGTTAGAGACTTTGATTTACACAAAAGGGGGCAAAAGATGCAAGCTAAAATGGATTGGTTTTTCCCCAAAGAGGGAAGATTAAGGGGGAGAAACACAATCTAATGGGGAAAAATACACATCCCAATGATTTTTGAAATGATTTGAACCAATAATTGAGTTTCCCTAGTAGGGTGAATTTGGAAGGAAAGACACATCCCAATGGTTTAAAATAATTTTCTCAATGATTAATGAAGTATTTTTGATTGGATTGTAGACAATACAAATGCTTTTGAATTTTGTGGCTTCATATCTCTTTTGGAGATTTTAAGTCTTTTCAAATGTTTAGGATTTTGTGGATTTATATATCTCATGGAAATTTTAAGCCTTTTTCTAATTTTCATGTATTTTTTGGTTATCTTAATATTTTTGATTAGTTTTTAATATTTGAATATTTTAATTTTTTGAAAAAGTATATACAAAATGCACAAGGGGTTACTAAGAAAGGGAAAACTTGTTCTAGCACTAATATGTGGAATGATAATGAATGGACAAATGAAAAGGATAATGTAGAATAATAATGGATGATGATGGAAGGGACTAGGAAACTTCAAGGACCATGTCACATAGGAACCAATTCATCCAATCATCAAATTACCAATTGGATAATAATCTAAAATGTTTCCCAAAATAGATCTCAATATACCTTCTACTTTTGTAACAAGGTCAAGATGGGAAAATTGATGGGCATGATAGGATGGGCTTGGATGAATAGGATGGAATGGCCAAAATGGCTAGTATGTAATGGATTTTAATGTGAACGAGGCTAAATTATTATATATGGGGGTGCCCCTAAGTGTCAAGGTACTTGTGTATGACCAATTAATTAAGCATGATGCTAGAAACCTAGTTTTCATCATGGTACTTGCCCAAAGCACCATAAACATAGTTCTCACTATTGGATAAATTATTTCTCTTTATCTTTTGATTTTTCAATTGATTTTTTATTTTTAATTATTTTTAATGTTTAAGTATCTCAACTCAATAGAGGATTATAGGATGCATAATGGTCACCCTTTGATGTTTAACACATAACCATTCTGAATAGTTTCTCTATTAGGATCCTGCTATTTATGTGAACTACACTTATGTTGTCATGATATTCATTGGTTTTTTATTTTACTTCCTCCAAAATCTATACTTAAGGTGTCTTTTTAACCTTTATAAAAGAGAGTGTTTCCTGGGAATGGGAATAAGGATAAGCATTGGATAAATGATTTGATTTGTAGGGGTAATATAAGATTTGGATAAATGTTGGAATCATAATAAGGGGTATAAATGTTAGAAGGACAAAGGGAATTGGGAATAATAGGCAGACACATCGTTATAAGTTCTAAATGTTCCAATTATGACATAATTTGGTTTTAGTAGGGCCAAAGACCTCTAAAAATTCTCTCAATAAGACCACAATATTTTTATGTTCTTTAGACCTGAGAGTTGCTAAAATATGAATGAGCTTTGGATAATTAGTTGTGCTAATATTAAATTTAATAATGCTCTCATCAAGGAATGAAGAACTGAGTTGTTTAGCTATTGGTGCTTTGAAGAGGTTTCCACCAGCAAAGTATTCTTTATTTTGATTGTCCTTTAGCACCTCAAAAAAGGTTTCACTAAAGTACATTGACTTTTGACTTTGATTATCCCCTAGCACCTCAAAGAAGGTTTCACTAGGAGACTTATCTTATAACTGATCATTGCCTTGGATCCACAAAAATTATGAAAATAAGTTGTCACCATGGAAAAAGGCCAATACTATGTGATTATGTCAGTCCCAATTGATGGTTATGGGAAATTGCTTATTAAAAGAATATATAGGATAATTAATGTGAATTGGTTAGATAATGGTATTTAAAGGGTAAAAGGCAAAAAAATTGTCATAAGAACTACTAGGAGAACTTGTGTTGATGTCAAAACAAGCTTCCTTGAAAACCATGGAAGAATTCTTGATGTCTTCAAATGGATTTGCTAGAAGTGTGTAGCTAATTTCATAATATCCACTAATGTAATTTGATTTTGACTCAAGTGGATTTGAATCCAATGCTGAGACTAATGTTGATTATTATACACATAATATTTTCAAAATTATATCACTTACTGACACTTTGTATCTTGCAAGAACCCATCGAGTCTTAATCTCTCTGAGTGCACACCTTAAGAGGTACACTGAGAAGGGGTGGGCAGACTATTGGTTCTTCATTAGATTATTGTCCCTATTTCCACTTGTTATATACACACTTATGTCTTGATAACAATTTCCCTAAGCTTGTTCTTCTCTATTATACCTCTCTGGTCATTTCCCACATTTTATCCTCCTTTTCCTCACCTTAGTCTCCTTTTGTTAGTCGACTATATTAGTTTGATTAGGTCAACCCTATACAGTTTTGGGTGATTTTCACTTAGGAACTAGTTTGGATCTTGGCCAACTTAGCTCATGACCTAATGAATTATTGTCTAAAATTTTGCTAGGTTGACTGGGTTGATGCTGTTAGCTAAATTTTTTGGAAAGGTTTAGGGTCAAATCCACCTATATATACAAGTTCATTTCACCATTACTTAGAGAAGAAGTAAGAGTTATTGTGCATATACTTATCCACTATTCTACTTGAGGGGCAAGATTAGGGTTCCATACTTTCTTCAGAGATATGGATCTTATCTTGTGGATGAGTCTTTTGGATGCATTGATAGGTTGTGTATTCTAGAGCTGATTTGTCTTTGTCATCCTTACATATGACAACAAGCTCTTGTAAAACACCTTGGCCAAGGGAGATATTGAAGTTTGATGGGTTCATCTTCAAAGGTAAGTATTCCTAACTTTGTTCCTCCTTTGTAAGAGTAGATAGATATGCATTTGTACTTATATTCCATGCATTAGGATTATGTATACATTGATGTGAGTATATGTCTCTTATACATGTTTAATTTTATTGTTTCTAACCCCCACTTTTTGCCACAAGCTTTGGTGAGCACTAGATTAGATTTGTTCTACTTGTTATTAGTTTAGTGAGATATCAAAATATAGGACTCCCTTAGGGTTATTGCATGATTATGATTTACTGGTGGCTTTTGAACCCTCCCTAACATAGTGTATTAATGTAAGAGATCCCCTAATCAGGTCTAGCAGATCCCCATATTGGTCATGTTCTTACTTAAAAAATGTGTCCCCAATCAAAAGTATATGGTATGATCTATCTTCTCTGAGTTAGGATTGATTTATAAGTATGATGTATTTTTAATTGCATACATTCTGGTGAACTTGATATGAATCTAACCCTTACAAGGTTTTATTTCAATTATTTCATTATTTTATCATTTTTTTTATCATATATTTATGATACTGGGCCGACTGTATTGACATAATTATAACTTTTATGCACAAGTTTAGCACACAATCACATCAATACAACTTTATTCTATCTATGTAGGCTTTTTACCAAGTTTAAGCTGCTACGTTAACTTAGTCAACCCTATAATTTTTTAGACATCCATTTCAATCTATTAGGTCAACCCAGTCAAACCTGCACATTTTCAGACTTCTAGTTCAACATACTAGGTTGACCCAGTCGACCCTATACATTTTTAGACTTTCAATTCAGCATACTAGGTTGACCCAATTGACCTTCTACTTTTTTAGGTTTTCAACAATAGGATTTGTAAAGCTAGGTCAACCCATTCGACATAGTTAGAAGAATTTGCAAGTATAAATCAAGGTTCTTAAACAATAATCTCATCTTTCTTTGCATCTTCCAACCTACCAAGGTTTCTTTCTATCCTTCTTTGTCATTTCTAGCATTTGTTATAGTTTTATTTTTTATAGTTTGTAGTCTTTAAAACTACCCCTATACAGTCAACTAGGTTAACCCTATTGATGTAGTTATGTATTTTGTTTAGAAATCTAGGTCAACTCTATTGATGTAGTTCATTTTTAGACCCTTGTTTCCATAATATAGAAGTAACACTATCAACCCTATTCTATATTCTCTACATACATTATCAATTGAATCGACACTGTATTATGTTTCAAAGTTGTAATTAACCCTTTTATGCTAGTAATTAGCTCACACTTTCATTTCATGTTACTTGCATGCTTAGAATAGATCACATAGTCTAATTAGGTGGTTTTCAATATACCATTTAGTTTCACTATTTTCTCTTTTATGAACACACTACCAAATCACAAAATCTCAAAAAACATTTTAACAATTGTTTACCCAAGGGCAACCTACTTGGATTTCATCACTAGGGGGGAAGTTGACATAGTTTTCTAGCCAAGTATAAATACATGGTTAATGGCATATTTTGGCTAAGAACCCAACACACTTATTGATATGGTGTGTGAAGTGAGGGGGTAGGCCCTAATACTAAGTTGGTACTATTGCTAATATAGATCCTTTTCAACCCAAACATCCTAAAACCATCCTTAGATTGCTTTCTAGTTCCTTGCTTATAACAAACTTCCTATCACATCTACAATTATACTCTAATAATCTAACAACATTTAGGTTGACCACTTACTTAGATTTTACTTTCTAAGTTGACTGCTTGTTATTTACTCAATTATATGTTGTATTGTAAAAACTTTCATTAGCTAGTATTGGTAAAAGGTTTTGTGTTGTGTGCCTCAATTAGATCAACCTTATTGACCTAATTGATTGTGTGTTTCCCTTCATTTCTTGATTTTAAAAGTACTTGATTTTTTTTTCTTGTTTCAATATATAGTCATTTCTGTCAACATAGTATCTTATAGTCTATCCATTTTCCCTATTTCCTATACTAAGTTGACCCTATCGACTTTATATAATTTCCAGCCTTTATTGCCTATACTAGGTTAACCCAGTTAACTCTACATTTTTATGCCCTATTTTTTGTACTAGGTCAACCCAGTCGACTCTGTATAGTTTTTTATCACTTCTTATTTCCTTATTTTTGCATCTCTATTGCCTTGTTTAGTCCTCCTTCATCATGAAATTTATATTTTAAGACAATACTAATTTGAATTCAATAGACATGATGAGTTTTACCAACCCTCATGGGTTCTCCCATAATTAGAGTAGGGTTCCTCTTTTAAATGAGAGTAATGTTCATATAGCCACTTGTACAATGAACTATGGGACCCATCCTCATTCCTCTTCACAGTGTAATCTTCTCTTCTCACTAGAAGATCAACCCAAATTAGAGTATACCCCTAAAATGCTCTTATTTATCTCTAAATTTCCTCAACATCGAGGAAAGGATCCTTCTACCATTTACCATCTCATGATTAGTGGTCAATTTGAAGAGCCTCATTCACCTTATTCCACATTTTAACATGGATTTAGGGGTACTACCTTCTTTTATTCTTAGCCTCTTCCTTCTATCATGACCCCTTATCATACCATGACCTCTTCTTCTTTAACCTCTTATACCTCCATGCCTAGTATATTCACTAACATGGTAAGTTATACATCTATTGGGCCTATCCTAAGATCCACTCTCCTTAATCCTTCCACTAGTACATCATTTATTACCCAAGGTAATCATGCTTATAGTGCTTCCTCTTATCACCCCTTCACTAGTTCATCTTTTGCCACACAAGCAAATTTTGACACTAGTGCCTCACATTTTAATAGTTCCTCTCAATCTCCTATCAACACCAATAGTGGTACCCAAGCCACTAATACCAACTATAATGCTTCAAGAAATGCTAACAGTGCCAATCAAACCCATCAAATCTTATTGCAAATACTTAATCAAATGAATACCTTTGAAGCTCATAATATAAATCAAATAATGAGAATGCAAAATCAAATCCTCATCTTCAAACTCATCCTCAACCAATGCCTTGGGGCATGCATAATCAAAATGTTCCCCCTCCTCTTATTTGATATTACCATGGAAATCTCATCCCTCAACCTTCTCTTGTCAACAAGACAATTAAACATCTTCAAAAAGAACCTCTCACCACTCAAATTTCTAATATTGATATATGAGATATCACCCCTACCATTTATTATAATGGGTTAGCTAATCCTACTCTTCGTCTCAAAATATTTGGAAATATTTATAAATATTGGATCAAATTAGACACCTTTTATGCTACCAATATCTTATCCAAAACCCTCATAGGTGATGCTTTAGATTGGTACAACTAACTTAAAACTCATTCTATTACTAGTTTGGAAGATTTAGTAAATGCTCTAGTCCAAGAGTTCCAAACTAGTGATCTTCCCAATAATAATTTGACCCACTTTATAAATTGTAAACAACTTGAAAATGAAAATAATGAATATTTTGCTAAAATTTGGAAAACATTTTCCAACAAATGTGAACATAACATGGTTAATGACAACCTTTTCCATATCTTAAACAATGCTCTTTTTCCCAAGTTATAATATCGGGCCATACTCTCTCTCCACATACCTTGAAAGAGTCCATTGACCAAGAAACACATCAAGATTTCCTTATACATCAATTTGACCCACCCTAACCTTCTACAGGTACTCATATCTTACTTAAAAATAAGAATGATAATGCTACCAACGATGGCATCATGAACTCTTATGACACCATTCACACTATTCAAGATGTTGTTCCTAACCAATATTCATAACTAACTCCACCTTATAAAAAATACACCAATCATCACTTATCTTCACCTAATACCATCAACATTCATAAACCCCTATCCTCAACTAAATTAGTAAAACATCTACTATTGTATAAAAGTTTACTAGTTTAAATTTTGTGCTTAGTCATGCATTTAGCAGTCAAGCCAAGTCAGTTCTATGCTTGGTATAACTAAGCAAGAGCATAATGGGGTATGGTGCATAAAATTTAACACACTACTATGCTAGCATCAATTTCACATAAGGCACAATCCTTGTGTGCTCACTTGAATTGTAATAATGAAGGGACCAGGCTCACATTGGGTTAGTGAAAACCTGGCACAACTTTGGGATCCAAAGGGACTTATTTATTGGCAAGATGGGTTTAGGTGGCATATCAATGCTAGGATATTCTAAGGAAGATCAATAGGTGTGAGCCTTCTCAAGGGAGAAAATCCTATGTGCATGTTTATATTTTCTAAACATTGTCCTTAATGGTGTAAGCTGTGGGGATGGTGAGTAAAGATCATTCAGGTGCTTAGTCAAGTCATGGAAATGGCTTGGATTCAAGTGCACCTTCTTCATGTTAGATCTCTAGGTGTGGGTAGTAGGGACTTGACACATACTATTTCTAACACTTAGTCTATTTTATAGGTAGGAAAAAGTCACTAGATGACACAATAATGCCATTAGCGACCAGGGATAAACCTTTATATCACAATACATTCAAATTAAGAAACTATAGCATTGCTCATATAAGACTAAGTTGCAAATATATCATAGCATAAACTATAATGAAAGAATCAACACTCCATTATTTAAATAACATTATTCATTGAATCATAGTTCAACATATAGAGTTTAAGACATGAAAAAAGTACAAGTGCTCATATTTAACCTTACTCATACCCAATGGCTTCAGAGGCGAGCTTGGGATATACATTTAAAGTGCCTAACCCAATTCATATAGAATATAAATACTTAATGTTTTCTCTTGATTTTAGTAGAGATATACTAAATTCATCACTCCCCTCATTCTTCAGATACAAGCCTTATTTTATAGGCAAATGGGCATCCTCTTTTTATGTCAAATGGGTGTGTGCCAAGTGATGAGCTATCATTGGGGGTCACTATTCCACTAGTTCCACTATGCTACCTAGGTTAGATGAGTGCATGATGGATGTTGAGCTATCTCTAAGGGTTACTATCCCACCTAATCCACTATTTTAACACTTGTACTTATTAATCCACCATGTACAAGTTCTTGTAGGGATATCCTTTAAAGGTCAGCACCATGCAACTGCCTGCCATTTGGCATGGGATCCTCAGGGATTCTTCTAGCTAGTGCTAAAAGGTAAAAAAAGGAGAAATAAATACACAATATTACCTCACATAGAGATAATTTATGTTAGTATGGTCCACATCATTTATTGAAAAGGGGACCCAACATTATTCCATACAAAAAAACTAGTCCACCCTAGACTAGTCTTTTAATGCCTTTGGTGCGTAAAACTTGGGTGCACCCTAATCTAAATCTACCTTGAAGTTCTTAAAGCCCTATTTAGTGAGATTTATTTCTTCAATGGTGAAATATACTTCATTTTAGGCAACCTTGAGGGTGAGCATGCCCATGATTTCTAGTTCTTTCTTGAAGGCCTTAAGCCTTTCTCTTCCTCACTATACCCCACCATCTAAGATATCCCCTTGCTCACTTGCCTTAATTTGGAAGGAATGGAAGAGAGCCTTTGGGTCTTGATCTTAGGTCTTTAGTTGGGCACTTAAGGTGTTGAACTTCACCATCACTTGTATGCACTCAGTTCTACTCACTAAGGAGTGTTGGAGCAAGGCATCTTTATCCTCCTTTGCCTTTTTAAGGCATACATTGATGACTTCTACTTAGGTGGTGAAATTACAAAATATGGAATCTAATTCTTCCATGACATCTTATACCTTGGTGAAGATGTCTTTTAACACATCCATCTTTTTGTTCAACTCTCTTATTAAGGCCTCATAGTGGTCTTCTAACTCCTCAAGTGCCAACCTCATCTTGGGAAGCATCTACTCTACAAGTGCATATACCTTGTCAACCTATTTCATTCTTAAGGTATCTACACCATCTAGAAGGGATGGTTCTACCTCTTTTACACGCTTGACCAACTATTTTTTTTTGAGCCTTATCACTTTTAGTTCTTTTTTAGCCTCTTTCACTATCTGCTTCTAGCTATTGACATGAACATCATTGATAATGTTCTTGCATGTGACTTTAGAGGCCATTTTGAGGGGAGCATTGGCTAACATGATAGGGTTCATATCTCAAGGATTTATCAGCTATTAATCATGCCCCTTCTCTACCTTATTAGTGTGATGGAGTACTTTCTTCAGAACCGCAAACTAAGGCTCATCCATGTAGCAATCTACACCCAAGAGACTTGATGGTATGTCAAGGCTGTTGTAGCCTTTATGGGTATGTATTACATCATATAAAAATAATCATCCTCTTTAAATCCCTATTGTGATTTCTCCCTGTATCTTATCTCATATTCTTCCTCCTTAACCAACTTCATTTCCTTCTCGCTATCACTTATGCTTCTGCTAGTGCATTCTTCTTTTTCGTTAGTGCTAAACTCATCATCATGTTTTTATTCTCATGGGGGTTCTTATATGGATTTTTACCCATTGTTCATCTCCTCCTCTTACCATGGTTTTGTGGTGTGAACCTCTTCAACACCTACCTTTCTCTCTTCTTACCCCAATGGGTTTTAGATTTATTCTCTGTTTGTTTTGCTAAGGTGCCAACATCACCATTTTTGTCTTCAGGCACCATTTCAAAACTAGGGTGCACATATTATGTAGCTTATTCTAATGTCTTGGTGGAGGTGCTAGGTACCTTTTCTGGTATCCTTTCCTCTCTATGTTTCATGCTAGTGATAACCTTCTTTTATCTTTCCTTCACAATCTTGGCCCTTTTTTCTTGGGCTGCATTTTCCTCTCTTTCTTTTCTTATAGCCTTCTCTTCCTTGGCCTTCCTCTCTACCTCCTCTTTCTTGACCTTTTATTTTTTGGCCTTCCTCTATGTAGTTTGTGTTTCACACTTATTTTCTCTTTCTTTTATCTCCTTAGACTATATTTGGTCGATTTCAACTTGGGACATGTCCTTAGCCCTCATAGCCTTGTGCTTGTGGTGCAACCTTAACACCTTGTCAATGTGATTCTGGGGTAGGCTCATGTCCTTCCATTTTCACTTTAGATATTCCTCAATAGGTTTACTTGAGGGCATAAATTTTTCATGTTCTTCCACCTCTTTGGGCTCTTATACTTTTTATTTTTTACTCCCCTCTATTTTCTTCACCTTCATCTCTCATGCCTTGTACTCCTCTACTTATTTCCTTTGTTCCTCAACCTCAACCATCTCGATCACTTCCTTGGACATCCCTACCTTGGTCATTTCTTCTTTCCATTCTTCAAGATCCTATGCCCTCTACATCTTAGCTTCACTAAAGCTGAGTTTCCTCCATGTTTGCCTCTTTTTTTATAGCTTAGTTTTGGGGGATGGAGAGGGGGTATATTCGCTAGATGAAGAATATATGCCCCTCCCTATTTCTTCTTCCTCTAACTCCTCTTCCTCCTCAGATAGGATTATACTTTTCACCATAGGAGGATCCTTTCCTTTTTTATTTTTCCCTATGCTAAGGGAAGCCTTTAGCATGAATCACATGTGTTTCTATGTGAAGGTTAAAGGGGAGGATTCTTCTTTCGAGGTGATATTCAACCTTAGTTAATATTATATTTTAATCCAAAGTCTCCCCCCTCTTCTTCTTTAGAGACTTTTTTTGATCTATTAGAAATGGCATCTCTTTATCCCCCATATGGATTGGAGAGTCTTCACTCTACTTGACACTCTACCTGACTCTGGTGTCATTCTTTCATGGCTTCATATCATAGTATAATCTATGGATATATCTTAATATGGTGACATATTATATGGGATCAATGTCTGGTTGATCTAAGGTATCCACTTTGTCTTCAGTGGCCATCCCATCTATGTAAGGGAATTGATGCCTCAACCTGGGCCTTTTTACATCTAGCTCCTTCAATAGAATGTATATCTATTATGTGTTAGGGATATACTATAGTGAATCCTTGATGTACCTTGTTGAGAAGGCAAAGGGGAGCTTCAACTATCCTGATTTATTCCCATATTGTAGCACCAAGAACACTACATAATAATGTTACATTATGGTAAAAGTTTCCATGCTAAATATACTCTATGGGAGCCCTTGAGGAATTCACCACTCTAGTCCAAAGGCTTATATGCATTTTTTTTCACTAGTGTATCATGCACATCTTGTACTTGGGGATGAAGGAGGTGGGGAAAGTGTAGTCTCTATACTTTTGTACTGGGGATTCATGGTATTCTAGAAAGACCCATAAATTATCCTCACTTTCCCAATTTCCTCCATGACAATCAATATTAGGATAGATCCCCACATGAAGGTGTTCTTGGTGCTATGGCCTTCCAACACATTTTTCACCAACTCCTTTATGATGAACTTTGTAACATTAAATTTCATGCCTTGTGCCATGTGATAAGTGATGCAGAGGTATGCCTTTAACACATCAGTCCATCGACCTCTTGGGCACAATTTGGAAATCATGAGGCACACCACTACCCTCATGCTAAGGTATTTTTACTTGTTGATGGGGAATGTGAAACCTCCTTTGAAGTACTTAATGATATTTTCAATGCACTCCACCTCTTCATCATTATCCATCATTTGATGGATGTCCTATCTAGCATTTAGGAGCTTGATTATCTTCTTGATTAACTATATTGAAATTTTCATATGCCTACCTAATAATTATATGCAATCCTCATAGATGCATGAGATTAAGAATAAGATAAGTTCCTTGGCTTCCTAAAGTAGGGCAACTCATAGAGTTGAGTTGTACTAGAAGCTTTCAACTTGTCTCAAATTGAGACATCAGAGAGGGAGTTACCTTATGGAATCTTGTGCCGTATGTCCACCATCCAGTCCTACACCAAGTCTTGCATGTGATTTAACGTCTGGTGGTTATACTCCTTGAGTTGACAAATGTATGAAAATGAGTGCCAAATTTCCCCCACCTCAACTTTTGGGGGGAATTGCATAAAATGGTATGACATATTCATTAGTGCCTTGGTGTCTACCTTTATGATGCTAACTACTTTGACCAACTATGCCTTGGTTTTAGTGACCATCATCTCTTCCATAATATTAACCTACTTGGGTTCTTATTGTGCTTGTATGGAGCTTTCTACCTTTTGCTTCTTTACCATCCTAAATATGCTTGTGTTAAACCTTGGTAAGTGTGGCTTAATGAAGCCTCTAATGGTGGTTGGTGCTTTTTCAGTCATAGGATCTATAATTATACCCTCATATCCAAGCTTCACTAGCCATTAATGGTAGCCTAGGTGATAAATTCTCATTCTAACTTTGTTTTTTGCACAAATTTCTCTCCCTAATCCTTCAAAATGGTCTCACCATGAATACAACATTTCTTAAAATGTTGTTATTCACTGAAGTGTTCAAGTTTTCAATGTGATAGGGTTATTTTTCTTCAACACTTTGGGTTTTGCTTAGTTTCACTATACGTTGAATTAGTTTAATCTTTGTAACCTAAGCAAGTATACTACTTACTATTTTATACCCTTATTTCTTAGCTACCATCATTAATGTAAGATTTATGGCATATGTGCCTTAATTTATTAAAATCCATGAAAATCTATGAAATTATCAAGAATTTCTCATCCTTAATGCATTAATTGAATATCTTTGTATTGTTGCTACCACCTCATTGAATGTTCCTAACAACTTTTTCAAAAAAGTAACATGTGGTTCAAATGGTCACTTCCTACTCAATTATAGGTGGATACCAGCTATCTTTAGATGATTTCCTTATACATTTATATACTTGGCATGACCTTCACCTTCCTTGTGGAAACTTGAGTGTAGTGCCTCACATGCACATGATTTAGCCTCCTCAATTTCACTTTTTCTTCTAGCTACACTCTTATTTCAAGTGTGCTTCTCTATCTTGGTTAATTTTTTGCATGTCATCTCTCCTTGGCCTATCCTACCCCATACAAATCCCTTGTACTAGACCTCCAACACTTAGTTTCTCTTCTAATTCTCTTGTGCACTATTATATGGTGTGTCTTCACTTTCATTCTTGTGCTTAACCATGTTGAGCATCTTCACTTGCCTCTTAGGTCTTTGGTTTAGGATCAATTGATATTCCTTATTTTAACTTTGGTGCAAAGGTAGTGCTAGAATGGTTCATTATTGGGCCTTCAAATTACCTATACTATTCATCTTGTGCACATATATCTTCTACTTACACCTAGCAATCTTCACGCACCCATTGCTGAGATGTTTGGCTTCATGCACTTAGGGAGCATAAGTGATTTACTCAATCAATTGGAATTATGCATGAAGTGATAAAAGATAAGTCCTTGTGGACATCATGCATTGATTACTACCTCTATACACTATATAAGGAATAAATAAAAAAGAAAAGGAATGGTTTGGCTTGTGCTAAATTATATTCTGGTCAACTCAATTTCAAACTAGCTAGTGACCAAGAAGTTGGAGTTTTCATAGTGAAAATTCCATCCTACTACCTATATAGATTCAATTGGTTGCCATTGAAATGCCTAGGGAGTATTTCATCAGATAATATATGCAACTTACATTTGCTTATTTCCAATATGTGATGGATGATGTAGGGGCCCATCCATTCTATTTGTAATTTACTTGGGTGCTTAAAGTACTTAGAATCATAGAGTAACACCAATGATCCTTCATTAAAATCCTTGTGTTTGATATGCTTGTCATTATAGTGCTTCTAGCATGCCTTCTCAATTTGTTGACTCTATCTTGTTTGGGCACACTTTTCATCTAAGTGATTCAAGTCTTTCAACCTTATGTTTAAATATTCTTTGTTGTCTAAGTGACCAACCCATGTAATGCATAATGAGGGTACCATGAATTCTATGGGTAGAACTAATCTAGTTCCAAACACCAGTTGAAATGGTGTAGCCTTGTTTAGGTGCTTTTATGCCATGCAATATGCCCATAGTACCACTAAAACATGATCATTCCAATTCTTTCGACCAATGTTGCATATATTTTTTAGGTACATGCCTAGGATCTTATTGAATGTCTCAGTTGTGTTGTTAGCATGTGAATGATAGGAGGTGGTATTGTGGTGTGCCACTATGTATTCAATCAAAAGGATGCTCACTATGTCATTGATAAAATGAGTACCCCTATTTTTGGTTAGCCTTAATGGGCACCCATACCAGCTTATGATGTTCTCCCATATGAAGCATACCACTATTATGACTATGTAATCTTTTTTTTTTTGCAACTTTGGACCAATTGGTGAGATAGTCAGTGGCCACTAAAATATATCTTGCACCTGTGTGCCATGCTACAGAAGTTATTGGCCCAATGAAGTCAATGGACCATTTTTTGAGTGGTGCCCAGGAAAAAATGGGAATGAGAGGCATCTCATCTCAATGGTTGGGCTTATCAGTGTGATGGTATATGTCACATGCCTTGGTGTACTCCTTTGCATCTTGGAATAGATTTGGGCACCATAGGCCTAACTATAATACCTTACACATCATTACATCTCTAGTGTAATGGCCTCCTATAATTCACTCATGTACTTACTATAAGATGGATTCCCTTTCATGTTCTAGAACACACCAGTGTAAGAATTCATCTCTACTTAGTTTGTATAGCTCCCCCTCAATGAGCTATAAGGGGAGAACACAAACCACAAGTTGTTTCTTCTCCTTAATTGAAAAGTTTGAGATGTAAACCTAGATGTTAGGAAAGAAGAAATATCTACTAAATATTCAGGGATGTGCTAGACTTTGTATAGATTTTTATCTGGCATGTTATCCTCAATTGATGCCACTGCATTACTAGTATTGATGTGGGATAAATGGTCTGGCTCCAAGTTCTACTTTTTAGGTTTAACAATAATATAAAATTAGAATTCTTAGAATAGAACAATCCATCTGCATATGTGATCATGTAAAATAGGCTTGTTCATGAGGTACTTGAGTGCCTCATGATAAGTGAAAAAGATGAATGGGGTTGCTAGTAGGTATTGCCTAAATTTTTTAAGGCATAGACCATTTCCAGTGTCTTGCACTTGGTGGTGGTGTAATTCTACTCTACCTACGTCAATTTAATACTTATGAATAAGATGTGGTGGTCCATCTTGCCCTCGCCTGGTTGTACCAATATGGTACTAATTATAGAGCGTGAAGCATCAACATGGATGTGGAAAGGAGTAGTCTAGTTTGGAAATTATAAAATAGGGGTGCTAGCCAACTTCAGTGTTAATGTTTTAAAATCCTCCTCTTGCACCTCATCCCAATATAATGGGCCATATTTTCACAAGAGCTCATCTAGAGGCACTGCAATCTTTTCATAGCTCTATATAAATTTTTGGTAGTAGCCATAACGGCCTAAAAAGGTGTAGACATATTTATACATTGAAGGAGTTTGGAGCTGAATTATAATGGATATCTTCATAAGATCATTGAGTAAACCATCCTTACAGATGATGTGCCCAAACAATATTCTAAAGGGGGTTTTGAAGATGTACTTTTTTAGGTTTAATGATATATAGAGCTGCCTATACCTCTCAAACATGAGGTGAAAACTATCATAGTGGTCTTTTACAAGACCCTACATAGTACAATCATTGAGATAAAATTAGAGGAACTTATGGATGAATTCCTTAAAAGTAGTGATTACCACCCTAGAGAATATTGTTAGCCAGTTATTGAGTCCAAAGGGCATCACATTGTAAGCAAAACAACCCCATTCAATTGTAAATGTGGTTTTAGGCTTATCCTCCTCCTCAATATGCAGCTAATGGTAGTCAAAGAAACCATTAGTGAAATTATAGATTTTGTAGCCTATGAATCCATCTAGGACCTTGTCAGTGAATGGGGTCAGGAATGGGTCATTGATGAAGGTGGCATTCAAAATCCTATAGTTGACATAGATTCATATGCACCCATGCTTTTTGATACTGATGACCATCAAGATTACCCAATCAAATTTTTCTATAGGGTAGATAATGCCAGTAGTAAGCATTCCATCAATCTCCTTTTTCACTTTGAGGTGAAGATTGGGATTCATCTAATATAGGTGCTTCTTGATCAACCTCATGCCATCCATGTCTTGGTAGCTACACATGAAAAAGTCCTCAAATTCATTCAATAAGTCTATGATTCGTGCCATCTCTACCTTAGACTAGTAAGTGCTTATAGTCATAATCTTTGGCTCACCTTCTATGCAGATGTCTACTTTAGTGGTCTTGAGTGGAACATAGTAGGGCTCATTCTTCTCCTGATAAGATTCTTCAACTTGCCTTATCCCCTAAATTGTTTCAATTTAAAGATGCATTGAATCTTCTTCATTTAGGGTTCTATCATCCATAAGGTGCACAAGTTTTTATCTTCTTGTTAGAGCCTTCTAATTGTACTCTTTGTAGGTTTCATCATATTCCTCATTGGAGTCACTTTTGAGCACCTGATCTTCAAATAATGTTGAGAGTGATAGTCCTTTCTCCCCAAACATTTCACTAAGGTGATCTTCTAAAATGGTGGGGTCTTCAAACATTTCCCTATGAATGACTTGTAGTGGCTCCAGTAGCTCTAAGTTTTGTGAAGAAAAGGAGAAGGTGTGCATGAAAATCTCCTTGAAGGTGCTCATTCCCATGTTTTCAAAGTCTTATAGAAGGTGTGTACCCGTAGGCCTTTTGGCACATTATCACCATAGGCAGTCCATGTTTCTTCACACAATCACACATGCATGATTGGGTTAGAATCACCTAAGTAAGTAGGTATGTCCAAGTCCTCATTACTCTTTCTAAACCTAGTGAATATTTATACCTTTACATCTTTCCATGTCGACAAGTTAGGTCTTTCCACTGCCCACCAATGAGCAAAACTTCACTTTAAGGTATACACTAGTGTGCCCATTCTATCTATTTCCTTAGGGACATAAGATTCAATGTCCTAGACATACCTCTCTATAGGCTAGATCCCTTCATACTTTGGGAATACTGAAAGCATCCCTTTAGTTAGTTAAAATACCCTTTTTTTGGCTTTTTTGGTATGGGGAACCCATCTCTTTTGATTGCACTCAATCCTAACTAGTCTTGTTCTAGTTGGGCTTGGCTTAGCTATGTACACCAAGTGGCACCTTTATCTAGTGACCTCATAAGCCTCTTCTACCCATCAATCATAAGCTATGTCAGTTGTATTAGAGGTTGATTATCCATCCTCCCATTTTATCATGCCATGGTCACTAGGGTTGAGATTCTTGACACCTTGCACCATGTTGTTATAATGTGGTTAATCTCATCATTTAGATCAATGCTTTCCACATATAGGGGCCCTTTATCACTTGATAAAGGGATCATCACCCTCTCTTTGCCATTTTCGAAAGTTATTTAATGCTTCTTAAAGTGTATGTCTACATTATTAGCATAACACCATGGCCTACCTAAGAGCATTGGATAGTTGTCCTTCTCTACCAACTCGATGACCTCAAAGTTAGATCAAAACATAGCACGCATGATATCTATAATGGTGCCCTTCAAGATCCTGATAGGTTGTGCTCAAGTTTTATTAACCATGAACAACATGTGAGGTAAGGGATTCAAGGGTAGACATCCCATATTTTCCCAAGTGGTTTTAGTCAAAATATTAACCTTGGTACCCATGTCTATCGGTACATCACAAACTGACCATCCATTGATGGTGGCATTGATCAATAGCTCTTGGTCATACTTTACATTCTGAGTATGCCTTACTTCACATGCCTAATCCATATGTAGTAAAATAACTTTAATCACTTGAGGCATAAACTCTTCTTCTATTTTATTCCTTGTATGCTTCAATAACAAATCTTTTAATAGGGGTAGCATCTATTTAATTTGTAGGAGGTATAGGATTTCAGGCAACTCCTACACTTTAGCCTCTTGGTTGTCTTATCTTCTACATGAAGTGGTGGCCTATGCCTCTAGATCTCTAGCCAGCTAGAGTTCACCCTAAAAATTCTATATCACCCTCAAGGCTTTTTACAAGATGTATTTTTATCATGTAGGGTTAGGATAGGGCATAAATTTTGGCTTAAGTCATGCTATGCACTTAGTGTGGCTTGATTTTCCATACTCCAAGTGTAGTTCTTGGGTTAGTGTAGTGGTTAGCTGAGTGGTGAACCCACTCAAAATTGTGGCTTGCACTTTAGGTGGCTCCTTGAGAGTTTGCTATGGCTTGGGAGCCCACCTTTCTTCTTTAGATTCATGCTTAACCATTGTGGTACCCTTGTTTACACCAAGTTGACCTTGAGTTATCTTTTTGTATAGGTCTAGGCATTCCTCAACAATATGTGGTCCTTGAGAATACTTGCACACATGGGGAAGTCACATTGATAGTGCTTAGTCAACCCATACTTGTAGCATGATCATGGTGGGAATATTCCTCTACCACATCGAACTCTTTACTCATGTGCACCTTGTTGGTTCCCATAACCCATATTGTGATGGCCATAGCCTTCATTTCCTTGACCTGCTTGACTACCATTTAATGTTGTTGCCTACCACGTGCCTCTTTTTATGTTTTAGGCATCATATATCTTGTAATAAATGGTAGTGTTTACTTGACTAACACACCATAATAAATGATATTTATAAGATTCATACAACCCATAAAAAACTTCATAGCTGAGAAGTAGGGTGCAAAAATTTCTTTGCAAGAAATTATTATTGTTATGTCCCTCCATTTCATAGTCAGTGCACAATAACCCACTATGAGTGTCATGTGTCAAACCATGAATTAGATTCTATAGCTAGGAGGCCATTAATGCAATCTATACCTCTATGAATGGGTTGATCCTAATATTGGTGTTGTCCACTACCTTGACTTAGAGTGCAGCTTCAAGTGCTTTATAGGGGTCCATGCAGGTCTCCATGGATAGTGCTCATCTAAAGGGTACTAGTAGGCCTCCAATAAACCATTATTCATGTTGAGAGGGGTGAATTCCATACATAAGCTTAGAGAAGAAAGTTTTAATTCATGTGTCATACAAGTGCATGTTCTTGGATAACCCCTAGCTGATTTCTTTGAGCATCATGATGTTTTATTGCTCAAACTTATGGATATCAAACTCTTTTAGGAAGGCTTCCTTCATCATATCATAGTCAGCTATAGCCTAGTTTGGATCAAATTTTTGATACCAAGTATGGGCATGATATAACAAGATGGTCACGAATTGAGTCTCCTTACGCTCAAAATAAGTGATGCCCTAAGCACATCATTATAGAGCATACTTAAAAACATAATCTGTGATATTCTCTATGTTGTGATACTTAGTAAAATACATCACTATCTCATAATAGATTTGTTAAAGGGGTGGTACTAGGTTTTGAGGCACTTGTCCCCTTTATGCCTATGTCAAAGGTGGCCCTTCAGTGCCTCCAATTATAGGGTGGAACATTGAACCTATCATTATCGATTATGCTATTTAACTTATCATAATAATATTACTCACTTGTGGTACCATGCCACTTCTTACAGGCTATTACCTAGTCAATGTATCTGACATCCTCTACATAAGAATACTTATGCCTATGCTTAGGGTTCCTAGGTTGGCACTTGATAGATTCATTGTGTCCTCACTCAATTCCTTGTAAGGAATGACTTATTTAATCATAAATTCTTGATTCAAATCTTGAATCCTATCAAAGTTGACATTGATAATAGAGTTAGTTACCATTCTTCTATCTTCTAATGGAGAATCTAGTACATGAGCTTACAATTTAGGTTTAAATGGGATAGGTTATTTTGGTGTGTCCTTAGTCACCACATATTGTAAAAACCCATTGTATCCTATACCCAACTACTGAGTCTAGTCTCTCAATTCTTCCTCTCTCTCCTCACACTACTGCAATTCAAGGGATCCTTACCCATGCCCTTCCTACTTACTATAGGTCCTCTTAGCACTTCCAAGTTCTATATCTTACATCAATTTACGCCTTCACTTATTATAGATTAATATCCATATCTATCAGGTTTTAGGTTTCTTGTCCTCTTCCATCACACCTCACCTACACTTCCCCTTCTTACATTCTACACTTGCTCATATGTGCAAGGATTTTAGCCTCCCATTATTATGGTTTCAATACTTTAATCCACCAAAAGGTTCTTAAATTTAGTTTCAAGTAATATTATGAATGCACCCATTGGTTCATGAAAAAAATTGTACTTTACTTCTTTTGGGCATGAGAAAGTCGACACTATAAAATCTAACATGTAGTTTTTCAATGTACCACTCCACCACTTATCTACAGTGCATGTCTAGACTTTATCTAGGATATCAAGCCTCTCTATGCACTCTATTGTCCACTCATTATGTTGGATGTAACTTCAAATTATATAGGTATTATAAGAAACCAACTACTGGTACACATGCTTAGGTAGCTCATAAAAGAACACCTCATATAGAGCATCATACAGGTTGGCTTTCACCTATTTTATTGGCTCATATCCTTTTAATGTAGGATGATTCTACATGAAACTATCTTCCACTTAATATAGATAGTGATTAATTTTCTTTAGTGATAGTCATAGCATCACTCTGTTGCACTATTATAATAATAAAATTTAGCATTTATCTCGATAATAAAACCAAAATGTTATAGAAAAATTCACTAGTTTAGCTTTTATGATTAGTCATACACTTACCAATTAAGCCAAGTCAGTTCTATGATTGGTATATATAAGAACAAGCATAATGGGGTTTGGTGTACAACATTTAACACACTACTATGATGGCATCAATTTTACATAAGGCACAAGCCTTGTGCATTCACCCAAAGTGTAACAAAATAGGGACCAGGCCCATGTTGGGCTAGTTGAAACATGGCACAACTTTGGGTCCAAAGGGAATTATTCATTATAAATATGGGTTCAAGTAGATTATTATTGCTAGGATATTCTGGGGAAGCTCAATAGGTGTAAGCCTTTTCAAGGGCACAAGTCCTATGTGCAAGTTTGTATCTACTACACATAGTTCTTAATGGTGTAAGCCATGGGGATGGTGAGTAAGGATCATTCAGGTGCTTAGCTAAGCCATGGAAATGGATTGGATTCAAGTGTACCTTCTTCAAGTTAGTGATTTAGGCATGGGTAATAGGGATTTGGTGCATGATGGTTCCACTACTCAGTATATTTTATAGGTAGGCTATAGTCATTAGATGACAAAAGGATGCCATTAATGACCAAGGATAAACCTTTATATCACAATACATTCAAATTAAGAAACTATAACATTGCTCATATAAGAATAAGTCACAAACATATCACAACACAAAATATAATACAAGAATCAATACTTCATTACTTCAATAACATTCTTCATTGACTCATAGATCAACACACAAAATTCAAGACATGAAAATAGATTAAGTTCTCTATTTAACCTTAATCATGCCCAACACATTCATAGGTGATCTTGGGATATACATTTAGAGTGCCTAATCTAGTTCATAAAAAATAAAAATACTTAATGATGGCTCTTGATTTTAGTAGAGCTCTACTACATTCATCACCCCTTATTCTTTAGATACAAGCCTTTTTTATAGGCAAATGGGCATCCTATTGCCAAGTCAGAAGGGCACATGCCAAGTGATGAGATGTCACTAGGGATCACTATTTTGATGTCTCCACTATGTTACCTATGTTGGATGAGTGCACACTAGAAGTTGAGCTATCTATGGGGGGTTGCTATCCCACCTAGTCCACTATTCTGACACCTACACTTTTTGAGCTACCATTCACAATTTCTTGCAAAGATGTCTTTTGAAGGTTAATGCCACACAATTTCCTACCAGTTAGCATAGGATATTTAGGGATTCCTCTAGCTAGAACCAAAAGGTACAAAAAGGGAGCAATCAAACAAAAAGATTGCCTTTCACTGAGATAGGTCAAGTGGGCACAGTCCACATAATTGGTATAAAAGGGGGCCCAACATCTACCTAGGCCTCTTCCACAAGAACTTGATCTCGCTCATCCTATGAAATATTAGTAAGATCCTAATAAGTTTTATTAGTTTCATGCTAGTTGGGTTCATTCTCATAATACATGTAGACTGCTTCATAATTTAGCTATGGATTTTCTTCTTGGTCCTAATTTTGATCATGACTCTATCATTCAAAAATGTTATCAAGCTTATGACATTTATGTTAAGGCTCATGAAAATAATACTAAATCTCAAGCTTTGCATCAAGATAATGATCATTTGGCTATCTATATAAACCCTCTTCCTAATCACTAACCTAATCAAGACAACCAAGACAAGCCCACCCCTTCCACCAATAATGTAGAAAGTCTTTTTGACCCAACTCGTGAAGAGAATGTGGTTAATATGACTAATATGTGAAGGGTGGTTTATTTCATTGATCCTCAACCTATCTACACTCCTCCATTATCTTGCACATTTTATGTTATCTAGGATTCTTCTCTAACTCACTTAAATGAGTTAGGGCAAGATGACCTTATAAATTTTGATGATCCAATTCCCACTCCTCCCTTTCCTCCATTATCTCACACATTTTATATTATCCAGGATTCTTCTCTAACTCACTTAAATGAGTTGGGGTAAGATGACCTTATAAGTTTTTATGATCCAATTCCCACTCCTCCCTTGGATAACACTTCTCATTCTATTTCTACCATCCCTCCATCTTCTTTACTTTACATTAATGATAATTAAGCTTTTATCACCACTTTTTTTACCAATTCTCAAAACCAACCTGAACCAACTACTTCAACTTCTCAACATAGTTTAAAAATTTATTCTAAACCTTCTCCTTCCCATCGAAACAAATTCCAATGCACTTTAACTCCTCCTTCTGAGGACCTCCTTCAATATTATGCATTTATTTTTAATAACCTTCTTATGGGTTATGATGAGTGGGATCCCATCATGGAACTCACTAATATCCCATCCCAAATTCCATTTCTTTAGCTTATGAGGACCTTTCTACATCATCAAAACCATCTCATGCAACTACTATTCAAAATGAACATCCCTTTTCCTCCCCTAGTAGGAGTGGAATAACCTTATTTGGATCCAAATATAACATATTATAATAATGTGAAGAGATGTCCATCAATGTTGACAAAATAATGGACACTTCTCTTTCCCTAAACTCTCCCATCACTTTTATGATTCCCAATGATATTATACTTGATTTGGATGATCCTCATCTATTAATTAGTGTCCACATTGGTGATATCCAAGTCAAGCATGCATTTATTGACAAGGTTTCCAATACATATCTTTCCTCTCTCCATTTTATCAAAAGCCTTCAATATTTTAAATACAATCTCAAATCCATAAGCATCACATGCCAAGGATATGATCAAAGGAAAATGCCTCCTTCAGGTTGTGTGTAGATTCTCATTGCCATCCCACCTATCAGCATTCATGTGAAGGTGATGATATTTAATTTTACGCTATCTTATAACATCTTACTTGGTAGGTCATGGACTCACTGTATGAGAGCAGTTACCTTTTTTACCAGCCAATGAATTAAATTCCCTCATAATGAATCCATTTATAGGATTTAGGGTGACACTAACATTTGTAATTTCAAATAATTACAAGACCATGGTGTCTTCAAGATTCCTACTCTTGAGCCTTTTCCTAGTGTTCTATTTGGTGAGTCTCAATGATTCAACTTTCCTATCAATTCCACTTGAGGTTATAACAACCATCCCAAACTCATTGGGAATATTCTTACTAACCTCTTAAATTTTGATGATGATGAACCTGATGAGATCAATCTCAAGATTAAAAATTATGATCTCTTACCTCATCTCATCTCTCAGCTTCCTACTTCTTTACAGCCTTATTCTCACAAACCACCATGTGATGACATCCCTATTGTCTTGACTAAGGCTTAACATTCCATTCATTACACCTCATCAGATAATAATTTAATTACTACCTACATCATTGATCTTCACACACCTAACTATGATTATGGATATACCTTAGACAATCCATTCTTAGGTGGTCTTGTTTAGGCCCATAATATTGAGATTATCTATTATCATTCCTATTTGTTTGAGTATTTTCATGTATCTTCTCATATTAAATCATATATAGTTCCTAATTTTACCATTTTCCCTCTTTATCATAAGGTAGAGATGGTGTGGACACCTCTATTTTTTGAAGAACCACATAGGAGTATGCTTATGGATCGTGTTATGACTGGTCCTTACCGCTTTGATAGGTACCTTAAACCTTATATCCTACTTATCCCTGAGATGTGTGCTACCCTCCTTCAGCCTTATGTAGACCCCACCCCTCCCTCAGTAGATCCCATTCTTACTCCCACTATAGTTGAGCCTATTTCTACTCTCATTGTTATTGAGTTTATTCCTACTTCTGATCCCATTGTTCCTTCCATTGAGCTTAGTCCCGTTCCTTCACCAACACCACTTGCTCTTGGTGATGGTTTGCTTCCTTTATCAAAAATGGCTTTGTTTCTGACCAAATGGGCTAACAAGCCTTCCTAAACTCCTTCCACACTTTTTACACCTCCTCCTATGAGTACCTCTACCAAGCCTACTCATAGGTGTACCTATTACTTCCATGACATAGATAATCATTCTTGCATGCATTGTTACAAGCTACAACAATATATTGACATTTTTCATCCTTCTTCCCCTTAGTCCTTAGAGAAGGCCATACCTCCCCTAAAGGTACTACCTAAATATATTCCTAAGTACGGAGAGTTGTATTATCTTTGGCACAAATGTGACACCCATCACATTGATCATTGTTGCATCCTTCAACAACACCTTAAATATCACCTTATAGCTATTCTAAAACCTTCTACCATTCCTCCAAAATTCATTCTTGCAAGAAGGCTCCCCCTTATTATCCCATGGTTCCACCTCTTGTGGTTACATCCCCTCCATTGGTCCATTCATCACCTTTAATTCCTCCACCCGTGAATCCTTCACTCATGGACCATCCCTCACCTATGGATCCTTCCCCACCTATGAGTCCCTCACTTGTGGATCTTTCCCCAATAGTGATCCCTTCATATCCTATAGATTCCATGATTATGCATTCTTATGAGAATCCCTTTCCTAATAGCCCTCATCAAAATGATCCATCAATCATTCCTACCTTTTTTTTTAGGAGATTAGACATGAAGTATTTGCCTAGCTTTCACTAAAGATAGATGATACATTAACTACAGTTTGCATCTAGTTTCATAGAGACCTATATGATGTTCTGGATAATGTGTGTGGTCAAATATATTAGTATTTATGAACACATACATGGTGTTCTTACATTTTCATTTTGGATTGGACATGTGCTATAATTTTATCTTTATTTATTTGTTATATTATTTGACATTGTGTCAAATTCTTATTTATCTTACATGGTGACTTTTGATTTCACCCTCTATATTACTTATACTATCATTTATGTTTTTTTATAAATGTCTTCTTTATAATTTCTTAATTTTTCTTCTTGAAGTTTCTTTCTGATAAACTCCCTTGTTTTTTCTTCATCATTCTTTGCTTTTTTATCTCTATATACATGAATTATTCTCATTTTGACTTGGTTATACACACCTTGTTCCGTTTAGTCATTTTTACCATTACCATGTGATCACTTAGAAAATAATTCATCTCATTATATTATCCTTTCACTGGTCCACTTTGAATTTCCTTTTTCTTTTTATTCCATTTTTGTAAACTAAGCATATACATGGTTGAGACTTGAGATAAGATGTTGGTTCATTGTTAAGACTAAGTGTTCTAATTAGTCTTGTCTTTGATTACTTAGCTTCCTTTAGCCTAAGACTACAACTCATTTATGTGTATCACTCTATCTCTCATGATTGCTATTTCCAAGTCTGTATGGAAGAGGAATCTTAAAAAGACTTAAAAACACTCAAAATACAAAATAATTTAACACAAAGCAATAATATAAAAGGAAAAAATAATTAAAAATTATTAAAAGTGTAATCACACTAAAAGATGTGATTCAAATTACATCTCTTTCTTCTAGTTTAATCTCAAACGCCATAGTTAGCCTCACGATAGAGTCGAGGTTCATTGAGGTGTAATAGGTCAATATATTAGAAAATGAGAATACAAAATCTTTTAGTGAAACCTACTTTATCAAAAAATTAACCAATCTTCATAGTATATTGATGATTTGTAAGGGGACCTAAGGAATGGGGAACATGTCATGGTAAGTTAGATCTATTTTACTTTTCTTTTACCAACCTACCTTCATGAGTTGATCTTAGTAGCACACTTATTTGCCTACATAACTGTGTGTCTATAGCAAATAGGTTTCCTTTTTCTAATGATGGTGAATAGTCACTTAGTGTGTTCTCATGTCCTTAGTATTCATCCACTCTCCTAAGTTCTTCTCATAAGATGCCTAAGTTATGTTTTTTACATTCCCTTTTTTATTCACATTTGGATGCCTTCACTTCTCTTGCCATCTACTTCCTTATCTAAAACACTAAGGTAAGTAAAGGCATGTATTTTTTAATTATGTCCTTTCATTTATCTTATTTTTTTCTTATTACACTTTAATTAACATCATCATTATGTGTTATCATGTTCTATTTCCTGAAGCACCATCCCATATTACACTCATGTGACACGTGATGAGATTCAAGTGGGGCATATGTATACACATAATATTTTCAAACTTTTATCACTTACTGACACTTTGTATCTTAAAATAACCCATCGAGTCTCAATCTCTCTGAGTGCATGCCTTAAGGGGTACACCAAAAAAGGGATAGGTGAACCATTGGTGCTTTTTAGGATTGTTGTCCCTCTTTCCACTTGTCGTCTACACATTGATCTCATGAAAACCATTTCCCTAAGATTGTTATTCTCTATTGTACCCTCTCCAATCATTTCCAAGATTTTATCTTCCTTTTCCACATTTAATACCCTTTTATCAATCGACTATATTAGGTTGACTGGGTTGACCTTGTACAGTTTTGGGTGAATTTTACTTAGGAACTAGTTTGGCTCTTAGCCAACCTAGCTCATGACCTAATGAATTATTGTCCAAAATTGTGCTAGGTTGACTAGGTAGACCCTATTGACTAAAACTTTTAGAAGGTTTTAGGGTAAAATCCACCTATATATACAAGTTCATTTTTCCATTGTTTAGAGAAGATAAGAAGAAGTAAGAGCTATTGTGTATATGCTTATCCACCATTCTACTTGAGGAACAAGATTAAGGTTTCATAATTTCTTTAGAGATACAGATATTGTCTTGTGAAGAAGTCTTTTGGATGCATTGATAGGTTGTGTACCTTAGAGTTGATTTGTCTTTGTCATCCTTACATATAACAACAACCTCTTGTGAAGCACCTTGGACAAACGAGAGATTGAGGCTTGATGGATTCATATTCAAAGGTAAGTATTCATAACTTTATTCATTATTTATAAGGGTAGATAGATATGAATTTGTACTTATTTTCATTTATTAGGATTTTGTATACATTGATGTATGTCTCTTATGCATGTTTAATTTTATTATTTCTAACCCCCACTTTGTAACAAAAGCTTTGGTGAGCACTAGATTAGATTGATTTTAATTTTTATTAGTTTAGTGATATATTTAAACATAATAATCCCTTAAGGTTATTGAATTATTATTCTTGACTGTAGGCTTTGGAACCCTCCCTAACATAGTGTCTTGTGGTAAGAGATTCCCTAATTAGGTCTAGTAGATCCCCATATTGGTCATATTCCTACTTAAAAAATGTGTCCTTAATCAAAAGTGTATGTTATGATCTATCTTCTTCAAGTTAGGATTGATTTATAAACATGATGAATTTATAATTGCATACAAATTCTACTTTTGATGCTCAATTTGTGTTGGTTCTAAAGTGGAACCATATTTTGATATTAGTTCCAAAATAGAACTTGATTCTGATTTGACTTCTAAGAGGACTATTGTTACTTCTAATAGTAGTTCCAAAGTGGAACCTAATTATGTAGAAGTGGCCAAAAATATGGCCTATTGGATTTCATTTCACATAAATGCCATTTCACTTTTATCTTGGAAATTAAGGCTTTGGGATGAATAAATTTCTAAAATGGGGGACTTTTTGTAATGGCAAAAAGATGAACTATTATTCAATAATGAGGTATTTAGAAATGGGACCATCAAATATGGGTCATTCATCATAAAGGAGTCCTTTGTAAAATTGTGACTCACCAAAGATTGACTCATCAAGGATGGGTGATTCAATAAAAATGTCAAATATGAGTTGACTATCGACCTTGACTTGGAAGTGGATGAATCTGATCATGTTTTGGAAGAGGATCATGACATATATTAATTAAGGAGTTATAAAACTTAGATGAACTTTGGTATTAAATATATAATGGCCCTTAGAAGGGAAATGATTGTGTTTGTTGTGGCTTAAAGGCTAGATTGGATTTTAGACTAGAGGCTGAAATTTCAAGAGTAGATGCAAAGTGAGCTAGTTGTTAGCTAAGCTAATAAAGTTGATTTATCACATCTTGACTAATGAATGATGATGATAGAATAAGTGTAGGATTTTGATATGTCATGACTCAGATTAAATTTAGACTAAAGTACCCAAACAAGTATAAATGTAAGGTATTGTATTAGAAGTATTTGGGCTCAAAGAGGGTAGATTATTTTGATTGAAATGGCCCCAAAGAGGGTAGATGTGTTTGATTGAAATGGACCCAAAAAGGGCATATGTGTTTGATTGAAATGGCCCAAAAGAAGGAAGATGGATTGGATTGTCTTGGACATAAAGAGGATGGATTGAATTTATGTGATTTTGATTGATTCAAAAAGGATAAAGGATAGATGATGTGGCTTCATTGTTCCCAAATGACAGGTGCCAGATATTGAATGGAAAAACAAGAATATGATTTTTAATTTGGATGTTAAATTGATTTGGAATTAATTAGACTTGGTCAAAATAAACCATGATTTGAATTTAATTCTTTGAATTGGTCACAATGGACCATAATGTTTGACTTTGAAATTTTTTTGACTTAAAATGTTGTCTTTGTATGACTTGGTCAAAGTTGAACTAATTGGAATCATTTGGATTGATCAAAGTTGATAAGATTAAGAATGGTTGACTTGAAAAAAGAATGGGTTAAAAATATACCTAATGTGGATAATTGGTTTCAACTTAGATTTGGGTCCAAATGGACCTGATTTGAATTATTCTCAATCAAGTAACATAATGGTACAATGGGGATAAATTACTATGTTAATTGGGTAGCATAACACTTAAAATGAGATAATGATGACCCAAAAATTAGGTAGAGTAATGAATTATCATTGAGTTTATAACGAATTTTTTTAGACTTAGGATATTTATGGTTTTTTGATGTATAAGGTGTGTCACATAAAGATGAGTTTATGAAAACAAATAATCAAAAACATACACTCAAAACAAGCCCTATATTTAGTCAAAGAATAGGTGTGAAAATGAAGTGCAGTCAACATAACTACCTTTTTGGAAGTAATGATAAATTATTTTCACCTAAACCTCAATTCAAGTATTACTTTGTGAAATATTTAGGGAGGTTGGTTTCCCTAACACTACAAGTCATTTACAGCCAAATGTCTTAATCTAATTTTTTTACATGGATTTTCTAAATGGTCCCCTATATACCTTAAAATACATGGAGATAAAAATCCATCAAAGAAGAACAAATAATGGGAAATTCACAAGAAGGTCTATCCCCTCCATGATAAATTCAGCTGTAAAGGTATCAATTAAGTGTTAGTGTAAATTTAAACTCTAAAGGTGAAGTTTGATAGTATAGCGTTAGGGTTAAACCCATTTATATCATGAAACATTTTATGGGGAATTTTTATAAATGAAAAACTCCCTTAATGTATATGCCCCATTAAATTCATGAGGTTAGTATGTAATGGAAGATAAAACCCTAGGCACTGCACCCTAAGAACTCACAAGAAGGAGATGAAATCCACCCTGCACAGTCAATAAAAAGAAAATTAGAAAACTATAATCTACATATTTTTGGTCACCTAGGATCCATAAAGGGGGAAAGGGGAGATCATAAGCATGATATGTTATAATCAAGAAAACATGTAAGTAATGAAATAAAATCAATTTTTTTTTAGAGCACCAAATAGAAGTTTTGGTTCTTTGATTAAGTATTTAATTGAAATGTGAGTTTAAAACATAGTTTGTTTGGGAATAAATCCAATTATTTAGCTAGCATGACCTATAATAAACAAATTAAGAGTTTGAAATGTGATATTTGACAAGTGTGGGAAGTTGAAAATCCTTCTATTTAGTTCACATCAAAAATACAGTGTCATCCTACCATTTAACAAGGTGATCTTACTGCTCTGTAGAGATAAGAAATAGGAAATAGGAAATT
Source organism: Torreya grandis (assembly GCA_037957365.1). Lineage (NCBI taxonomy): Eukaryota > Viridiplantae > Streptophyta > Pinopsida > Cupressales > Taxaceae > Torreya > Torreya grandis. The sequence continues at coordinate 215,257 of JARHVA010003982.1, forward strand.
AGTGATTCTACAAATTGTCAAGGTGATATCACTAATTTTTAGGTTGATATAAGTGTTTTACAAGATGTTCCCACTATTATTGATAATGAAAAAATGTATAAAATAGAAAATGTTACCTGTGTGATCTTGCTACTTAGTAAGTTGATTTCACTGGTACATAGAGTGTTATCACTGATTTACAAGATGATCCCATCGTTAGGGGTTTTAATCTAATTATTTATAATCTAAATGGATTTGAGAGTGATCCTAGTGATATAAATAATGTTACTTCTAAAATGAAAGATATTTTTAGTGATAGATAGAGTGATCCCATTATTTTCTTAAAAAACACCAAGAGATGGAAAATAATATAAAAGTGATATCAATATTACACTAGTTGATATCTCTAATTATGGGGAGGGATCCTATCGATATGCAAAGAGTTATCACAAAAAATTAGAAAATTATAGATGATGTTTATGAATTATATAGCACCTCAGTCTTATACACTTGAAAAAATCACACCTTTGTTGTTCCTCTCAGTTCTAGACCTTTCCTACTTCTACAAGTCTCACATCTACTCTCTCTTATGCCTGTTGACTTATATCTTAGTATGAAAAATCTTATATTGATCACCCAAGCCTTCTATCTTTCCCATAATGATTAAAACCTACTTATTTTATTTATCTGCAACTTTTGAGCATGTACCTATTTTCTTGTTCCCTAGACACTTATGTCACAAATAGACACCTATGTCAATGTAGGTGTCCTGCTCCAATGCAAGTGTCCAATTCCTTAAATTCATATAATTTTTAAATTAAATGTATCCTAATGGTTAGTCTAAGTGATATTATGTAATATATTCTCCAAAATGGATTGGTATAAATATAATATCAACCCTCATTCATTCATCATCTAACACAAACCAAAACAACTTATCAAAAGCATTCTATCAAGCATTCAAGTGACAAAAACTTCCTTATTTTATTGTATTTCCCTATTAGTCATAGGAAAAACACATATACAAGTGTAAATTACTGATGGAGCAACCCAAGAGCTATGTTTGCTAAGTTACAAGCTAGGTTACTATTATACTTGCTTATCACATATTGCATGATTCACACAAAAGCCAACACATAGGAGAGAAATACATTAGTCTGAGGCCCTCTTAAATGTATTGGATATGTAGGTATAAATCATTAACAAAGGGTCTTTATGATAGCTTGACACCATGTGCCCACAAACCCATTTTTTCCATAACTACTATGAAGATGAAGAACTAGGATTTTCATCATTTGACAAGAAGAGTCAGTCCATAACCCAGATATGAATGCACTAGAGTGAAGTTGATGATAAAAATAGAAGAATATAAGTGGTCACATCCTATTTCAATATTTATTCCATACTATACAACTACATCTTATCTAGACAATAACATCGATATAAACATGTTAAGCTTATATAAGTGTCCATGACTACAAAGGCTCTTAATCTAGAATTTAGTGGTTATTCTAGAATATTCTTCCAGTCTAATTCTTGCCTATATCATATCTAGATATATATTAACATAAGAAATAACTAAGTATCTTTTTTTTATCATTGTAATATTTAACATAGTTAAAATTTTCATTTTTAGCATATCTCAACATAATAAATTTAGTATATATTCTATTTGAGTTTTGAAATGAAATGGCCTAATATAGATTTATCACTCTTATGATTATTAATTTATATATTCTTAACCCTATCTAACCATAGTAGGATCCTAATCTAATTTAGGGTTAAAAATTTGGTGAACTTGATTCATATGAATGCATTTTTTTTTCTGATTTATAGGGTTTTCAGTTAGCTAGGATTTCAGATTGATGTAATTTTTCATTTTATACTTTTTTTAATTTTTCATGAAACCTAGACATATCCCTAGATTGATAGGTGTGCCTATTTAACACATTGATATTCCACTCCTAACACCTAAGATGTCTCAAACCAATGAAGAAAATAAACCCATGATCCATGATGATACCCATGTTGAGAATGAGTAATATGTTGATGAAGTTACCATAGAGGAAGATTTTGAAAATGAAAACCATGAATCCAATGAAATTAATGAACATGAACAAATAGATCATGAGTAAGTAAAAGCTATAAATTTTTTCATGAGTGCATTCATCAAAATCTTGAAGATCTTAATGGAATCCTAAAAACCATATTATAAACTAAAAAATCAAAAATATTATATGACCAAATAGGTCCATTTATTGATCATGTTATTCAAGCTATGGGTCATCCCCATAAACCAACAACCCTCCCCTTGAGTACATTACCACTTCATAATTATAATGGGGGCACAAGATATGTATCTCAACCTTTATTTCCTAAAAACACTATTGCTATATATACCATAAAATTACCAATTATTTCAACTCAAATACTAGTTTCAATACCTAATAATCCTCAAACCATATGTATATATCCATTGGTGAATAATCAACCTACTAATTTACATCCCAATGGATCTACAATTCAAACATTCCTTAAAGTTATAGAGACCTTAGAGGACAAGGTTATAAACATTGAATAAAATGATTTAAAGTATCCTCATGTTATTGATTCCTAAGTTGTGTTGCATAACCCTATTACACTTGAGAAATATTTAAATGCTTTACCAACTAGATTTATTTCACCTAAATTCCCATTATATGATAGCAAGGGTGATCTTTAGAAACATCTTAGATATTTCTATGTGGCATTCCTTGATTATTCTTCCAATGATAAGATTTTAACCAAATTATTTCTAAGGAGTTTCAAGGACTATGATTTGAGATGGTCCTATGATTTATCTCTCCAATCTGTGAAAGCATTCAAACCTATTACAAATCAATTTTTTAAACACTTCTCCATTAATATTATTGAAAAGGTTTCCTATGCCCAAATTACAAAAATCAAATAAGGAACCAATGAACTATTAATGAATATGTCTTGAGGTATAAGATAATGTTGAATAAAATGAAAAATATTATGACAAATAAAGAACTTTAAGACATATTCAAACAAAATTTGCTTGATCATTTACATGAGTCCATCCTTTTTAAAAAGTTTAAATCCTTTGATGACATGTGCCATGTTGTTTGGGACTATGAAATGAAACTTATTTCATTAAACAAACTTAATTATGTAGAAAACACATCAACTAAATATACATCCAATACCAAGTTTACTATCAAACCAAGTTATAAGGTAAAACTTCCTGAGCCTAAAAAATAAACAAACACCATGATTAATGTAGTTTCACACCAACCTAATGGGCTTGTATTATCTAATGAACCAATAAGATAATTTACACATTCATTTGAGTCTCCTATTTCATTACTCCCATGAATAATAGAGTGTCATATTATATCTATCCCTTATCCTATACAAGTTGATATGAGTTGGAATCTACCTGAAGGATATGATGTGAATGCTTATTATGACTATCACCAAGGACTTGGGCATTCTATAAACATAAGTTTTACGTTGAAGCATAAGATTTGAGATCTTGTCAATGACCAAAAGATTACATTTGATGATCCTCCAAAGGAATCAGGGTCACAACTTAGTAATCACTATAGTTATAATATATTTAACAATACTTTGAAAGACTATTCTAAGAAGGATGTAGAGGTGAAAATGGTATATCACACACATCCTCCTCCATCACATTATGAGCACTCAATAGATGTGATTATTTATACCTATACATGGCATAAACCTCTTATGGTTAAAATACCTTTTATTAATTTTGATGTAATTAAAATTAAGGATGATGACTTTGATCTTCATTTTTTTTTTTTTTAGCATACCTTGATCACTATCCTCTACACAATATTAGGATTGATAATGGTACAAGAATCATCATGATTTACACCCTTTTACTAGATCAATTAGAGCATTTGATGGGACCTCACAATATATTTTTAGTGAGATTGAACTACCTTTATAGGTGGGTCCCATACATGCAATTAATACCTTTTTAGTTATAGCTTCCATGGGTGTCTTTGATATGTTATTGGGATACCCTTGGATACATAATCTTTAGTGGTACCTTCTACAGTGCATGGATGTGTTAAATACATTCATGCCAATTGAGTAATTATAATTTCTAGAGTTCCATATGAATATCCTATTAAACAAGATAAATTGATAGTTAATTATCAAGCTTACTAAGGTTAATCCATCAAAAAGGGTAAGTAAAAGGCAATCCCTTTTATTAGGCATCCACTACTTATGATACCATTACTTTAGAGATCCATAGTGGGTTCCACTGAATCCTCATCTACTACACACCACATTTAGATATCCAAAGCACTTATAAATATTGTTATTACTATTGTTACAAATAAACCACATAAAAATTAATGATGGGTTTCATGAATCCATACTCCTATGGCTCCTACTATTTCTTCATTACCATAGAGCCCCATTATACATATGCAAAGCATCCCAAATAATACAATGATAGATATTGTACCTATACATTCTCCTCAGTAGTGTCACTAGTTTATTATACCATGTTCACAGTGGGGAGATGTCTATGATAATTCTTTAAATGTGATCATAATAAAATCTCTTCACATATTAAAAAAATATAGAAAAAATAAAAAATGTTAAAAAACACAAATATTTTTGGCATCTACATATTCTACTGGATCCTTAGCATCTATATGCTAGTTCCATGTTGATGGATAATATATCACTTACTTATACACACATATGTATTTCAAACTCCTATTTGAGTATGATTCAAGCATACAAAGATACATGATTTATACAATTTTGGATGTTGGTATTTCCCTTTACTCATGTGCCCTAGATGTTGGGGGCATCCACCTCTATGATCATGATACATCCATATTATATCATTCTATGGCCATTTTACATTATCATGTTTGAGCTAATATGTACTTATACATGCCTTTATCCATGTTTCCATATTTTATAATATACTTGATATGTTATGCACTTGACTTTTTTTGATAACACATTTGATCCATGGGCTACTATGCATGTCTATGCTGGTTACTTATGTTTCTATTTATGCACTTCTTTGAGTGTCTTGCCTTGATATTTTATTATTTATTGAAAATTTGAATATGCTCCATTGTTTTTAGCCCCTGTGCCTATATTTGCCTAGTATTGGCATTTGAGTATGTCATTGCTTGTTGTATGGACATTTGAATATGTCATTTTTGATTTTTTGGATATTTGACTAAATCATGTCCATTTGATTTTGTGGCATTTAAACATGCCCCTCGTTTATGGTTTCCTTAGAACATTATATTTTGATTTGATTTTTATTTCCCTTGCATCTATATTTTATTGCTTCTTGATCTTATATTCTCACTATCTAGATGTTTTCATGATATTTATCATGCATCCTAGGCCTTGATTTGATCACATTATATGAGATTCAATGATACATTTACCTAAACATGTCATCCTATATCTTACATGGTTCATTCAAACTTATATGGTTATCTTATCCTTTTGAGGTGAATTAACTACCATTTTATATCTTTCCTCACCTCAAAGGGAGGCATATCAGTCTAGGCATGTCATAGAGACATGAATTCCACACATTCATAGTTTTAGATTCAGTGGGGCCATGCAATATAGACATATCTTACACACATCCACAATTTTAGATTCAATGGGAACATGTCATATAAGCATGGATTCTACATGCTCACATTCTCAAATTTAGTGGGGGCATGTTTTGGAAACATTTTCTCCACACTTACTCTAATTCAACATCTACAAATTATAGTGGGGGCATGTTTTATAAACGTATCCTCCACATTGGCACTTATATCATTTTTTAAGTTTTAGATTATAGTGGAGGAATGCTTTGGAAGCATGTTATCCACACTTACACAATTTCAAATTATAATTTTTTTTAGTTATATGATTTAGATAGACATTTGTGTTAGAATTATATACATTGGTACCATTGTTATACACAATTTCAATAAGAGACATATATAAGGTGCATATGATATGTGATGTGTGCCTAATATTTAAAACTTAAATAAATTTCATATTTAAAACACTTTTAAGGACTATCACCACCCACCAGGTGTAGACATCTAAAACTGGGCACAACTGGCTCTTGACTTGACTTCAAATTGATTCTTACCAACCATTATAAGTTAAGCCTAGGAATCACTAAATGTCCCAAATTTGCTTGTGCATCATTCATCAAGAACTAAAAATTATGTTGAGGCATCCCTATTTGGAACACTATCCCTATGAAATAATAACCTCTCACAGAATCATCCCTAATCACATTGCGATATAATAACTATCAATTTGGCCTATAAACCCATTAAGTGGGGGAACTACACACTTGATCAAATTTTAAAAGAGATAAAAGGCTAATCAGAATAAATTAACAAAATAAAAAATATTAAATGCATATTTGAATTATCAATTTGTAATCAATGAATATCTAAAAAAGGAAATTTAAAAAATTAAAATATCAAGCCTTTCATCATTGCCTTAATGCATTGTCAAGATATTTGAAAATATCCTAAAATATCCAATTTGAGATCCATGCCTAGTAATTGAAAATCATAATTATATGATAACTATTAACTCAACTAGAGTTATTCTCAACTCACCTAGGGTTAGTTTGAACCCATTCCATGTTTAAACTCAACCTTAACTCACCTTGTGTGAGAGTTAATTCTTAATGCTATAAATACAAGGCCATGCCTATTAGTTTTTAAGCTATTTTGGTGAAGAGTTATTATGCACAAATATCTTCAAAAATCTAGGATATTGTAGAGTTATTATGTAGGATTTTCTCTATAATACTCATGTAAGTAGTGTTACCATTCCAAAATCTTAAGCCAAGTAATTAAAAGCCAAGGTGATAAGGAGAAAAGGAGCCAAATAACCTCCATTATCTACAAATTCTTGATTCATAAGCTGAGGAAGCCATTCAACAAAGCCATTTGGATCTCCAAGGAAGGTGTTATTTATTTTATGTTTTTGTTGTGATTTCATTCATTTTTGTTACTTAAGATCTCCCTAATGTCTAGGCTAGAGGAGTTAGGATTTTAGTGTGTTCATTTTGTTTATTTTATGAAACTAACACAAGAATAACCTCCCCTCTATTGTAATTCTTGGTTCAAATGTTAACACACTCGATGGGACCCATACCCCATGAAGTTATTCCCAAGGCCTTTTAGGACATTCCCCTAATAATTTTCATGTAAAAATTTAAGATTGCTAATCAAAATAGGTGAATATTGAAGGCTAAAGGATGTTTTTATAGAAGTCATGAAGTTGCTCTGTGCAGTCATGATTTTGCTTTCTAGAATCATGATATTGCATACTATCACTACTTTATAGTCACATTATTTTTATAACTATCATGATATTATGTTGACCATCATGGTTTTTGGATTGACTATTTATGTTTATAGGGAAATCCATGATATTACAATATCATGACTTTAGTAAGCATGGTATTGTGTTAAAAATCATGATATTACAATATTGTAACTTTGCAAGTCGTGATATTGTGTTAAAAATCATGATATTACACTATTGTGACTTCACAAGTTGTGGTATTGTGTTAAAAATTACAATATTGTAATATTATGACTTCACAAGTTAAGGTATTGTGTTAAAAATTACAATATTATAATAATGAAATATTGTGACTTTACAAGTCGTGGTATTGTGTTAAAAATTAAAATATTGCAATATTGTACTATTATGAATTTACAAGTCATGTTATTGTCATAATTTATGTGGTTTTGTATTAACTTTCATGGTATTGTGCTTAGATATTATGATTTTCTACGAAGTATCTAGTTTTATAGGTGAGTCATAATATTGTGCCAAAATCTATGGTTTTATATTTATTTCAATGATATTGTCTAAATATTAGTGATTTTGTGCTAAATACTCTATTTGTAGGCAAGTTGTGGTATTATCCTAATAGTCATAGTTTTGCAGGAGAAGTCATGGTATTGCTCTATGTTTTTATAGTTTTATACACTATGTAAAATTTTGGAAACCCAAGAGCAAGAATTCATAAGGCATTTATTCCCTCATGTTTTGATTTGAAGCACAAGGAACCCCTAACATGTTTTGTAAGACCCAAAGGCCGAAAGGAGACATTTAAAACATACTAAATTTTTAAATTTCACATTTCAAATTGGTGTTTTAAATTTTTTTTGCTTAAGTCATTTCTATTTTTTAAAGTAATCAACAACAAATGCCAAGGGGCTCAAATTTCATAACATACTTCATTTTGGTGTTATAAAATTGAACTCTCACATTAGTTACATGTTCATAAGAGTTTTTTATTTTATTCTTGTTTTTTGAAAGTGTTTGTTTAAAAAAGATAAGTGACATGTGTATGTTCTCCCCCCCGTCGCTTTTAGGGAACTTGGTTGACCAAAAACGCTCATTCTTTTCCTTTGTCACTTTGGTCTAAAAGTGTGGAAGGAAAGTTGTTAAGGCCCTCCCCAAAATCTATATGATTTGGGTGACCCAAAAATGATGCTAAAGTCCTTCCACTTGTCTTTATTTTCATGCATTTTGTCTTGTGAGTGGGAATTCATCACCTCCTCATGATTTCTATAGGGAAGTGTTGACCCAAGAATTCATCTCCTAACATCATTTCATCCCCACTCCATGGTAGGGTACATAAATTGAGGGTGAACTATTGAGAGACTTGTTATAAATGGTTAAAACAAGCTCTGTTAGTGGTACTCAGACTTATAATGTAGGTCAACTTAGACATCACACTACATGAAATTATTGATAGATGTAGTGTTTGTGAAAAGGACAAGACCTTTTCTCAACAAGCTAGTTTATACATATCCAAATGATGTGATTGCATTTATAGTGCTAACCACACTTGGAACCATTTAGAAACAAGTGAAAATTGATAGTTTATATAACCCCACTTGTTTTTGACATACTATTGATGTAAGGAAAGCATCCCAAAGTTCCATGTCACAGTATAAACTCTTGAAAGAAGAGTGGGCCTAAAAACACTAATTTTCATGCACTTTTACTTTTTAGATTAACAATTTAGAATCCTCTCAAGAGAAAATATATTGATGGAATTTGAAAATGCTATGAAACCTTGTTATTTTTAGGATTTAGGATGTTAAACTTAGGTGTTTATGTCATTTTTATTCTTTTTACTTACATGGTTTTAGGTCAGAACTATCTATTTGTCAATACCATGCCAAAAATGAGTCTTGTTTATACATCACTCTTTTTATTGAAAAGGCATTATGTTATCCATTTGATATCACACCTTTACCTTAGTATTTCATCAAAACCTTTATGTGTATGTCAATTTGATTGAAAAAGGTGTCATTATGTTACCCAATTCATTCTAGTTCTTATGCCTTAGAGTCTTGAAACAAACCTTTTTGCCATATATTTCGAGCATAATATTGTTGTTATGCTGCTCAAATTATTTCAAATACTTGTTTCCTTATGTCCAAATTCCAATTCCAAAACCAAAGAAATGTATGCCTTTTTTGATCTATACCGAGTACAATCATGTTGTTCACTTTTTTCTAGCTTGTTGTTTATTTAAAGAAGTCTAGTTTTCTAAATTGAGTTTTTAATTATCCTTAGCAATTTCAAATCCAAAAATTGATTGATTTATTCTTATGTCTCATGTAAATTTATCCTAGATATTTATCTTTCACTTTTGGGTTGTGTGACTTAGGGTAATTATTTATTCAATTTAAAAACTATTTTTGTGCCTAGATTTGGGGAAGTAGTCTATCTTCCATATGACTGTTCTTTCATGTCTTTTGCCAATTGACCAATTTAATGTTTAAATATGAATGTGTAGTTTATGCCAAAGTGTTTAAATTATTTTATATTAAAACTCATACCTTTAGATCTTGTTTTGTTTAATGTCTAGCTTTTGTGTCTTTTCAAAAAGACCTAGAAATACCACTAGATTTTGTGTCTTATTTTCCAAAAGACCTAGCAACTTTTGTTTCTTTAGACCTAGTTTGGACTTGTTTGAAACACTTTATACCTAAGTTTGGAATTTATATTTTATTTCATCCACTTGACCATTTATTTAATATATTTGACGTTAGAATATTTTGTACCATGTTTTACCATAAACATTTATGGAGATATAAGTCTAGTTACTTAGACCAAGTTAGACTTTGTTTGGACCATTTGTCCTTTGGACCTTATTTTTTAGAGTTTTTAGAAATATATATTTTTTTTGTGAAAAATTCACCATTGATTTGAATATGTATCATTACACTCATAATAGAGCCATGTACAATCTAGGTTATGATAACGTGGTCACATAAAATGATTTTGTTCAATACCCTTATGGTGATGATGTAGTTTGTGAGATGGATCCTTATCCTCCTTACAATACTTAATATGTATAACAAAGACAATATCCTCAAGCACAATATTTAGTGATACATTTTTTGGGCTAATTAACGTACCAAATTTTACCTTTCAATACTAATGACAACCAATCCCATACATATACCGTTAACCCTCCTTTGGTTTGTGTGAGCAACCAAACTCCATAATTCCCTAACATTAGCATAACATGACCTCATCTTTTAGATTATGTAAGCAACCAAGATTCATAATGCCATACCATTACAATACCCAAACCTCATCCTTTAGCTAGTGATAATAATCAAGCTTCACAACGCCCTACCATTACCATTCCAAGAACTCATCCTTTGGCTTGTGACAATAACCAAACTTTAAAACACCTACCATTATTATTCCTAGACCTCATCCTTTGGCTCATGATAACAAACAAGATTCAAAATTCCATACCATTACTATGCTAGGCCCTTCCAAGTATGATAGCTCATTATCCCAACAATCCTATGCCATTATAATTAGAGGCATCATAGTTACTATCCTAGACTGATAACTAGTATTTATTAAACCCATATTAGATGAGCCTATTTTTAAAGAGAAAATTACCCAAAATTTGACCATACATAATCCATTTCCAACCTTCCCCTACTTTAGAAAATTGATGCTATTATTTGAGCCACAATAGAGCTAATTAGTACCTCTCTAATAGAGCCAATAATTTAAAGACCAAGATGTGTCCAGAACTCATATTTTATAATTAATTATAAACCAAGGAAAAGAGAAACAACCAATCCATGATGTTTTTGTATAAAAACCTATTTTTTATGGGTCAAGCTATGATGAATCACCTTTTGATACTATCCTTATTATCGAGGAGTCTCACTCTGACAAGCTAGTCTTTGCTGAGTTACTTTTTTATGATTATAACCACATTTGGGAAAATAATTATCTCAACCATCATATTATTTATAAATAGCCTCTTTTTGACAAGCCAATATCTATGGATTTTTCTCGAACTTTTTCCCTTTGTTGAGAAGTCTCAATTTCATAAACCAATCTCTATGGAGCCCATTATGCCATGACAACCATTACTTATCCAATACCAAACATTCAAAAAGAAATCATTGTAAAAACATCCACACTAGATGAAGAATCAACATTGAAGTTAGGTTCTATTCTTGAATCAACATCATATTTAGCATCATAACCAAAATCAATTTTAGTGTCAACATCAGATTCAAAGTCCTTTAAGTCAAACTCAACATTAAAATTAGAATACATTTATGGCTATTACAACATTGGTTATACATTCCTCATAGATCAATTTGAATACATTTATGATACCTCTATGGTTTTTGAGGATGATTAATTTAGTTTTTATATAAGTTCTCCTAGTATCTTCTACAAGGATTGTGCTTCATCTTTCCATTCCATTACCATTCCACATGCCATTAACACCAACAAACCTAACCATTATATTGACCTTCCACCTCCCACAAGTGTCGATTAGGACTGATAGAATCACACCTTATTTAACTACATCCATGGTGACATATTAATTAAATAATATTAGGGGGACCAAGACCACATTCATGTAGAAATATAAAAATCTCATAGTGAAACCTTTTCAGAGGTGCCCGGGGGAAATCAAAGTCCAAACTCAGTATCTTCTAGTGAAAACTTACTTTAGGGGCTAGAAGACAATCAAAGTAAAAAGTCAAAATTATTTAGTCAAACCTTATTTGAGGTGGTATGGAATAATCAAGACAAATTGATTGGTGAAACCTCTTTGAGGCACCAATAACTAAGCACAACATTTTTACAATTCTTCATGATGACATTATTAAAGATAATATCAATACATCTTCCAATCTACAACATAATTAGATGGTAACTACTCTTAGGATTAAAAAAAAAATTATGGTCTTATTGATAGCATATTTAGAAGTCTTTGGACCCACCACACCCAAAAATATGTTGAATCTGGAATCAATAACATTGTGTGTGCCTGAAAATCCCAATCTTTATTTGTTGCCTAACCATTATACATTCCATATCATCCACCTTTACATTGAAAAATAAAACCTTTAAACCAATATACATTCATGTTTACCATCCCTGGCTAGACTTTCCTTTTTATAGGTTACAAAGACATTTTTTGATAAGGTTTGAAGGAAATAGAATCAATGACCAATGAAGATCACAACATTCTTGGAGTACAAATATACAGTAGGTTCTTGACAGAGTAACTATTCAAAATAAGTGTGGGATAGAAATTTAAATATGATTTATTATTATAGTTCTATCATATATATTTTTAGGACATGCATCTCTAGATTATTAGGAATAACATAAACATTTATCTTTCTGAAACTTTTTACTTTATTGTTTTCATTTGCCATCCATCTTGTCATTGTTTCAGCCCTACCATTAACCTTACCTTATAAATTGGTGGAAAAACTATGTTGGAAGTATAATTATTGAGAGTGTGTGGGCTAAATCATTATTCAAACCTTTTACAACTTTAGTTTATCATTCATGAACTATCAAAACAATAGAGTAAACTAACAACACATTAAGAGCCATACGCATGAAACAAAAGAATAACACATAGAATTTTTATTTGAGTGGGAAACCCCAAAGGGAAATAAAACCCAATGATGATGTAGATGAAATACATTCATATAATAAAAACATCAATATTTAGTGAAGCATAAACTTCACTTGGATCGCCAACCCCAACTAACTAAGCACCAACTCAACTAGGCCTTTAGTAAACACCCACTTGTAAGGAGGCACCCCCCCTAGATGACTTAGCACAAAATAAAAAAAATCAAAAGCTTCATAACCTTAAGATTTTTTTTTATCATAAAATATATGATGATCTCATTCTTCATCTCTTCACACTTTGCTATCTTTCTCAAACTGGTCTCTAGACTTCTTCGCTCAATTAGCCCTCTTCTTGACTTGGTTAAGTCATGTGACCTTGATAATCATATATAGTACCCACATAATATATTCATGATTGTTTATATATATCTTATTTATGGTACATAATACCTCATTTATCTATTTAAATTTTTATCTCATTTACTTCAACACACACACTCTCACTCTAGACAATTAGGCTTGTTAGGCCTTGTTCTTATACTAAGATCTTGCTCATACACATATTGATTATACATACACACTTTATCACTTATTTTATCAATAAAATTTTCCTTAGGACATTTTAAAAACATGAACCAAACATTACAATAGGTCATTCATAGCATATGGGACCAAAACCCCTTTTAGGCCTTAAGGAGACCTAATTCAATTAGGTCTTCATTAGCACATATTACCATTTGAACATATTTGGACACTATAATACTTATAAAATGGTAGTAAAATTTCATATTTAAATTTAATATACTGATACCAAGATAATATTTTTTCTATGACACCTTTTAGCTCCAACCACCACTTGAAGCATGCCATAACACTATTCACAATTAGGCCTGTGCATACCCAAAAAGTTCGTCTTGAACAACTAAACCAAAAACACAATATTTTTTTAAAAAAATGAAAAAAATTATATAAAAATAACCTTAAATACCTAAAAAAATTCACCAATTAAATTATAATTCATTACATAGTTCAGAAGGACTCAAACCCTCTTCTGTAAGTAGCCCACTCAACTGCCAACAAGCTTCAAAACATAATAATAGAAACATGAATTTATGATACATGAAAGGGAAAAATTAATAAATTAAAATTTATTAATATTATATTAATAAAAAATCATAATAAATTACAATAAATAGATCATAAGTTTTAATAGAAATATTGGTCTTACAGACCAATCTCATGAGTTCATGGTACACAAAACTCACTAAGTTAGACAAGTTAATTTGAGAGAAACTTTATGATATATAAAATAATATCCAAATATTATACCTGATATATACATATATTAATGTTATTTAAAAACATCCCAATGGATTTTTATCCATCCTTAATCCATGATAACACATCCCTAATCAACTTCTGACTTATGCCTAGTTTTCTCACTATTTGCATCACTAGGTGTATTAGAAATTGGTCAACTTATATGACTGGTTTAGCACCCTCATGGGATAGAAAATAATCATAAAATACCATGGATATAATATAAAATTATCAATATTTAACCTCCATCAAATTATTAACTTTGACTCAATCAAATCTACCTACTATATCAAATCTCTAAGAAATAAGGCCTTTCATGTAGGGTCTACTCACTCTTTTGACAAAAAAATCACACTTGTAGATGCTTAAGAGAGTTTAATTTTGATTAAAATATATAAAATAGTAAAAAAAATCCATTTTGAGTACTTTATAACAATTTCTTTCACACTGGGTCACTATTAGGGTTTTAGAGAGGGTTAACATTATTTCTGGTGTTAACGATTGTTCATAAAGCTTAGCCCCTCATTCCAGAAACCAATGCTTATAACTTTGATCTAAGATGCTTACACATATATAATTAATATATTAGGTTCCAATTTATGGTTACATGTTCTAATGAGTACTTTAAAGTTATTCTTGGGTTAATAACCCTTCATTGTGTGCACTCGAGAGACCTTGAGACACTTTTTCTTACCCTTTCTTGCAAAATTTGACCGTAGACATAGTCAACAAACCTAGGAAAACCTATCACAAAATTAAAATTCTCACATTCTCATTATTACCTTTAAAACTGATCTTGATGCCCCATTATGCCATGCTCTCTCTTTTTGTTCTCTAGGCTTTGACCTGCAAGTCATGTTAGGCCTTGAAACTAACCTTCTAACCACTATCCAAGCTCTCAACACCTCATGTACAACCAAAAGTAGACTCTATAATTATAAAAAAACTATTTTTAATCCTTAATATGATGTTAAAACACCTCATGACCCTTTATTAGGTTAGGCAAAGTCTATAACTAGTCTAGTTACATACTAGGTCTATAGGTCTTACCCCTGTAGGCTTACTCTGAGACACCCATGAGCACTCTAGTGCCTCATATGTAGGATAAAACAAAATAATACATCATATTATTCCTATTTTAATCCATATAAATATTTTTATTTTTTAAATGATGTCCTAAGGTGGCTAAGAGTGTACATGAGTTAAGATGTATGCATGGTTCTCAATGACAAAGTGTGCCTTAGTGATCATGCATGGACCCTGATATGTTTTCTTAGTTAGGAAAGGTGATGGATGTTGGAGATGTGTTTAAAATGTTTTATGAGGTAATATGAGGGATCAAGGTTTATTTGGGTACTATGTGTAATGTGAAATTCATTAATTATAATAATTTTTTTAAAGGTCTAGGTTATCCTAGTCAATTTGGTAGATCTTCTTGAGTAAGTAGATTGATGACATCAACATTCACATGTGTAGAGGTGTCAAGAGAAAATGGTCACATAGGTTTATTGATATTTAATACTAAATAATTATTTTCAATGTGTTTATGTATTGAAACAAGGTCTATAAAAATTTATTGTAGTGCAAAAGTTGATCTCACAGGTAGATTTCACTAGTTTCTCATAGTCTAATTTGTATTAAAAAGTGATCATTGGAATTCAAATATTTGAGTTTAATAAAGGAAAACTAGTCCTCATTATTTTTCCTATAAATTTTTATGTAGGATGAATTTTATGGTGGTATAAAAATAAAAGTGGTAGATAAGTTCAAGGTAAATATATGAAAATTTATTTGGAAGTTTAACTAGTTGTACACATAAATTCAAGGTAAATCTATGAAAAATGATTTGGAGGTTTGATTGGTTGTACATATACATTTATTATGGTCTAAAGTTGACTGAGGGTTTGACCTTCTTATGCAAATGACTTGAGAAGGATGTTTTAGTTTTTATTGATAGTGTTTGGATGTTTCAATGTGAATTATATATTTTATAGTGTTTTAGACTCCATTAGTATCATCCATATAGATTTTAGAGGTTCGACCAATCCATGTTTAGTATGAACAATTAATTACAAGTTGATTTTTGATTCGTTCATGGTGTTTTCATGTACAATGCAAATGTTTGATAGGTTTTGCATATGCATAGGCATGTAGGGATGAAAATTAATATCTCTAGGGTGTATTAGGAGTCATATGTCATGGATATATATGATTTTAAATGGTCTTGTGTTCCTAGTTTTTCTCGATGAAGTAATAAAAGGGTGAATAGGTCTTTATGGACCTAAAAGGTCTTCTTAGGCCTAATTAAAAGGTATTGATGCTTAAATGTGTTCTATCCAAGATATGGATGACCTATGTAGATGAAATTGATCATATTATAAGTGTAATATAATCCTTAAATGTTAATTCAAGTCTGATGGCTGACTAATAGGGTGATTTTCATGTAGACTCTATAACCAGCAAGATCAAAGGTGAAGGTTTCTAGAGTTGACATGTGAAATATAGTGAGGTGTGAGTGTGATTAGTTGATGGATTAAATTTTATGAAGGTTTAAAAATGTTTGTATGAACTATAGGTCATATTTATGATGTCATAATAGTGTTCTTGTAGCATTGAAGATTGAAGATGAGCGAAGAAGTGTAAAGTGATCCAAAAGGTTGTTCTAGATACATTGCTTGTGGGTGAAGGCTTGAGAGAGTGTGAAGGGTTGAAGAGATTTTATATTCATTATTTATTCATTAAATTGAAATTGAATCATATCTATAGAGGTTTTTATATTATAAGGTATTGTGAGGTTTCTTAACATCTAGGAAAAGTGGGTGCTTGTTCATGCTTAGGGGTTGGTGTTCCTTGTGAAGTGGGTACTTCACTAAAGTATCATGTTTATGAATATTTTATAGGACTATAATCCATTTATTTTCAAACTCAAGAGTGGGTTTTATTCTCCATAATGTATTCCCACATAATCCTTATGTCATGAGTGTTGATCTTGTATAGTTTCCTTTGTTCGTTGCAAAGACTAGTTTGTATGATTCATGATTGCTTATGTTGAATGAATTAGAGCTTGAAGTTTTGGGATTGGAATTAAATTACTTGCATCATTGATTCACACACCTCTTAGCTATTTTACCTTTAATAATTAGTATCATGGCCACACCTTCTTTACAAGTTTAACCACTTGAAGGTGATCTTAGGTACAATGGGTAGTCATCAAATGCAAGGTGGTTTTTCTACTAAGAAAGCACCATTATTCAATGGATCCAACTATAATTTTTAGAGCCAAAGCATTAGGACCTACATCATGTCTCTAGATTTTGATATTTGATAATATATTATGGATGGTTATTCCACACCCCCTACTCCTCCAACTAGTGTAGTTGATAAGAAGTTGAATGAGAACAATTCTAAAGCTATGAATGTTATCATTTATGGCCTATAAAATTTTGAGTTCACCAAGATAATTCATTTTAAATCTACTAAGAAAATCTAGGATAGGATATAAATCATCTATAAAGGGGATTCAAAGGTTAAGTTGGCTAAACTACAAGCTATTGAAGGCAATTTGAGGGCCTCAAAATGAAGGAAGAATATAATGTGTCATTATATATTCTAAGGGTTGATAAGGTGGTAAACATGATCAAAGGTCTTGTATAGGATATTAAAGAAGCTACCATTGTACAAAAAGTATTAAGGTCTCTTACTCTCAATTTTTAATCAAAGATTTATGCTATATAAGAGAGTCATGATCTAACCAACATGAAGATGGATGAATTACATGGCATGCTTACTAACTATTAGATGAGAGTCAATGAGGACAAACCACCAAAGAAGGAAGCAACCTTAAAGGTGATCAAGGAGACAAAAGGCAAGAATATCAAGCTAAGTCTTCAAGACTTTGATCTTAATGAAGATCAACTTGAAGCCATGATTGTAAGAAAATTGAATGTGGGATTAGGTAAGTATGAAGGGAAGCTTACTTTAAAATGTTTCTCATGTGGTAAAGTTTGTCATTTTACAACTAAGTATCTAAATAGAGGCAAGTCTAAACACAAGGAAGATCATAAGGTATCTCATGAGGATAAACATAAGAAATATGAGGGTCTTAGTAAGTATACAAATTTCTTCAATAGGAGAAATGGCAAGAAGGAGTCATACAAAGGCAATAAGAATCTTTATCTTGAAGAATATAGTAACTCATCTATTGAAGAAGAAGGAAATAGATTTGAAATGATGATTCATCTCATGATGAAGAAAAAAGACATCATTCATGAATCTTAGGGATGATAAAGGTGAATTTTCTTTAGGCAAAGATATCTCTGGTGGAGATAGTTTAGAGGAATAAGATGAGAAAGTCACTCTTGAAGACCAATATCTAAATACCTTGGAAAAGATGAAGATAATAAAAGGTAAGAATAGAAATCAAGCATCCTTGATCAAGTCATATGAGGAACAAATTAGCTTATTTGAAGAAAGGTTGAGTAATGAAGTTAAAGAGCATGATGAGATCACTCAACATGTTTAAACTCAAGTTTGTACCCTTGATGAAGAGATAGAGAGTAAGGATGAATAATGTGTCACATATAAATCAGAGATGAAGTTTTTTCAAGTGAAACTATATCAATCTATGAGAAATCTTGAAACATATCATAAATTTGAGAAAAGTATAGTTGATATTAATGATCTATTAAACAATCAAAAGATATCAAATGAAAAATCAGACCTAGGATTCCATGAAGATGTTCAAAAAGATAAGAAGATTGAGAAGATAGTGATGATTTTATGAGACTAATAATGCTAAGGAAAATACTAATAAAGACAAAAAGGATGATAATTTGAATGAGAATGACAACTTCAAAAGTTACAAAAGTTAAAATCAAATAAAGCAACCTAATGCAATAAGGTATGATAACTCCTTTAATGGCTACTATTACTCTTGTCGTTAGTTTGGTCATAAAATCATTTATTACAAAAGAAAGGCTCTTAGTAAGATATTTGCATGGAATTATGAGAAATACAATGATAAGAATGAAGAAATCATCACTCAAGATAGTCAACAGGTCCACAAGGAAAGTATGACATCTTGTGCTATAGGTGTTAAGGGATTGGTCATATTGTAATGTTTTACAATGCCTTAATCAGGAGACCAAATGATCAGGTACATGAATGGGATAATGAAACTTCAAGGAGTCATCATATGTCTCATACACAAGGTATGTACAATGAGAGAAACTTCATTTGTTTCAAATGTCAAGAGAGAGGTCACATAGAAACGTTCTATATGAATGGTTAGTATTCTACTTAAAATAATGATTATCATAAAATGAAGAAAAGGAGCCATAATGAATGGAGACCCAAGGAGATGAATGAGAAATAGGTTTAAAATGGACTATTTATCATGATAGAATAAGGTACAAGTTCAAGTGTCAAATATCAAACCTTATCTACTCAAGGGGATAAGAAGATAAAGCAGGATTCTAAGTCAAAAGGAAAGAATGAAGCTAAGAACTCAGTCGAAGTCAAATTGATGATGAGTCAGGATTGTAAGTCAATTGAGAGCATGGAAATGTGGGAATCTCCTAATTTTTGGGACATTTAGTCTATCTATGATAGGTTAGTGACTCTACCTATGCTTCTTATGATACATATTTTATATGTGGAAGTAAGTATGTGTGATCTAGATGATGTACAAGATGCCAATTAGTATAGAGGTATGTAGAGTTGTTGATTGGTCTTTAAGACCAATGCTTTTTTGATATAAAATTTATAATATTATGTTACAAATACTTGTATTGATCATATAAGGTTATTTGTTAAGGGGGAGCAAAAAGTTTATGAGCTAGATATATAGGTGTGTGATGAAAATATTCAAGAGTTCTGCTTAGGGACATTGGTCCTAAAAGCATGTTTTAGTCAAATTTTTATGCTTGGTTTGATAGGTCAAATCATGAAGTATGAAGGTGAGGTTTGTATGGAGTGTGGATAGGACTTTCCCAAGTGTATTTCATGAGGTTTTATTCTTTGGATTGTTCACAATTAACTTTAATGATCATTTGTTCAGTTTGACCATTTTGCCTAGTGTTCACTACCTAATGAGAGCTCATCATGAAAAATTGGTGTCTTTGAAATATATAAGGCTAATAAAGTATGGAGACAAGTTTTATTTGATGCGTCCATGTGAAAAAGGAGGTGAGGAGTTGTTATAAGGCTTCCATGATCATTCTAAGGTGTTTTGGCATAGTGACAAGGGTATACACAAGGCTTGTATGCATAAAATGACTAGTTTCAAGTGTCAAATGAAGATTGATGAGTGGTTAAGCTAACTTTATGGCATTAAAATATATGTTGAACTCATATAGGTGTGATCTAGGTGTTTTTAAGATTTGAAGATCTTTTGAAGCCAAGTTGATTATTTTTGAAGGCTCTCAGGTATGACAATCCTTACTTAAGGGCTAGCAGGTTAAAAACCATTTCATGGATCTATGGGAACCTAAAGGATTGAAACCTCAAAAATTGGACAAAAATTGTATATTGTTTACCTTTAGGTGCGAGAGAAGTTTTAGGAGCTGACATTAACTGAAATGTGGAAAGTTGACTTTATTCCTTTTGCCCTAGGTTTTTTACCATGTGAGTTAGTGCCCTTACCAAAGGATTTGAGATTTAAGGATACTTAATCTATTGAAATGGAAAAAAGGGTGATCAATTTTTTTTTATAATCATCTAGAAGTATATGGTTTGACTTATGGTTGGTGATTTGTGTAAATAGAGGGCTAATTGGTAGGTCAGTTTGTGAAAGAGCTATTGTGTATATGAAGATTTGGATGATGATTATTGATGTGAATTAGGGGGAATATAATTGTACTCCAAGTATGAAATTTAAATACATGAAGATGTATACACATAAAGTTATGGGATCTACAAGGTTCAAGTAGGGCCACTAGGCCTCTAAGCAAGGTTAATATGAAGAATAATAAGTTTTTGGTCATTCTATTAAAAATAAAAAGGTATGGTTGTCCTTTATTATGTTTATCATTTGGATTTATGAATAATATATGGTTGAGAAATATATTTAATGATCACTCTTCATTCTATGGGTGGCCTTGTGAGAGAAAATTTGAAGGCAACTATGGAATTTATTTATGGTTGGAGATGGTCTTAAGATTCTCAAGGGGTGACAAAGTTAAAGTGACTTAGGGGGATTCCATCTCAATTTTATCAAGGTTTTATCACTCCTATTTTCTTCATAGTGATTATTTCTTATTCATAGATCAGTGCATGGCCAAAGCAAAGTGTTGTCAATGAGCAAGTTTGAGGTAGTCATGATTAAACATACTATGCATAGTGATAGGGGAGTTTATATCATTCCTAAGATGATATAACTTCATGATTTTGGATTTGAATTTTTTTTGAGGTCCTTAGGATCAATGGGTAAGCCCACTTTGTCATTGTGTCAAAGGGGCAGAAAGTGTTTGTAAAGGGAAAAAGAGTTTATGCACAGTTTTGGTGTTGGCTTTGAAAACATTTAAAATTGTTGACATCAATGAAAAAGGGGGATATTGTTGTGATGTTTTAAATTATGTCCTAAGGTGGAAAATAGTTTTCATTAGTTAAGATGTATGCATGGTTCTCAATGACAAAGTGTGCTTTAGTGATCATGCATGGACCTTGATATGTTTGCTTGGTTAGGTAAGGTGATGGGTGTTGGTGATGTGTTGACCATGTTTTAGGGGGTAATATGAGGGATTGAGGGTTATTGGGGTAATTTTTGAAGTGAAATTTATTCATTATAATAGTCTTGTTAAGGTTTAGGTTATCCTAATCAAAGATCTTTTTGAATAATCAGATTGATGAGATCATCATTTGCACATGTTGAGGTATCACAAGAAAATGGGCACATGGGTTTGTTGATATTTATGACTAAATCATGTGTTTCAAGTTTCAAGTATTATAATGATGTATATAAATAGTTATTGTAGTTCAAATTTGGTCTCCCAAGTAGATTTCACTAGTTTCCATAATCAAATTTGCATTAAAAGTGATCGTTGGAATTCAAATATTTGAATTTATAAAAGAAAACTAGTCCTCATTGTTTTGCCTATAAATTTTTATGTAGGATTAATTTTATGGATGTATAAAAATTAAAGTGGTAGATAACTTCAAGGGAAATCCAAAAACCATGATTTGGAGGTTTGAATAGTTATACACCTACATTTATATGGTTCAAAGTTGACTGAGGGTTCGACCTTGTTCTGCAAATGACCTGAGAAGGATGTTTGAGTTTTTATTGATAATTTTTGGATGTTTCAAGGTAAATTATCTATTTTATAGTGTTTTATAATAATTTATTATCATTTGTGTGGATTTTGGAGGTTTGAATAATCTATCTTTAGTATGAACAATTTCTTACAAGTTGACTTTTGGCTCGTTCATGGTGGTTTCATGTACAAGGCAAATGATTGATAGGTTTTGCATATGCATAGTTGTGTAGTGATGAGTTTAATCACTTGAGGGTATATTATGGGTCATGTGTCATGGAATTATATGATTTGAAGGGGTATTATGTTCCTAGTTTTGCTTGATGAAGGGATAAAAGGATGAACAGGTCTCCATGGACCTATAAGGGCTTGTTAGGCCTAATTGAAAGGTGTTGGTGCTTAAGGGTGGTATCAAAGATATGGTCAACCTATGTGGATAACGTTGATCCTATTTTAATTTTAATAGAGTCCTTAAGGGTGAAGGCATGGCAAATGATTGACCAAGAAGGTAATGTTCATGAAGGCCCTATATAGAGCATAAATAAAGGTGAAGGCTTCTAGAGTTGATATGTGAAGGATAGTGAATGATGAGTGTTCTTGGTGGATATATTGAAGAGTAGATCAGGTTGAGGAATATGTACATGACATGTCTTGAGATATTGAGATATTGAATTTTTTTGAATTATAATTGAATTGCTTAAATCACTGATTCAACCTCCCCTCTCAGTGATTGTACCTCTAACACTCACTAGGCCACCATGCTCCTTCATGCAAAAGATTAGGCACCCTATTCATAAGCCTTCTCAAGTCTCTTTCTAGGTTTAAACATCTAACAGCTTTGACAATTAATTTTGAAACATTCTTTGATGCTTCTACACCTTGCTTCACATGACTTATAAGTTTAACAATAATGTCATACCTCTTAAGGATGAAATCAAAGAAAAAAACTGTTAAATGACCTCATACCTCATGAACATCCTTTGTCATCAATGACAACATCAATGCCACGCATCAACAATAGAAATAATTCTCAACAATCTCCCTCATTTACATTGATGGAAAATCATATTGAAAAAATGATCATCCTTATCTCCCCATTATGGTGTTTCTCCCTATTAGGATAAATGAGAACCTAGATCTATCCCCAAATCACATATAAGAGAATCTATGAAAGAAATTAATCAAACATTCTAAAAATAAACATAAATATTCACATAATAGGAGACACCAAATTTAATGTGGTTCACCTAAGATGGGATACATCCACCAAACTTGTCTAGTATAAGATTTCTAATAATACAAGGGAGAAACAAAATTCTATAACAAACCCTATTACACTTCTCTACCTTTTCTGCCTCCTCTCTGTGTTCAATATTTCATTATTTTTCACAGTCATACATATCAGCCATATATCAATACATTTTAGGGTGAAATATACCTAAACATAACCTCTACAATTAGATCTAGAAACCTTTAATCAATAGCCCAAATTGATTACAAACTTATGGTTTCCCCTTGCAACCCCCCATGCCATCAAGGATTTAAAGAATGGGATCGAAACCTAGCTAAAACAACATCAAAATTTTAACCTCTGATCTTGTAAGATAATTAGGATCCACACCTAACACTCCCCCTTTGAAATAAATGAAAAAGTGATGTTTGTAATTTGCTTGGTCACACTCTTTGCAACCAAAATACTCAACACATAGAACTATGAGTTTACGAGACATAAAACAAACATGTTCCCCCTATCTCTATGAATACCTTACTAGAACAACTAACCTATTCTTGGAGATAATGAGAATGATTTTCTCCCCCTAATTACTTGGATTCTTCAATAATTACTATGGTTAATAATTAGACCCAATTCCTATCTTAGGTGTTTAAAAGTTACCTTTGGCAGTGGTTTGGTCAATATGTTTACAATTTTATCATGTATAAAAACATATTCAAGTTTGATATTTTGTTCACTTATCTTCTCTCTTAGAAAATGATAGCTGATGGGAATGTGTTTGGTCCTTCAGTACATAATAGGGTTATTTGAGATGCTTATAGAACTTGTATTATCACAATAGATAGGTCTAGGACAATCATACTCCACCTTGTAGTATTTTAGGGTCTATCCCACCCATAAGACCTGAGTGCAACATGATCTTGAAACAATATACTCAGCCTCACAAGTGGACAAGCTATTGATGGTTACTTTTTTCTTATCTATGAGACGAGGCACCCATGTAAGAAGAAGGATCCTCCACTAGTACTCTCCTATAATATATAATTCTTGTCCAATCTACATCTATGTAGGCTATCAAATTGAACTCCTTACTTCTTGGATACCACAATCCATACTCCATAGTCCCCTTGAGATACCTAAGTATCCTTTTGACTACTTGTAGATGATTCTCCTTTGGATTTTCTTGAAACCTTCCCACAAGATCTACTACTTACATGATGTCAGCTATAAAGGTAATGGTGTACAATAAACTACCAATCATTGACCTATATGAAATTTTATTGACCTTTGAAGACTCATCTTCCTTGATCAAATTACATCCTATGATTATGGGTGTATTATTTTCTTTTCAATCCTCCATCTCAAACTTATTCAACATCTCTCTTATGTACTTGGCTTGTGAGATGAATATACCTTTTTTATATTGAGTTATTTTAAATCCAAGAAAGAATGATGGCTCTCCTAGCATGGACATCTCAAACTCTTTATTCATCACCTATACAAAGGTATTTGTCATGTTCTCATTATTTCTAGCAAATACGATGTCATCCACATAGACAACTACTATCAGATGATAGTCATCTTTTATCTTGATGTATAAATTATTGTCTATAAATCCTCTTTTGAATCTTTGATCTAACAGATAGTTTTTCAACCTAGCATACCAATCTATAGGATCTTACTTTAGACCATAGAGATCCTTCTTCAATCTAAAAACATAGTATTTGTCATATGATAGTGATAACCCTCTAGGTTTCTCAATGTACACTTTTTATTCCAAATTCCCATTAAAAAAGGTAGATTTGACATCCATCTAGTATACCTTGAATCCTTTAAATCTTGCATAAGATAAAAACAATCTGATGGCATCTAATCTTTCTATTGGTGCAAAAGTCTCCTCAAAGTCCACCCATAAATTTGTGTATATCCCTTTCATACTAATCTAGAATTATTCCCAATGACTTCTCCATTTTCATTCAACTTGTTTCTAAACACCCATTTTGTGCCAATGTCATTCTTGTCTTTAGGCCTAGGAACTAGTTCCCAAGTCTCATTATTATCTATTTGGTCTAACTTCTCTTTCATAATACCCATCCAAAACTTGTATTTTCTTGATTATATAAGAATATTAGGTTCAATCTTGCATAATAGAGCATTCTCTTGATTTAGATTACTTACCGATCTTCTCCTAGTTTATATACATACATTCATGTTTCCAATGGTTTGATATTCAAGGTGGTCTCTTTGAATCTATCTTAAGGGTCTTTTTGAGTATTATCTCTCTTCAAATTCTTCTTATTACTCATCAACCTCTATAATATCCTCTTCATTATTGAAGTCCACATTCTCTAAAGTGGTTTTTGACTATGAGTGAGATTTATTTGTCTCATCAATTCTCACATTGGTGCTTTCCACTATATTTTGTAGTCTCTTGTCATAACATCTATAGGCTAAACTCATTGATGAGTATCCTAAGAATATGCCTTTGTCAGATCTGAAATCAAACTTACCCAAGTCTTCATCATCTCTTTTGATGAAACATTTACTCCTAAATACCCTAAAGTGTTCTAAATTGTAGGTATTCCCTTTCATAGTTCATAAAGAGTCTTATTGCCATTTATCTTTATCTGTCCTCTATTCAAAATGTAGAAAATATTTATTAATAACTCTCTCTAATATCCATAAGATAATATAAACTCATTCAATATAGTTCTATCCATCTCTTGAACTATTCTATTCTTCCTTTCCACTACCCCATTATTTTGAGGTGTCCTAGTTGCTGAGAATTATCTCCTTATTCCATGAATCTCATAAAAGTCATAAAACTCATTGGACCAAAACTCTCCTCTTATATTAGATCTTAAGAAATTGATCTTCTCATTCTTCTCATTCTCTACAAGAGCCTTGAATGCCTTGAAATTGTTAAGAGATTCTAATTTTTCTTTCAGGAATGCAACCTAAGTCATTCTTGTGTAGTCATCCATGAGTAACATGAAGTAGCTATCTCCTTGAATGTTTTGAATTTTCATAAGCCCATAAATATCAGTGTGGATTAACTCTAAGGGTCTTATAGTAGATTACTCCTTGGACTTTAACCTTATTATAGTTTGCTTACCATGTTGACATTCCTTGAAAAGTATGTTTGTATATTTGATGATCTTAGGCATGTTCTTCATAGACTTCTTAGTGCAATGTGTCCTATATTGTGATAGATGTAGCAAATAACATTTTTATACTTATCATGGTTCTATGATGACTTATCCTTTATAGCATTGGGTTACCTCATTAATAATTTTAGGTTAGTAATATTGACTTATTTTGACTTCTCATGCTCTCTCTTAGAGTTTCTCAATTTTATATGAGTTGTTCATGCTCAAACATCAAAGAATATAGCTTTGTCTTCAACTAATCATACTCAACTTCCTTTGACTTACAATTTATGTTGACTTATTCTAACTGACTCCTGAGATCTTTGATAGTCTTCTTTTGATGTTTAAAATCATCAAGTGTATTATGATCTTGGATTCAAAGTCTAATTCAATTTTTCCTTCTTCACTATCATAGTATACTTCTTCGTCATAGATATTGTCTTTTTCCTATTGATCATAAGACATTCTGGTGATTATTAAGACCACCCTCAAGCTATTAGACTTACTTTAAAGGACTAGGGTATTATACCAATTTTTAGAAGCACAATGACTGAGAGGGGGGGGTAAATTAGCCTTCAAATATTTTTCAACTTTAGTTTATCATTCATGAACTATCAAAATAGTAGAGTGATCTAGTATAACATTAAGAGCCATGAGCATGAAATAAAAGAATAACACATAGAACACTTATTTGAGTGGGAAACCCTCAAGGAGAAGGAAAAAAAATGATGATGTAAATGGACTATATTACTATAATATAAAAATAAAGATTTAGTGAAACACCAACCCACTTAGAGCACTGACCCCAACTAGCTAAGCACCAACTAAGCTAGGCCTTTAGAAGTCACCCAATTATAAGGTGGCACAAACCCCCTAGATGAATCAACACAAAATAATCCAACTCAAAACCTTGATCACTTTCACAATTTTTTTTATAATACAATAGATGATGATCTCCTTCTTCAGATCTTCACACTCTCCTATCTTTATCAAACTGGTTTCTAGCTTTCTTTGCTCAATTAGCTCTCTTCTTGACTTGGTTAGGTCATTTGACCTTGATAATTATCTATAATACCCATATCATATCTTAATTATGGTTTATGTGTACCATATTAATGGTATATAAGACCTATTTTATCCCTTCAAAGTTTTATCTCATTCGCTTCAACACAAACAATTCCACTCTAGACAATTAGGCATATTAGGCCTTGTTCTTATACTAGGATCTTGCTCATACACATTTTGGTCAACCATACACAATTTATCACTTAGTTTTTAAATAAAATGGGCCTTAGTATACGAAAAAAAATTTAAACAAACATTAAAATATTTTATTCATAACATGTAGGACCAAAACCCCTTTTAAGCCTTAAGGAGACCTAATTTAATTAGGCCTTCATTAACACACATTACCCTTTTAACACCTTAGAAAACTCTCATAATTATCACATGGAATTAACATATGATATTTAAATTTAATAGACCCATACCAATCTCATCTTGGGTCCATGACACCTTTTATCTCCAACCATCACTTGAAGCATGCCATTAGCACTGTTCATAATTAGGCCTATACAAACCCAAAACATTTGTCTTGAACAACTGAACCAAGAAATAGTATTTTTAAAAAAATGGAAAAAACTTATATATATATATATATATATATATATATATATATATATATATATATAAAACCTTAAATGCCTCCAAAAATTCATCATGTTCATTATACTTCATTACATAGGTCAAAAGAACTCAAACCCTCTTCTGTGAGTAGCCCACTCATAACTACCAACAAGCTTCAAAACATAGTTATCAAAACGTGAATTTATGATACATGAAATGGAATAATAAAGAAATTACAATGCATGAATAGGATATTAAAAAATAATAATAACTACCAACAAATATATCATAATCTCTAATAACAATATTGGTCTTACAGACCAATCTCATGACTTCATTGTACACAGACCTTATTGAGTTAGACAAGTCAATTTGAGAGAAACTTTATGATATATACAATCATATAAAAATATTACATACAATATTGACACATATTATAGGTCTTGAAAAACATCCCCATGCATTTTTATCCATCCCTAATATATGATAATACATCCCTATTCAACTTCTCACTTCTGCTTGGTTTTCTCACTGTCTACATCACTAGGTCTGATAACAATTGGTCAACTTGTATGACCTATTTATAACAATTAATGGATATAACCTACTCATAAACCACCATGTAAATTATATACAAGTCTTAATATTAAACCTCCATCTAATTAGTAACTATGACTCGATCAAATCTACCTACTACAATAAATCTTTGAGAAACAAGGCCTTTCTTATAGGGTCCACTCAATCTCTTGACAAAAAAATAACACCTGGAGATGAATGAGAGAGTTGAATTAACTATAAAATATATATAATATCCAAAAATATCCATTTTTATAAATTTAGAATAAGTTCTTTCATATTGAGTCACTATTAGGGTTTTAGTGAGGGTTAACACTATTTGTGGTGTTAACGATTGTTCATAAAGCTTAGCCCCTCATTCTATAAACCAATGATTATAAATTTGAGATATAAACCTTACCAATATAATATTAATATATTAGGTTACCATGTAAATATTAAAAATTCCAATGAGTACTTGAAAGTTTTTCTCAAGTTGAGAAGACTTCATTCTATGCACTCTAAAGACCTTGAGACACTTTTTCTCACATTTTCTTGAAAAATTTGACCTTAGAATTGGTCAAAACACCTAATAAAAAATATAAAAACACTAATAATTATAAAATTATCATCATTACCTATAAAATTGATCGTGATACCCCATTAGGTCATGCTCTCTCTTTTAACTCTTTAGGTTTTGACCTACAAGTCACATTAGGCTTTGAAACTGACCTTCTAACCATTGTCCAAGCTCTCAACACCTCATTTAAAAACTAAAGAAACCTATCTCATTCTTAAAAACTATTTTTAATTTTTAATAGGACTTTAAAACAACTCATGACCCCTTATTAGGTCATGTAGAGTCTAGAACTAGTCTAGTTACATGCTAGGTCTATAGGTCTTACCCTTGTAGGCTTACTCTAAGACACTCATGCGTGATATAATGAATATTATTCAATAGAAAAAAAATCATACATCCTTTTATGCATATATTCATCCATCTCACTAGGCCACTATGCTCCTTCATGAAAAACATTAGGCACCCTGTGCATAAGCCTTCTCAAGTCTCTTGCTAGGTTCAAACACTTAACAACTTTAACAACTAATATTGAAACATTATTTGATGATTATAAAAATTGATTCACATGAATTATATTTTTATCAAAAAATTTAATAACTCTCAAGGATGAAATTAAAAAACACTATTAAAATAACTCATACCTCATGAACAACCTTTGACATCAATGACAACATCAATGCCAAGCCTCAACAATAGAAACACTATTTAAAACTCTATTATCATTATATCCATTTGCCATATTTTCATATTCATTATGACATATCATATACCATTTTACCGTAAAATTCACTATTGGCCAAAGTTTTTTTAACTTCCCTACCTAACCCTTTTGATCTCAGTTCCATTAGTCATTTCGACACCTTCTACAAGGGGATTCTAATCTAGTTTAAACAGTTTTATGATTACATGTTCAAATGGTAGTTTATGAAATTAGTATGATAATGGATCTAGAAATTACATATTTCATTTACACTTGATTGGTGTCACTGATTATAACTTCCTTTGGGTAAATCAATATTCCATCTTATGTTACTAATTATAATCACCTATCAAAAAATTAGTATCACTAACTTATGCCATTATTTCCTAATTATACCCACCTATGGGAAAATTAGTAACAAAAAATTTAACATCCATTTCCACACCAACTCACCCTTTATATTATCATTTTCCTAAATTATCAAACTCGGTGTTACCTAGTTAGATCTCACCACCTTTTGTATGGGCATAACTACTATGACTTGAGGTCCTAATGGGACTATGTAGGTGGTGCTTGATTCACATTGAGATTAGCTTAGTCCCCATTTTACATACACTCTCTCAAAATTTCAAGTAACCTAAGTTATGCCCTTAACATTTTATGAGTTGGACCATTTAGTATATCATCATTCTCTATAGAGTTGAGATGCTTAGAAAATTCCAAAAATAGTCAGAACATTTCAAAATCCTAAACATTAGAAAAATTTGCTTACCATCTCCTCAAGAGATATATGGCCTCAAAATACAAAAATGTCTATCCTATTTAAACCTAGTAAGTTATACTTGATGCACCCTATTAGGAAAATCCATTGTTAGTTCTAATCCATTCCACTACTATTAGGAGTGTGACCTTCTATTTTCATGTATCCTTGCTTGGAGGCACCACCCATTTATCGTTCCATTGAGCCTTCATGAGTAGATATTGAATTAGTTGATGACAAGATGCTTTTTTTTTACTTTTTATTTCAATATTTGTGTTTTTTTCTTAGTTTTTTATTTTTTCCCCTATTTGTTTTCTTTATTATTGTCCCTTGACATAGTATATCTATTTTCATTAGGTGATTCCTTGTGCATTCTACTTAATCCATCCATATTCATATGTCAACACTGTCATCATGGTTTTTATCATTAGTACATTGTTTTCCATTTTTTATTAGATCATGTGTCACTCCTTATGCATATTTAGGCTAAGTTATCTTGGTGTTTTATATCATGATGCCTACCATCACGTGATATAAGAAAAATCAACTTGAGAAATATTATAAGCAATACAGCTACATAAATTTATCCTGGTTCACCTTGGTAAATCCTCCCACCCACCTTTATCAAATCAAACCCTTTACCATTTTAGTTATATCAATGCTAATAAGGATGAACATCTCTGTATTGGTAGATACGATTGAATCATTCACATTGATAAATTCTTATTCTTCTATTCCTCATTTCATTTCCTCCCACATTTGGGTGAGCTATATTAGCATAAGGTCTATTTCAAATATGTAGGAAACACTTGGATACATGATGTATCTCAAGTCAACTTAGACACCTTTATTATTTCAATCATTTATTTCATCACTTTGTATATCCTTGTGTTGTCCTCCAAAAATAGCAATCATTTTTGGGACAACATTTGAACTATTTTAGTCTTACATTCAAATTCCTCATTTTCTAAGCTTCTCAAAAAATCTACGGACTCTTCAGCAGGAAGAGAAGTCTACGGACCATGCAGGCAGGTTCATTTACACAGGTTCAAAGATTTTTGTAAGTGGTTTCAGTCAAAGGAATGCTTTGGTTCAGTTGAAAATATTCATCGACAAGCATCTGAGTACAAAAAGAGACTTGAACCATTGAACCACTTTGGTTCAAAGGTTCAATAGGTTCAAGGTTTAACAAGTTCAATGTCTTTGGCAAGAGTTAAGTGCTTCATCAAGGTTCAAAGTTCAATCACTTCAATTGGTTCATTGGCTTCAAGACACTTGGCTAAATCAAGGCGGCTTGAACCATTGAACCGTTGAACCATTGAACCACTTTGGTTCAAAGGTTCAATGAGTTCAAGGTTCAATGGTGGGTTTAGCCAAAGGAATAGTTCAATGGCTTAGTTTAACCAAGTGGTTCAACACTTTTTTTCACTCAATTGGTTCATTTGTTTAGTTCATCCAATGGTTCAACATATCAAAGTTTGACAACAGGTTCAAAGACATTTTTCAAAGCTTTGTTTGAACCGTTGAACCAAAACTTGGTTCAACATCTTGGTTCAACAAGTAGGTTCATTCACTTGGTTCATCCACTTAGTTTATTCACTCAGTTAATTCGATTGAACCATCGGCTTGAACCATTGGCTTGAACCATTTTGGTTCAAAGCCTTGGTTCAACTGATTCGTTCAACGAAATGGTTCAACTATTAGTTTGAAGGCAAGTTCATAATGTTTGGTTCAATGCTTAGTTCATTGGCTTATTTCATTCATTGAACCATCAGCTTGAACCATTTTTGGTTCAACTGATTGGTTCAACATCTTGGTTCAATGGAATGGTTCATTGCCAAAGTTCAAAGGGGTGGTTCAATGCAAAAAGAAGCTTCTCGAAGGACAATTGCCCTTGCGGAGGACACTTAATCAATAAAAGCACCCTTCGAAAGGGTCATTTTTCAAGGAAGCTGAAAGGTAATTCTTTCAGATTTGCTTAAGGCATTTAAAATTGGCTAAGGCATAATTCTTTTAGATTTTTGTCTGAAAGAATTCCTTCAGACAAAAAGTCTGAAATAAATCAAAGAAGCAAATGCGGGCAAAATCTAAAGACTTGTTCAAATATTTGGTGAAACAAATATTTTCC
The DNA here is from genome assembly GCA_037957365.1 of Torreya grandis. Classification (NCBI taxonomy): domain Eukaryota; kingdom Viridiplantae; phylum Streptophyta; class Pinopsida; order Cupressales; family Taxaceae; genus Torreya; species Torreya grandis. The sequence goes on from JARHVA010003982.1 coordinate 248,548, forward strand.
CCGGACTTTTGTCTGCAAGAATTTTCCTTGGGGAAATGTCTGTGGGAAAATTTTGTGTGAGGAAATGTTCATAGGAGAAAGCCCAGGGATTTGTCCATGAGAACTACCAAGGCAAAGGGTTGCCGAAGAACCTTGAAGGGTAGGTGCCCTTGTGGGGGACTCTCAACGGCCAAATTAAAAGGCTATTCTGACTTGACATAGGTCATTTCTCAAGGCCCAAAAGGGCAAGTCCAATATGGAAGAATACAAAGCCAAAAGATGAAAGAAGACCAAGGGGTGATGCACTTGAAGACGTCAAATTCAAGACAGTGAACTAGCCATTGAGAGCACATTAACGGGCATGTAAACGTCAATTTTAAAGTCCATGAAATAGCCATTGATCCTTTGAATTTATAGACCTGAATGCATTCCCAAAATTCAAGACCAAAACCACCTAAAAGCAAGAAAAGATAGAACAATGAATGAATCTAGGGCCTGATTCAATTAACCAAAAAAGGAGGAATGATGAAGACAAGATCAGACTGCAAGGAGGACATTGAAAGTTATAATCTTTCAATTGCATGGCTTGTTTATCTACATTGAGAATATTAAAAGGGTAAAATGCCCCAAAGTTCTAGCTTGTCTTCTTAACAGTTCCCAATGCATCATGATGTATTACTATTCCTGAGTCCTTCTTGAAGTGGCTATATAAGGGACTTTCTTTCATTGTAAAAAAATCTCTTTTTTGGACAATCTGAATGAAACTCTGCCTAAATTGAGATGCATCATTGAGACTTTGTGCTCAGTCTGTTAATCATATTTTGTTACTGGAATAAAAAAGGAAAGGACTTTTTCAGACTTTGTGCTATGATATCTTTGTTATTAAGGAAACTATTCTTATGTCTTTTTCGTTGATATATTTTCTATTCCATTAATTTAATAAGCAGGATTAGTAAAAGTAGTCAGGAAGGTGTCCTAAAGAATCAACTGTGGAGAGACTTTGTGCCCCCATAGCCACCTTCAGTGTATTTTATTTTCATTGCTGTATAAAGGACTTTGAGAAGACTTTGTGCTCTCATAGTCCTTCGTATATTACTCTTGAGCATTTCAGGTGGAGACTTTGCACTGTGTCTCGATTTGTTGGTTACCATATCCTCAGTTGCATTCTGCTTTTATTTTCAGGAGTATTCTTGTGGTTGGCTAAATATTTCTTCTGAAAGGAGTGTTGTCTGTCATTTCCCTTGATTTTTTCCTTTGTTTTGTACACATCATCTCTAAAGAAAGAGAGATGGATGACTTGTCCTATCCTTGAGTATTATTTTCTGTTTATACACACACACACACACACACACACACACACACACACACACACACACACACACACACACACACACACACACAACATATCCATAGGGAACCTCCCCTTGATGAGAGGAGAGAGTAGTCTCCTTCTAATGTGATAAACTTACACATTTGGATGACTAATCTTCCTACTTTGGCTGATCAGACCTATTTTGTTTACCAGTATGCTGATAGACAAAATATTCAACCAACACCTTGTATGTTTGGTGGTTTATGGCTTCTTCAATCATTAGAACATCACATCTACATTTATGCCCACTCATCTTTAATTTGTATTATAAGTTATATCATTGATTTATTATTTTAAATTATCTCTACTTAGGCAAAGCCAAAAATCATTATTCAATCCATGCCATTTTAATGATTATAACCTCATATGGGCAAATCATTATTTTGACTCACCTACCCTATTGGGGTATGAGCCTATGCCACTGATTATAACTATCTTTGGGAATATCAATATCTCAACCTTTATTACTAATCATAACCACCTTTGAGAAAATTATTACTCTTTAAATTAATGCATGCAAGCATTCTCTTGATTGGATTAATCTCACACATGGGTTAATTAATTTTTTTTCTTGTTTCTTTTTGAGGGATCTTCAATCAATCATATGTGTCAGACACTCCCTTAAGGGGCATCATTATAGGCTTCCAAAACATTGTTTATATATTCTTTTTTAATCATTATCCTCTTTAATTCTTAATGTCCTATTTAATTATTTGATAATATGTTATGATATCTATAGCTTGTAATGCCTTTCCAAATAGGGGAAAATTATAGACATCTAAAACTGGCCAAAACTGGCTCTCGATTAAACTTCAAATTGATTCCTACCAACTATTGAAAATTAAGAATAAGAATCATTAAAAATACCAATTTTGATTATGCATCATTCATCAATGTTTATAATCATGTTGAGGCATCCATATTTGAGATACTAGTCCGTATGCAATAATAACCTCTCACAGATTCATACCTAATCACTTTGTGACATAATAACTCTCAGTTTGGCCTCCATTAAGTGGGGAGCTTACACACTTGATAAAATCTTAAAATATCTAAAAGGATAATCAAAATCAATTAGCAAACTAAATAATATTAAATGCCTAGTTGAATTATCCATTTATAATTAATAAATATCTAAAACTGGAGATTCCAAAAATCAAAATATCAAGCCTTTCATCATTGCCTTTATGAGTTGTCAAGATCTTTGAAAATATCCTAAAATAAATAATTTAAGCGTCATGCCTATTATTTGAAAATAATAATTATATGAAAATTATTAACTCAACTGGAGTTAGTCATAACTCACCTAAGGTTAGTTTGAACCCATTATAGGTTTAAATTCAACCTTAACTCACCTTGGGTGAGAGTTAATTCTTAAGGATATAAATAAAAGGAATAACTATTGGGTTTTAAGATATTTTGGTGAAAATTTATTATGCATAAATATCTTCAAAAATCTTGGATATTGTAGAGTTATTATGTAGGATTTAATCCACAAGTCTCATGTAAGTAGTGTTACCATGCTCAAATATTAAGCCAAGTAATCAAAAGCCACGGTGTCAAGGAGAGAAGGAGCTAAACAAAATTCATTGTCAAATACGTCTTGATGCACAAGTCAAGAAAGCCATTAAAAAAAGCCATTTAGAGATCTAAGGAAGAAGAAAGAGTTGTTTCTTTTATGTTTTTGTTATGCTTTCATTTAGTTTTGTTACCTAATTTCTCCCTAGTGTCTAGGATAGAGGTGTTAAGATTTTAGTGTGTGCATTTCATTTGTTTTATGATACTAACACAAGATTAACCTCCCCTCTATTGAAATTCCTTTTTCACACCAGGTTGGACTTTTATAGACTATATTGAGCCAATCTACTACATTAGTTGGTTTATTTTTTGGTATGGTTGAGGTGATTAAATCACTCAATCTTGCCAGGTTTTTAGGCTAGACTTGATTGTTTCATCTATACTCACTAGTTTGATAGTTTGAGTTGACTTCGTTCACTCATAATGTTAGGATAATAAAATAGATAAGTAAATCTTGTAGGATATTCTTTAGATATTCATGCATTATGTAAGTAGTTGTCAGTTATATATATTTTATCCTATCTTCCATGACTTGTAAAAGGATAGAAGATGAACATTATATTATTTTTGCACCTTAATACGAGAAGAGTGTGAATATATAGGGACTATAAATGACTATATATGTATGCTTGTATGAAAAAGATGATGAACTTTTGTTGAGATCAATATAAACTATGTGGTTATGATTACCTGTTATATTTATTAGTTTTATTCCTTGCATGCACTATCATGTTAATGTTAGGCTTAATTCCATCTAATTTACCCTACATTATTTGTGCACTGTCATGAAGTATTGGTTAATATTAATTCCTTCCTATCACATGATAATTCATATCTATCATACTTCTCTTAAATATGAATTCTCTGAACTATCCTACACACTTATGTAAAACTTAGCTATCCTCATCCTTAGCATGTTCTATTGTATTAAGAACCTTTGATAAAAATGGTTGGGTGAGTGTGGAAGAAATACTTCTAAAATAAACTATGATAATATGGTTACCGGGATAGTGGGACATTAAAACATGGTTAGACCAAAAAGTATGGAATTTCACAGAAGAGGAATCTAAAAAGACTAGTCTTACCACAAGTGAAATTATTTAGCATCATATCTATGAAATAAAATATGATTTTTTAGGGTTTGAGCTACCAAAAATGCTAACTAATTGGTTGACAAGATTGGAATACTATTGCTTCAATCCTAGAATGAAATAAATAATTACTTGGATCGAAGAGAAGATAGACCAGTTGTTGAAACTAAAAATTGACTGGATGAGAGTGATAAAATATTGGGTCACCACCACCATAGATAAATACATCACCAAATTTGTAGTATAAGAGTATGTAACATTTGAAGCTATGCAGGACCTTTTTGACTAAGGAATTAGAGAAATTTTTTTACAGTGACTACCTCTCCTGATAAAGATGTTGATTATAGATAAGGCCATGGTGCCTACTCTAGATAATATGTAGTAGTTACTTTGGGGGTATGGGGGTATGTGCATAAGATGGTAAGTTATGGATAGATGAGTAAGTAAATATTGAACCTAAATCTATAATGGAGATGTGAGGGAAGAAGAGTTAGAAGACAAGTTTGGATCTAGAATGGGAACTATGATAATATAACAGATAGAATAAACACAAAAATACCCAAGTATCTAGGAGTAGAGATAAGAGTAGTAGTAGATTAAATGATTAATGAGTGTAAATATGTGATAAGTGAAGGAATAATAAAGATAATGATGATGGATTTTGGCAGACAAAGTGAAGTGATGATGAATAAAATGAAGATGAGATGTGTGAAGAGGAAGATGAGAATAATTTAGAAGTAGAACCAATAGATGATAAATGTAGTAAGGACTATTTCATATAATTTGGACTTATACACATTAAAGTAGAGTGGAGAAAATTTTCTCCAAAATAATTTTCTTATGTTCCAAATAAAATGGACTGTTTCAAACCATTTGAGCCATAGATAATTTTGAATAAATTGGATAATTTTGAATAATTTGGACTTATACCCCGTAAAGTGGAGTGGAGAAAATTTTCTTAAAAAAATAAATTTCACATATTTTAAATAAATTGGAGTGTTTAAAACCATTTGGAAATAGATCATTTCAAAAAAACTGGGCTCTTTTAAATAAAATGGACTTATACCCACTAAAGTGGAGTGAAGAGAATTTTCTCCAAAAATAAATTTATTATATTTAAAATAAATTAGACTATTTTAAAGCATTTATGCATAGATCATTTTGGGTTAATAGGGATATTTTGAATAATTTAGACCTATACCTATAAAATGGAGTGATTCAAAAGAAGATTTTATCCAAAAATAAATTTTGTTTATTCCAAATAAATTAAACTATTTCAAACCATTTGAGCATAGATCATTTCGATTAAATTAGGCTATTTTAAATAATTTGAAGATATACCCACTAAAGTGGAGTGGAAAATATTTTATCCATAAATATGTTTTCTATATTCTAAATAAATTGAATTATTTCAAACCATTTGGGAGCAGATCATTTTGAATAGATTGGACTATTTTGAACTCATGGCACTTTTTTGGGTCTTCATACCGATCATTGATCCTTTAAAGTAGCTTTCATTGTTGGGACATGTGAAACTATTTGACTAGCCAAATTATGGATTAAAACATATTAAGTAATCTATCTCATCTAAATAATAAAATATCCTAACAATTGTTTGTTGTTCATTAGAAAGATCTTCTGAATGAGCAAGTGTCAATATACTAATTCAATAATTCCAAGGAATATCCAACTCTAAAACAAATAGCACTAATAACTAGAGCAAAGTAATTCTAAATTAGAATCAATTATTTTGAAATTAATTGAACTATTTTTGAAATAATTTAGAATTGATTTGTATGAAATTTATGATAATGTTTATTACTAGAATTATAGTTTATAATCAATACATACACTTGAAAAATTCAGGTGAAGTTACATCTTTCTAAACATTGGTTCACAATTGATGGCATGTATTTTTTTCTTTCTCCCAAAAATGTGATGATTGACATCATTTTGAATCTCCAATCATTTTCATCTTTCTAACTTCCATTTCCAGTATATCTACTTGATGTAACATAACTCATTTTCAATGTTTGATTTGTAACACAATTCTAAAAATTGTAATCAATGAACAACATGTTGGCAATTGAAAAATTGTCTCTAAAGGTCTGTTTAAAAATAACTTCATCCAATTTATTTATGTTTATATTGAATGGCTTATAATATTTTTCCCCCAAACAAACATGAAATTTGAACTTGTGTAACCCATGGCTTGAATGAGTATCCTCAAATGATTGTCCTCTATCATTAACCAAATGCCAACGTGAGAAAAAGACTATTTTCAATTTTATAATCTTATTTTTTACCGTATCATGTATTTACATATCTTTTATTTTATGCACAACAAATAATAAGTCATCTGACCCTAAAATCAATAGTTTTTTAGAAGTCACTTTTAGCTCCTCCTTTGAAATGTCTACAATTTTTAAAAAAATAATTGAATCATTTATTTAAAATATTATATTATTCTTAGAGATATAACATGAAACTTTTTAAATAAAATGTTTTACATGTTACTAGACTGGCTGTTGATATGATTTTGATTTACATTTCTTATTGTAACATAAAAACATAATGCATTTCATTTGATTCATTTTTTGAATTTATTTAAATCTTATAAAGATCCATATAAACACATATAAAAATAAGTACATGCTCATGCACATTGTAACTATAATACTCATTATACATGGATGTACCATTTATGTTGCCATTTTTGTAACACACATATGCATATAAAAGTTTATATTGAATCCTTATAACTTGATCATGAATGTATCATAATCTAAATCAGTTTGATTTTTCCATTACTCATTCTCATAGACATTGATAGAAATTTAACATTGATCAACCAACATATATATTATTATAGTAATAAAATTATGATCAACCAACATCTATATTTATATGTTTATGCAACCCATCATAGCAAACAGAATAGGATTTACTCTTCTAATCCATAGTTCACTATCACTAAATTGAAATGAATATAATACACCTTAATATTTGAACAACCTTCATATAATTCCAATAAGACACATAAAATTAAAAATTGTTTGAGTCAATAGTAATATAATTATTTCTAGCCCAATATACTTTATTTATTTATATTGATAAAGAACACATGGATACTCTGCATCAAAATTTATTATATTAAATACATAATATAACACATATCATGTTATTTTAAAGTGGGTAAATTAAACATGTAAAAACATTGTAATGGGTAAATTAAAATCGTAACAACAATTTAATGGGTAAATACAACCACATTCAGTCTACAAAATAATAAAATGAACCACACTTCCAAATCCCAAGCTGATGTAAGTCTATATTTTATTGTCTTCTACAATATCCTATCCATGAAGAAAAATTCAATTGTAATGTGTTTAAATAAATAAAGATAATTAATATATTCTATACTTGTATGATATTGTATAATTACGCATTTATTGAAAGGGGTTTTCACCTTTTCGTAGTTTGTATGGGTGAACTCTTTCATTAAAGCTTTGGTTCTTTATTCATTGCAAAGTATTATATAATGTAGTAACTAAAAATTATTATTAATAGTCAATTTATTTTATATTTATATTTAAAAAATGTGTCTTGTTGTAAATTTTTACCTTGTGTTATTTTCATGGAGGCACCAACCTGCAGAGCTGTCTCATGGGTTGTTGTGTTGTAGACAAAATGTTAAAGCTACATTGTGAACTGTTTTAATTGAGACATAAATAGATGAAGAAATATTTTTTAAGTACTATGAATCGTTGATAAATAAAACTTATATAATTGAAAAAATATGCATGATCTTGATATGTTACCTTCTTCAACTTGTGATGTGTCATGTTCATTGATATGACTTTTCATTATTATTATTTCTTCAATTGAAAGCAATGCCATTGGTGATACACACCAAAAGATTTATAAGCTATTAGGTTTGAAAAATAAAGCGTACACACAAAAAGATTGTTAAGATTTTATATTTGGAAAATAAATCATGATTATTAAATAAATGAAAAATGTTATGCACTTGGTACTGATCCAAGCTATTGTTCTTGTATTGATTGCTCTGAATTTATCAAAAAAATTTGAAATTAAACATTAAAATTCATTTGTTATTCATTTTATATAATTCAAGATAAATTTCCTTTCAATTTTGTATAAGAACACACCAATCCAGCTCTTATATATACCCATAACACGTCACATACATCTAGATCATGGAAAGTAGAGATAAATGTCTCCCAAAAGATGGTGTCTAGTTCATTTTTGAATGGCCTTCCTATTTTGTATGAACCAATCATTTGAAATGTTGGTACATCTTTATAAATATCAAAACCATCCTCTAATCTACTTTGTTATGAATGGAGGTAAAAATATTATAGCTAAAAATGAGTTGGATCCTGAAAAAAGTTGATACCTATAATATGTGTCCAATTCAATCCATAACTATCTAGACCCCATAGTATGACACTTGTATCTTGTGTGTAATGGAAATCACCAACACACAATTTTTTGAGAAAGGTCTAAATGGTAGGATAATGTTCTATTTTGTGGATGATGAATACATTGAAGGCCTTGATAATAAATTTTTCAATCAATGCCTAAAGAAATAGGTGAAGATGTTCTTCCTTAAAAACTTTAGTGAGATTTAGAAGATCAATAATTATCAAATCAGCATTTAGACCAAGAATGAACATTTCACTAAAATGTTCTAAAATATATGGCCAAAGACAAGGGGCCCCATAATGGTAGCTAAATCTTTCTGTATCTATCTCAAGAAGCTAACCTCCATCATTATGTAGATAAATTTTAAATATGATTAATGATTCTTGAGATAATGTTTTCCATCTTTATTTTTTTTTTGAAATACATTCATTCGGAACACACAAATCATCAAACCTTTTTGCAAATTTTTTATAATGTTCTATTACCTCTTCAAGTGTGATTGTTTGGTCTGGTGGTAGTGTCGTATCATAGTTGCTAAAATAATCTACAATTTTTGATAATATGTTACTTTCCAACTTCACCTTTTTGCACCAATTATACATGTTGCTGTATCCAAGAAGGAAATAAACCCTTTTTCTAATAAATCTACTAGTTTTACTTTCTGTTTATCTGAAAGTCCTTGAATATTTCTAAGTACTATTGTACCAATCAAATTTAAATCTTGTTTATCTAAACTAGGTAAAGTACCACTTTCAAAGAAATCAAATGCCTTATCAAAACAATCCTAAATGAGCTATTCCATGAAGAGAAGGAATTTTATATCCTACAATTGTTGTGCAGAATAGTTCATTTGTGTGAACAAGTGTTTATCTTGCTCATGTATTTATTCCATCTTTTTCTTCCCTATTTCAAGATTCTTTCAACCTCCCAATTTAATAAAGTCACATGCAGATCAAACTCTTCCTAAAAATGAATATTTATAAATTGTTTTTTTGGCTTAACTATATTGATTACATATTTTGTGTACAATATGGAATTGAGTACAAGTTTTCAAAAATCTTGCCCTTCGAACACAATGTTTATTTCTCAATGATTGTGAATTGTATTCCTCCTCTGAAAGAATTATCTATTATGCTATAATTATGTGTTGGCCATCTATAATTTTGAACCTTATGATTTTTTCTCTATCATATCTTCTAAGACTTCCTTTGATTCAATAAAATAGTCAGGGTTGCTTGGATAAAAAGAATTAACAAAGCATCCTTCATTGGAACCTCATTATTTTTTACAAATGAATAAATTATATCATTCATGCCTCTTTCATTGAGATTTATTATTTTGATTTTGCATCTCCCAATTCATAGAGCCCTATAGGAATGTTCAAGGCATAGTTTCTAGAGGAAATATACCATGTAGAGAATTCACTATGTGTTTCATCAGAAGTTTGTGTCAATAAAAATGTTCCAACCTTTTATTCGACCTTATTTTTCTCCACTAGTGTGAGCACTTTTATGGCTTCCTTTAAATCTATATACAAATATGTTTCTCTTGCTTGTCTTGTTTTCTTCAATGTTTTTTCTCTCATGTCTGTAGGGTATCTTAAATACATGTTTGCAAGGTGGTAATTAGAAGAAGTTGTTGCCACTTGTTTATGTTTTTATTTCAACATGTTTTATATTCTAATGACCAAATTATCTCTATTTATCAACCTAGATATTTAAAGGTTATCATAGTTATTTAAATGAAACCCAAATGTGTCATAAGAAGGAGAAAAATTAATTTTTTTCAACTCTATTTTACTGGGCATAAATTTATTTAAATTATTTATAGCTTGATGGAGAATTACCTCTTTTCTATTTCATACTTCCAGTTGGAATTGAAGGGCATCTTCAAGTTCATCCTTATAATAGGCCAAGATTATTCCAATCAGAGAAGATTTTTTTCCTATTTTAGTTCTAAATAAGTATATACCTAGATATAAATTTGATGAACTAAACAATTCAAAATATCAATCAACAAGAGGAATTTTGTCACCACCGTAAAATGGAAGATGTTTAAGTGGATCTAATTTTACTTTTGGTATTTTATATTGTACTCTATCCAAATTCTCTTGGACTGAGGCCTTCTTTTTCCTTTTATCTAAATTCTCTTAGAGTGAGGCTACCTTCTAAATTTTAAGTGTGGTAATTCTTTTTTCAACTGAAGACATTCTACAAAGTAATTGAAATGATTTAAATATTGATGTTTTGTAAAATGCAAGTTGTATACTTCATCGGTGCATGAAATTTTTTTGTGTTTGAGTAGTGATTAAATGTATGTTAATTTTAAACTACAATAAAAAATACATATACAATATTCATAATACATTAACTCACACTTTAACTAATAAGGTATGACCAAATCAAAAATAAATTATGTGCACCAACAAATATAATCTATTGGGCAAAAGAATCCACAAACATTTATTTCAAAGGAGAAAGATGAGGGGAAGAATGCTTCTAATATGTGTCAAAATGCCCATAAATAGGTGATTTCAAGGTATCTCCTAAGAGATACCTTTCAATCATTTATAAGAGTAAATTTTTCTTATAAGAGTGAATTTTAGGTCTTCCTATGCACATGCTCTTTCCACCTCAATCTAGTTTAACAATTTCTGCCTTGATGGTCCGTTTAATATCTTCAAAGTATATCATAAAAGATACCTTCAATTTACTAATAAAGGTATTAGAAGGCCCTCAAAGGAATATCCTATTGGATACCCTAAGTATGAATTTTCCAAGAGTTATTAAGGTTTGTAATTTCTTCAAGGTATCTCCTAGGAGATATTTCAAGTTAACAATGACGGAATATCTTAGTTGATACTATTGATGCCTAAAACTCTCAATCTTGATGAATAGTTTCTTATGTAAATATTTACAAATGTAGGATGAAATTGAAATTGCTAAAGTTATAGAATAGAAAAATGTTAACTGCTACTATCCTAGTCTATTACAATGGTTGTCCATAAAAATGAGAATATGAAGAAAAAAAATGATCACCAACCTCCCCTTAAAAAATAAATGAGATCTAAAAATATAGATGAGGCAAATGAAAGGATCTCTCAAGCTCATGATTGTAATTGACCTCTAGATTAGTTGCATTGATCTATTAAGACCATTATGCTTAGGATAAGCAAAGAGGTGCCATATGTCTTCTCCTAGAGATGTCCCGCTTATACTATCATCCAATGGTGCTTCTTTAAATACTAAAAAACCAACACAGCTCCATGGAAAGCATGAAGATAACATGTGTCACATGGGCACTTCTTCAAAGTAGTTAGGGACTTCTTTGGTGAGGTTGAGGATGGAAATTCCATGTGTCTAAGGCAAATGATAGTTAAGACCTTGTCAAAATTATGAAAGGGGCCCAAATAAGAAGCACTAAAAGGGGATCTATTGAAAGGTGTCAAGAAACTATGTTTATGCTAAGTGAGATTGAAGAAAGAAAGGAACTACTCCAAAAATGAAATAAAATGAATTTCCAATCCACAATTCCTAGTGACTCATAGGTGCATCCACATATGGGTGGGATAACTCAAAACTCTAGTTCTTGGATTAAAATGAAACAAATCTACAAATTTTGAAGGATAGTCTACAAGGGCACCTACTCCTCTTCTTTTAGCTAGGTCTTTTTTTTGAGATCCTTAAAGGCTCTATCCAGATCTATCATCTACCTAAAGGAGATGCTTTTCAAGCCCTCAATAGTCACTAATGTCTATAAATCTGATTAGGTGAGTGAGTGAAATATTTTTTCCACCTCCAAGGCATCAGGCATTTGATTGAGATCTATAAAGATGGTCTAGTCATCTTTATTTTGCTCAAGTAGTGCCTTGATTTGATCCTTGAGGAGGACACTATTATTTGCTAAGAAAGGTGAGGGGGGTCATAATTATACCAATTGTTCTATATACACCTACCTTTCTCAAACCACTTGATCTAAAGCTTTAAGTAATGCCTTATAATTATTTTCTACCTTGATGTCACTTAAAAACTCATTTACTTTTACCACTACTTGCCTTTAATCAGTCAACCCTACTATCATTAATGCTTCAAGAGAAGCACTATAGAGATTTTGAACAAGGCTCTATAAATCAAGGATTTTCAAGGAGATGAAAGAAATCATCTAATTAATAGATGTGCTCAATTGAGTGGATAGCTTCTACACATCTAAAATGAAATTTAGTGCTAACTTCAGGTTTACCACCATGGCTTTGATCCATTCCTAATAGGATCTGTATAGCTATTGGGCTATGAGAAGGATATCAATGGCTTGGGAGTAAGCTATGAGGACATTTTTAAACTTTTTAATCTCTTGATCCTTGATTGAGGAGTCTTGCTATGCCTAGTTCTACAATAGTTGATATGACCAATTTTTATCATGGATATTCTAGAAGATCTCATCTAGCTTCATCTCCTACTCTTACAACTTGGTCTCAATGGCTCTATGTGAATCAAATTTTGCTTGGAAGATTTTATTTGGGATATTAACTATAGATCTATTCATGCCTTGTTGAGGTTAGTATCTTTATCCTTAGCCTCAATATTGATGTGATCAATCATAGCTTTTACTCTTGAGAGATCCAGCTTAGTCTTCTCTAGCTAATGGGTCACTTTAACATAGTCTGTTATCATAGAATTTTGCATCTCCTCCATAATATCAACTCTATCAGTGGGCTAAGCTTGACTCAGGTTAAGGATGATAAATTGGAATACATAGTCCCCTAATTACATCTATTCAAGGGGCTTCACTACTTAGGGAGTCAAGTGAGTGACCATAAGAGATTGATGTATTGGGTCATAAAATGATTGCATATGAGTCTGTGCGTAATCCTTAGCTTGTTTTCCCCTTTTATTTTATATTTGGGCCTTTTAGACTACCTTTGATGCATCCACCTACTAATAGAAATAGTCTAGTGATTGAATGATCTATTTCACAAAGGGAGTCCCTTATGGAAGCATGAATGGGATAACTAATTTATACTATGAAGAAAAAGGCCTTGTGCTTGTGAAGGTAAGTGAATGAAAGTGAAGGGATGAAGCGGAGAAATATGGGAGTCCATAGGGTGGGATGAATGAGGATTACATCACTAGGGGGATGATGTAGTATATGAAGGTGGGGGAGTGAGAAAAGGGATGTAGGAAGAGATTGGTATAGTGGAAGAGAAGGGGTTAAGCCTGATAATAGGTTGATTGGATGAGGAGGAGATCATGACCAAAGTGGCACTAGGTTAAATTTTGAAAGGTACTATAACCTATAGTGGGGCAACCAGGGTGGATGATGAAGTGATAAGGGGAGCCATATTGCTTGGCTAGGTAGTAGATGATGCCACAACCTATTGTAAAGCTATAGAGGGGGATGGGGTAGTGGAAAAAGATGTAGAGGTGGAAAGTAAGGGATCCATAAAGTGGATCTTCATCTAGGGGGAAGCTAGTGGAGGGATATAAATGGGTGTCTTAGTGCACTTGAGCTAGGATGACCCAATTATGAGGTACCTAGAGAGATCCTACTATTGTTGTAGGGATGAGGGGTTTAAAGGAATGGTAGCTAGCCATGTTGAAGGCTCCTAAATGGCCACTATGTTTGCTTCTTTTGATTTTTCTTCTAGGGGATTATCCCATGCCTCCTCCATGGGAGTGTCTTTTTCTTTTTCATCCCCCCATCTCAACCTTAGGAGTAGATTCTTCATCAGACCTAACCTCTTCTAGGTCAAACTCATCCTGGAGCTTCTCAAACTTCTCATCCTAGTCATCATCATTCAAGTCCTTGGATGGCTTGTTAATTTCAAACATGTATTTGATGAAGCTAGCTTTCTTCTCTACATTCTAAGTTAATTGGGTGAGTAGGCCCTTCATTCTCTTTGATAAATTTTGGGTTGGGTCATATTTTTAGACCTTGTCATGAAAAGATTCCCATAGTTTAAGGATATCTTTTGACATCTAAACTAGGTCCATATGATTTTGGGGGACATCTTTTATGGGTGACTTTATTTGCTCCAAATAAGGCCATGATTGATACTTGGGAGCACTAGCGATCTCCAAATTGACTATGTTTCCTTTTAAATCATAGTCCCATCAATCATCTATCAAATCAAGGCCAAGTTCTGCTAGCTTGGCCACAAGTAGACACCCTTGATGCCTTTTTTGCACTGTGATCCCACCCCTTATGAAGTGGACATCATATACACCCTTTTTCTTCTTTCCAAACCTATAAATAAGGCTTATCACATCAAGTTGGTGAGCCAACTCAAGGGCTAAGGTTCTATTTGTTAATGTGCAGGGAAGCTAAAAGGGTTTTCCTTTAAAACCATGTACTCGTATGAAAGAGAAGTGGGATCCCCAAAACCAATTAGCTGGGACTTTGTTGGTTGAGAGCAAAGCTTGTTGATAATTTTACATCCTAGAAGTGTTGACTATTTTGCTAAGATCTACAAAAACTAGATCCATAAATCACTCTAAGAACTCATAGTAGTCCTTGGCATTTGATAAGACATTAATCTATACTATGATGGGTGCCACTTTATGGGGAAAATTCTTAGTATCAGAGGTGTTAAGTTGAAGATACTTAGAAATTAAATTGGAATGCTATTATAGAATTAGGGGCATAAAGAAGGATGAGTACTGAAAGGTTCTCATTGCTGAGAAATTCTCTAGTTCATTCCTCATGTTGGAAGTAACCCTAGCTAAAATTCATAGATGTTGACATATCCATCCATGCCTAGGATGAATGCTAGCATAGTTAGAGTATCTTTGAGATGCTGCATGGGAGAGGCTAACTAGGGCATGGGTAGAGAAGGAATCTTAGTGACCTGGCAATTAAGTAGAGTCCTAAGGAAACCTGCCTTATCCGTGACCTAGGAATACCAAACAAGATGGAGGCTCTCAATGCTAAAAATAATGGATTTTGGGTAGTAAGGAATTTAGATCATCTCTTTGATATCATTTGCACTAATTTTTACCCTTAAGTGGGTATTACCAGTGATCACTCTAGTATTGGTATCATATCTTCTTGGGTAGAAAGTAATAATCTTAGGGCATGAGTGTACCTAAGGCACCATGTATTATGGTAGTATGCTTTCTAATAATCTATATTTGAAGGCATTATAATCTTTCTTGATTACCCTATCAAGCATTTGTGCATAAGAAGCTTCTCTCAAATTCTTGGGGTTTTGGTCCAATTTTGGGTCAAATATATTATCCATGAAATTAGTTACTGAAGCTCAGTCTCTACAAGGTCCCGTAGTTATCAGTTTGGTATATGGCACCTTCTCCTTTGCTTGAGTAGGGGATAAAGCCTAAGATCTATCCATTATGTTCTTAATGGTATAATCTCCTCCATTACCTAAACTATGGGTTCTTAGCTTTGAGGGAAACATGCCACTACTAGATGAGGACATAGAGGCCTCCATATTTCTATCTATTTCAATGACCTTTTTCTACTTTTTCCTATTAGACTAGATTGACATTTACTACCTTGTTCATCATGAAAACTCTCTTTATTTCCTTCCTAATTGCTCAATGCTTTCTCCAAAATCACAAAGTGTCAAGTGTTTGGCTTGAAAGGAGAAAAGGGATATTTATAC
The DNA here is from genome assembly GCA_037957365.1 of Torreya grandis. NCBI lineage: Eukaryota > Viridiplantae > Streptophyta > Pinopsida > Cupressales > Taxaceae > Torreya > Torreya grandis. Next base: position 264,635 of record JARHVA010003982.1, read on the forward strand.
ACTATTACCACTTTTAGGTGTGTCCATCATGGGAATTTTTTGGAAATAGGTATCCTTATAAATAATAGGGGTGACACATAAGCTTGGAGAGCTATACACCAAAGATTTACGATGACCATCATGGGAATTTGTACATGATGGAGTGTATGATATTAATGTTAGATAAGGTGTCTAGATAACCATATTTTAGAGAATGTTTTTGGGGATTTGAGAGAACTAAGGGAAAGGATGCATGACTAATAGGTCAACCACTTATGCTAATGACACTTATTTATAAAAGGAGATAGCAAGGGGAAGGGAAAAATAAATAAATATGATTGATGATGAAAAGGCCCTTCTAGTCCATTTCCCCGATGAAAAGTTCCCTTCAAGCCTTCTGAAAGTACCCTTCAAGCTTTTTTAAAGTACCCTTTGATATTTTTGAAATTACCCATCAAGTTTTTTGAAAGTACCCTTTGGGATTTTTGAAAGTACCCTTTGGGTTTAGAATGGTCCTTTGCCCTTCAAGAATTTTGTTCCAGAGCTTTCCTAGAAGATAAGTTCCCTTCAGACATTCTAAAAGTTCCCTTCAACTTATTTTGAAAAGACCCTTCAAGCTATTTTTCATTTCCACTTTGGCCTGTGAAATAATTTGCCTAAGATAATTTCTTCGAGACATTTATTTTCTTAGACTATTTTTGTGATGTGGTCATTTTATCATGTTAAAAACTTTAATCTATGTTCTTGATCCTTAAATTTAATATGTTCTCAATTCCTATCTTTAATATTTTTGATTTTATATAGTAACTAATATCACTCACTACCAAGTGACATTTTCAAAGTTGAAGATCATTCATGCCTGTTTTGGTTGTACATGGACATGTTTTTAGATGATCATGGTTTTAGCCCTTAATTTTTTTCTTATGTTTCTATATTATAGGTTTAATGAAATTTATTTGGAAATGAACATGCTTAGGGTCTTTGTGCTTCAATTCTAAATTGATCTTTTATTAGCTTTTGGTTGGTCAAATCATGATTAAATCTTAGCCTAATTTGTTTAGCCTAAAGTCCATTTCATGGATTTTTCCTTCAAGGAACAAGTGGAATTTTCTTTTACATGGAAGACAATACTGTGTTATATTTTGAAGGCCCTTGTGATACCTTCAAAGTATCTCCTAGTAAATACCTTTCAAACATGCACAAAGTGGATTTCTCCCTCAAGGTATCTATCTCCTAGGAGATACATTTCAAACAGGGATAAGAGTGAAATTTTCATTTACATGGAAGGCACTACTATGTTATATTTTGAAGGGCCCTATAATACCTTCAAAGTATCTCTCAGAAGATACCTTTCAAGCATAATAATGGATTTCCATTGAAAGGTATTTCCTAGGAGATACCTTTCAAATAGGTGCAAGAGTGGATTTCTCCTTCAAGGAACAAGTGGAATTTTCCTTTACATGGAAGGCACTATTGGGTGATATTTTGAAGGACCTTATAATACATTCAAGGTATCACCTAGGGTATACCTTTCAAACATGCACACAAGTGGATTTCCCCTAATATAGAAGCAAAAACAAAGAAATAATAGATAGAGATAATTTAACACTCTATATAACATATAACATCACATCATCTTCATTATAGATGGAGATTGAATACAAAACATCCTTTTGCACCTATGAGATGTAAAATATAAAAATTGCTAACTTCTACTATTCATAGTCTATTACAATGGTGAATAAAAATATGATAACTCATAAAAATGATATCAATAAAATCATACCATATATAGGTGAGGATGATCCCATGTGTTCTCTTTTAAAGCTAAAAATCATTAGCTTAAAGTGTTTCAAAAGCTTTACTTGTAAGGAAGGATCCACACCTTTGTCAAATGGTTCTCTTCTAAGCTCTAGCAACCCAACACTACTTATAAGAAAATGAGGAGATGACACACATCAAGATGTAATTCTATAGAAGGACTGGGGACTCCTTGGTGAGATCAAGTACAAGGGAGGCATGTGTCAAACTGGTGCTTCTTTAGAGTAGGACAAAAGTCTCTTTAAGCTAGATGAGCATTGGGCTACCATGTGTTAGAAGTGAATGAGGGTTGGGACTTGGATAAAACTTAAAAGTGGGCCTAAAGAAGAAAGAGACTAAAAGGGGGGCCATTGGAAGGTGATGAGGAAATTCTAATTTCATAGTGAGTCTAAATCTATAAATGGACTAATTCAAATTAAAAAATGTGGATCTTTTATCCATAGTTCATAGTAACTCATAGGGGTTCCACAAAAAACTCTAACACTCAAACCATAAAAATACAAATTTTTGAAGGGCCACCTACTCATACAGAGAAGTTATCACATGAAAGTGCTAGTCTTTCTACTTTTCATTACCCATTTTCTTGATCAGATGGATCAAGTTCTTATTTTTAGACTCCAACAATCCATTTACCTATAGGTAGTAATTGGATGAATTGTTTAGAGAAATGCCATTCTGAAGCATGATTGAAAAATGAGAATGGAGTTAACAACAAGAGGCTAGAAATTCATAAAAATAAAATTGGGAAAAGGGCCTAAAGATGAAAAGGGGCCAAAAGGGGGGAAAAGATGAGAGGCATTAAGGAACTACTTACTACTAATTGAATTTGAGGTCATAACTCAAAATACTCTAAAATTATCAATTATGGATTGACAATCCACAGTTCTTGGTGACTCATAGGGGAGTCTACCTACGAATGAAATAACCCAAGAAAATTTGGGTAAATTGACATTTACAAATTTTATAGGGCCACCTATAAGGGCACCCATTCTTCCTCCTTTAGTTGGGTCTTTTTATTAAGAGCTTTAAAGGATATATCCAAGTCAAATATCTCCTTAAAGGAGATATTCCCCAAGATTTCAATCATCACCATTATCTAAAACTCTAGATAGGTGAGTGGTTTCAAAATATTCTCCAGTTTGGAAGCATTGGGCATTTGATTGAGGGATATGAAAATGGACTGGTCATTCTACTTTTATCGAGCAGTGCCTTAAATTGATCCTCAAGGAGAATGCTATTATCGATCAAGAAAGGAGAGGGGAGCCCCAACTGGACCAATTTTTTTATGCATCCATTCCTTTGTTGGACCACTTATTCTAAGGCATTGAGGAATGACTTGCATTTTTTTACTACCTTATTGTAGTTTAGAAACTCATTCACCTTTACCACTACATATCTTTAGTCAGCCATACTTGCTATCTATAAAACCTTAAGAGAGACACCGTAAAGATTTAGGACTAGGCTTTGTGAGTCTGGGACCTTGTGAGTGATGAAGTAAATCACTTTGTTTATAGATGAGCTCACTTGGGCCATCATCTTCTATGTGTTGGCAATGAAAACAAACATCACTTTTAGGATTGTTGTTGTGACCTTAATCCATTCCTAGTAAGACCTATATAGTTTTTGGATCAGGGGGAGGATTTATATGACTTAAAGGCAAGTGGTGAGGTCATTATTTAGTCTCTTGATCTCTTGGTCCTTGATCAAGGAGTCTTGTATAGTTGAGTTCTAGAGTAGTTAGAGTGCCCACTCTAAATCAAAGAGATTCTCATGAACTACAACCAATTTTGGCTTTGTCTCTTATAGTCTAGTCTCAATGGCCATTCACTTGTCAACCTAAAACTAAAAGATTTCCATTATGACATAGATTTAGAGGTTATTTCTTGCTTACTTGAGGTCAGTATCTTTGGCTTTAGCCTCAACGTTGAGGTGTTCAGGTGTGGCCTTGACCTTGAAGAGATCTTGCTTGATTTTATCCAACTAATAGGATAACTTGATGTAGTCCATAACTACTAACCTCTATGTTTCCTCCATAAGCTTGACCTTATCAGTGGGATTCATTTTTCTAAGGTTAAAACCAATAGCTTAGATGGTGTAATCCCCTAGTTACATCTATTCTTGGGGATTAATTACTTGAGGGGTCAGATGGGAGATAAGGAATGATTGCTATTTAGGGTCATGAAATGATTGTATGTGGGGTTGGGCTTCATCTTTGGCATATTTTGCCCTCTTATTTTCTATTTGGGCCATATGCGACACCCTCACTACATCCATATATTGCTAAAGTTGATCCAATTCTTGGATGATTTCACCCATGAAAAGGGTTCTTTGAGGTAGTGTGAATGGGATGGTTTGCTACTATTATGAAGCAACAAACCCTTCTCCTATGGGAGTGAGCTAATGAATAGTGAGAGATGAAGGTGAAAATTATGGGAGCCCATAGGGAAGGGAGAATGGTGACTATGTGATGAGTGAGGATGAGGTGGATGAAGATGGCAGGGGAGTGAGAAAAGGCATGAGGAAAGAGATGAGAAAGTTGAAAGAGAATGGGTTAGATCTGATAGTGGGCTGAGGGGATGAAGAGAAATTGGGGATAATGAAGTTTTAGGTTGGGAAATGAGAATTGCTACAACCTATAGTAGGGATATCAAGGCTAAAGAAGGGGTGATGGGAAGAGCCAAAATGCTTGATTAGGTGGTAGCTATTACCTTAACTTGTGTTGGAGCTTTGGAGGGGAAGGAGATAGAGGTAGAAAAGAGAAGACTGACAAGTTAGGTTTTCTTTTGTGAAGAGGCCACTGGTGGGTTGGAAACTAGTGCTTTGGTCTACTTGAGTTGAGATGACCTAGCTACGAGGTGTTGAGGGGGTGCTTGTTTCTATGGTAGGCCCATGGAATAGGGGTAAGGATGATGGCCATGTGGATGGGGGCTAGGCCACCATAGATTCTACTTATTTTGGGGTATCTTCCTCTTTATTATCCCTAGACACCTTAATATCTAGTGTGGAATCCCCTTCCATGATATATTCATTCTCTTTTGAATGGGCCTTGTCCCATATCTCTTCAAATTTCTCATCCAAAGCATCTTCATAAAAATTAGCGTGTGGCCAACTAAGCTCATACTAATATTTTATGAAGGTAGCCTTCTTATCTTCACTCCAACCCAAGGAATTTATCTACTACTTCATCATCTTGGATATCATATTTTTTAGGTCAAAATCTCAGACCTTATCATAAAAAAACTCCCATCACATGGGGATGTCCTAAGATATCAGGGATAGGTCCATGCAAATTTGAGGGGGATCTTCCATGGGTGATCTCCTTTGCTCTAGATATGGTCAAGAATGATGCTTGGGTGTGTTGAGGCTTTAATCCTACTATATATCCCATTGGGTCATAATCCCATCAATCATCTATTATGTCTAGGCCTAGCTTTTCTATCTTAGTTATGAGAAGATGTTTTTAGTACCTTTTCTACACTGTGATCCTATCCCTTGAAAAAGGAATCTCATATAACCCATTTTTATTATTTCTTGACCCATAGAGAGAGTCAAAATTATCAAGTTATTATACCAAAGTAAGGGTTAAGGTCCTATTAGTTAGCATAAAAGGAAGTCAGAAAGGCTCCCCCACAAACCCATGTGTTTGGATGAATGAGAAATGGTCCCCCCAAAACCAATAAATTAAGAAATTTCTACCTTTGATCCATACTTGATGTTCATTTATCATCCGAGGGATGAAATCTTGCCCATTAAGATCCATGAGAACTAGAGCCATAAACCACTCTGAGAACTCATAGTAGTCTATTGTGATTGATAGGACATGGGTTATGATAGTGATCAAGGTGATGATGTTTGGAAAAACATCTATGTTCACAGTGTTCAGTTGAAGATATTTGGAGAAGAACTTGGAGTGATGGTACAATATTAAGTGCATGAGGTAAGATGCATATCGAAAGTTAATTTTTACTAATAAATTTTGCATCTCTTCTCTCATGGTGGAGGTGATATCTTTGGTGAAATCCATCTAGAGAGTTTCCACATTATCTATCATGGTCATGAGAAATATTGTTCCCAACTAGAATTTTTTGATGTTGGTATTGGTGTCCATGCCTAAAATAAATACTAGCATGGATAGGGAATCCTTTACATGTTGTGCCTAGAAAGCCAATAGGTGTAAAGGCATAAGAGGCACCTCTGTGATCTTGTGGTTGAGAATGGATATAAGGGAACATGCCCTATCTTTCACTTTGGAGTCCCAGACACTTTAGAGGCTATCAATGCTATAGACAACAACATTGGGATCATGTGACAGTTGGAGCATTGCTCTGATATTGTCTATGTCGATCTTGACCTTAAGGAAAGCACCTCTTATGATTGTACTAGTTTGGGCATCATCATTTTTGGTGTAGAGGGTAATGATCTTAGGGAAAGGGTGCATATAGGGCACCATATGTTGTGCTAAGGTGCATTCCTAAATTTTACATCCAAATGAGGGATACTCTTTCCTATTTATTTTGTCAAGATTCTAGGCATGAATTCCCTCCCTCAAAATTTTAGGGTTATGGGATAGGTCTAGATCAAAAATATTATCTATTGAGTTGATCACCAAAGATTTATCTTTGTAGGGTCTCTTCATGGTAGGTAAAGTATTAGTGACTTTCCCTTTTTCTTAGGTGGGAGCCAAAGTGTAGGATTTCTCATGGTGTATGTAGGGGAAGGGGCTCCTCCACTGCTTGAGCCATGATCTCTCTACTTTTATGGGTGATTCCCACTTCCTGAAGAGGATGTAGAAACTTCCATTGCCTAAGAGGACAAATACCGACTCTCAAGATAATTCTCTATCTTTTATGGGAAAAATTGGTTGATGCTTTTGCTAGTTCCATTCAATTTTGAGGCTAACTTCTAATTGCTTCAATTATTTGATACTCTCTTCAAACACAAAAATGACAAGTGATTGATTCAATAAATTATAAGAGAAGCACACACACTTGAAACATTACCTTAGAATATTTGTGATGATCTTTATGGGGAACTACACATAATAGATCATCTTGACATTAATGATAGGGGAAGTAGGTAGATAACTATCTTTTAGAAAGTGTTTCAAACATGTGAAAAAGACACGTGGTGATCCCAAAAGTCACTTGTTTCAATGACACTTATTCAAAAAGGAAACAAAAAATAAAGGAAAACAAGGGGGAAAATAATGATGAGGAGGGGAACACAACAAAGGAGAAAGGAAAATATCTAATGTGTACAGGGGATGGTAAGAAGTCAAATGAAATGCTTAAGGTCAATCCCATTAATAGAGATCTCTAAGGGATCACCCTCTAAATATTATAGTTCAAAATAATTTCCCCAATGATCATTTATGATGTGAAAGGGTCCTTTCTATGAATAATTAAATTTTACATGATGCCCTAGTTTAGTGGCTCTTTGGTCATATTTAAGGACTAGGTCCCCAGGTTTGAGACCTAAATATGATGACTAGGTCCAAAAAATTAGTTATCAAAGTCTTATCCTTTCAATTACCCTTTGTTGCCTTCTTAAATTTTTTTAGGGGCATAGGATTTTATCATGGTGTACTTAGGGGGATGATTTACCTTTCAAGGTATCTCCTAAGAGATATCTTGCAAATAGGCACAAGAGGGGATTTCTCCTACAAGGAATAAGTAAAATTTTCCTTTACATGGAAGGTACTACTGAGTGATATTTCAAAAGATTTTATAATAACTTCAAGGTATCTCTTAGGATATACCTTTTAAACATGCACAAGATTGGATTTCCCCTTCAAGGTATCTCCTACGAGATACATTTCAAATAGGGATAAAAGTGGATTTTTCCTTCAAAGAACAAGTGCAAATTTCCTTTACATGGAAGGAATTTTTGGGTGAGATTTTAAGGTATGTACAAATGAGTACCTTTAAAACATGCACAAGAGTGGATTTCCCATTCAAGAGATCTCATAGGAGATACCTTTTAAATAGGCACAATAATGGATTTCTCCTTCAATTAACAAGTGGAATTTTCATAGAAGGCACTATTGGGTGATATTTTGAAGTCCTTTATAATACCTTAAGGTATCTCTTAGGAGATACCTTTAAACCATGCATAATATTGGAGATAATGAGATTGCACTAGAGAAATTAGGCCCTTATTGGAAAAATTCTTTAGTTTAAACATGGGTTTGACCAAAAATTTTCATTGCAGAACAACTCACAATGAGAAGATGAAAGTGTGTTCCTAGATGAAATTGTTGGATTGCACCTTCAACGTGTTTTGATGAATGAGGCAAGGAAATTCCTGATGAACTGAATGAAGGACACATGTTTGTATTAGGGGACTCTTATGAAAATTCTTGGGGGTTGGGAAGATCTATCACCCTTTCCCATTTGGATAAAGGTGGTACAAAAGTAAAAGGTGATTGAGAGTTTGAGCTTACATCTAAGGTTGGACATGTGACAGGTTCTTGGGGATTTCTAAATTTTGGGCCCTTTTTGAAGATTTAACCACTTATATTTAAGTGGTCAAGGTGTAAAAAGTCTCCAGGGCCCAAGTATCTAAAGCTACAAATAAAGTGATGCCATGTGGTAGTTCTTTGGGATATTTTAGATTTTGGGCCCTTTTTGAAATTTACCTCACTTAACTCTTGGTGGGAAAAGTTCAAAAGGTCCCCGAAGACTCGAGTGATCTGATTTTAAAAGTTAAATAATGAAACATGGCATTCTTATGTCTTGTAAAGAGTTTGGGACATATTGCACCACTACACCAAAGGAAAAGTAAAGAGTGAAAAAGGTGAAACAGTCCTCGAGGGCCTGAAAAGGTACCATGACATATCCTTCACACGTATGGATTCAAGTATTACAAGGTAGATCACTTGGTGTAAAATAAAGATTAGTAATTTCCCTCTCTTTTTTTGAATGAAGCTTAAGTAATTAATGAGAGTAGGTGGAAAATAACTATTTTACTTTAAAGTATTAATGGCAAACCTAATATTGAAATGCAAAGGATTATAATTAAAACATTTTTTTCTACATCCACCCTTTTCCTTCATAGATTAAATTTATAACTTCAAGTTATTTGTGCGCCCCAAATACGTGCAGAATGAAGACATGATTATGGTGATTCTTTCATGGATTTTTATCTTTTCTTATGTGCCACCCTCTAGATTAATAGTCAGTGTTCTTTTAATTCCTTGTGTTATGATTCTGTAGAGGAGTTCAAATGTGTTGCAAGGGTTATTTGAGTGAAGAGTTCATCAAAATTTAAATTATTGCATTAAAAATCTAGGGTAGAAATGGTGGCATCCTCAACTCTTGTGAAGGGCATCATTGTCTCTATCTTGGATGGGATTAAGGATATGAATGTCATGGGACTAGATTTTGAGGTCCTATTGAATGATTTGTAGTGGCTAGATCCCCCTCAAATAGTATCTAATTTTGGCATGAGATACATCACCCCTACAACAACATTCCATTTGGCTTCCCCATACCCAAAATTGATTATTTCATGTGCTTAGGTGTACCAACTAGACACTAGGACTATTGTTGATGGTATCCATTTGATTATATGCTCTTTCACCCTTATGGCTCTTAGCACCATGCTTAGGATTCCTCCCTAGAATGATATCATTACACTCACCATGGAGGAATGCCAGGAATATGCGAAGAATAATGATAATGCAATTTGGGACATTATCAATACTTGTTGGATATCCAAAAAGAGGTAGAAGGCCTTTAAGATGTCCAAGACTTTGAATCTAGTGAAATTTAATGAATTACCTTAGTATGTTATTGTCATGGATGCTAGGGTTTATGAGATACCCATCACAAAAAAATTTGAGACATGATGTCCTTGATCCTAGTATGTGTATTAGAGAAGTAGAAGAAGCTAGACAAGGCCACTATCCTTAGTGACAATCTACATAGGTAGATGATGTAGCTCTAAGCTACAATTCTTTAAAAAGAGGATTTTATAGGTACATTCTACACATCTTCTTATTTAATGTACAACTTAGTGCATAACAGAACATTTTAGGGGCTCACTAGGAACCCCAATGGAATGAGAATTTATGAGATATACCCAAAAATCACCATGGATGGTTTCAAGAAGAGCTTTTATAGAGTGTATAATTTATTTTTCAACATCATGATGAGTGTCTTCTTTCCTTTAAGAAGTCTCAATAGAATTTCCAATATAGCAAAGGAGGTAATTGAGAAATATGGTGCCTCTTATATTTAATTCAAGACATTCACATATATCCAGGTGAGTGGTTACTCAGGGTGCCCACACAAATTGCTAAGGTACCTAGATGATAAATTGGTAGTAACAAAGCTGAGCTAATATATGGTGCCTCCACACAAAATGATAGTGGCTAAGAAGATAAATAATCCCTTTAAGTTATTGGTCCAAGTTGGATATTATTCATGCCCTTTTATTGGTAGGGTGAAGGGATTATAATAAGAAATGAGCCAATACGCAATTGATAAGATGCTACCCTAGGCCAATTATGATATCAAGTGGTTGGTGAATATGGTGACCAATGTGATTTTACATTAATCACATAATGAAGACATCTGGTCTGATTGAACCACTGAAGAAGGCATCATAAAATTAGACTACATGAGGTTGACAATGTAGGAGGTTATTACATACAATATCACCCCCATCCCCAAGGATATGGTGGATGACAAAAAGACACTATGTCCACTATATAGTGATAATAACATTGAAGCTTGGGCCATCTTATATGTATACTTTATTAAGGATCAAAATGATTCCATCCTATAGAGTGCCTTTCAAATCATGATAAGAACCTTTAGGTAGCTGAAGGAAAATAGGGTTGATCTTGGTGCTTATGACACCCTTACCCTCTAAGAAGTCAGGTGAGTTATGGAGTTGAGAGGTTTCCTCTTTTAGTATAATGGTAATCCTATGGATCCACCACTAGTAGTAAAAGGTAAGGGTAAGCACAAGATTAGTGATGTTTATTCTACTAATTTGATTAATATCAAATCAATAACAATAATGAAATCTAAGGTTGTACTATATTTTGTAAAGATAATAAGCTTGGCAAAAAATTGGGAAAAAATTAGTACTCAGGATGTTACATTAGCTAGTTCAACCCCTATATCCATTTTAGGAGAGGGAGCCCCAACAATGCCAGCTACTCTAGTGGCCATCCCCATGGAAAATCCAAGGAATGGTCTACCTACTCCACCAATGAAACAAGTAGTAGTTTCCCATCACCCAAAGATACACTCAAGGGAGAGAGGAGGGGAGGAAGAAGGAGAACACCCCAAACAAAAGAGATTAAAGAAGGTTCTACAACCTCCAAGTGGGTTCCCAACAAAGAGAAAGGATGACTAGACCTCATATGCCTAAAGAGTAATGGATATGAGTGATGATGAGGATTTAGATGAAAGCAGGCTGATTATCAAGGTGATGAAGAAGTAGAGTGCATTAACTCCTCTATAGGTAAAAATTGGGTAGAGAAATCCAAGGGAAAATTCCCAAACCCTAATGAAGGCTCTAGTGATGGGCCTATTTGTAGAAGAGGGACCCTTAGTAGTAAAAAGTAAAGGTGATGAAGAGGACATCCTAGCCTCAAATTAAATTTTACCTTTAGATAATGTTGTATAGGGTAGTGTTAAGGCGACTACATAAGTTTAGACCCTTAAAGAGAAAAAATTAGGTTCATCAGACATAGAGACATTCATTGATAATGTCATCACCCAAACACTAGGTCAAGGTAATCATGGTGGAACTAAATAATTGAAAAAGTCTAGTGAAAGAGTTGAAGGAGAACCAAAGTAGAAGATTTAAGGTGAAATATTTTTTGAGGTGATGGTTGAGAAAGGAGGCTCAAATTTATTTCTAGAAGTACCACAAGATGTCCCTTCCCCTCTAAAGGTGTCAAGTCCAACACCAGAGGAAAAGGTGAGTACAAAAGAAGGTTGGGGAGAAAACTTGAAAATGAGTACCCCCACCCATATAAAAGTAAATAAGGAATATAATGATTTTAATAAGGATGCTAAGGAGGGTGCTTTAGGATATGTTTCTTCAATTAAAGTACCATTAAGCTTTCTCCCTCACATCAGGGTCTATGACCTAACACATAATGAAGGTCTTGAGGCTATGATTGGTGAAGAGTTACTCGAAGGCAACAAATATGTCCCCATAGCATCATCCATGCTTGAGGCCCAAGTAAATAAAGAAGGTGAATCAACCATGCAACCTTATAGCTAGTCAATAGAATAGGGAAGTTTGATTGAGAAGTTTCTCATGAAATCTCATTATCTCAGGTTAGAGTTTGATGTTTCGGAGTAGATAGAGATGAGCTTGGAAAAGGAACATGAAGTAGATAAAGGTGTTGAGGAGTAAGAGAGTGATGATTATATTTAAAATTTTATGTTTAGCCCACCACCAAAAACTATGGTGATCCTTACATCTAACTCTCTAATGACACCACCCTTCACTATCTCAAGGTTGTTAATAATGTCTACTACTTCAATGGGATTTTAGACTTGACCCTTTTTATGAGTTAAAGAGTAGATCAAGGGAAAAATAGACATTATGAGAAAAATAGGGGAGATCAACGTAATGAAAATCACTTAGGCACATAAATCCAAGCCCCCTAAAAATGCTTGAATTTATTCTATGACCACCTTCACCACTATAGGAGAAGGGAATGTAGAGATATCCATCCCTCCTCCTGATGCATTGAAAAAGGATGCTCCCCTCAAAAGTTACACCCTATATAGATAAAATTTGGGGGAGCCATCAAAAAATGAGCTAAAACATAGCTTGTAAGTTTTGTCTAGCATGGTGGCCCATAGGATGGATAAAGACAAGGCCACCATGGAGGAGTTGAAGGTAGAGAAGTAGGATATGATCTAGTACTTGTAAAAGTTGCTAAGTTAGCCTAAGGTAATAACTCCATTTTCCACCATATCTATATGTCCTCTCCATCTCTCCTTTATATCTCTCAACTCCAATTGAATTGATGATTTAAAGACTAGAGGATGGGCAACTAAAGACTATCAACAATACTTGGGCACTAGGGTAGAAGAAATAATCCACTCAACATTTAAATAATTGAGTGATATAGTAGAAAATAAAAGAGAGTGTGATGTCCAAAAATTTTCATATGAGGTAGACACCAATAAATTTGAGGAAGATTAATATAAGGTAGAAGAGATTTGTAAGATGAATATGGATACCTTGATTGCATAGAAGATCATTACTCTAAATTATCATAAAGGCTAGGGAATATCAAATAGCAATCAAGTATCATCTGATGATTCTCAAAGATGGAATTTTTGATCTAAAAGGATAAAAAATATATATCAAGACTATGATAAGGGAGATAGATGCCACACTAAGGAAGATGGTGAACCTTGATGGTGCAAATGACCTAGGGGAGGATATAGTGTACACTGCTTTGAAGAACCTCATTGATGTGCCACAAAAATCCTTTTATGCCTATAAGTTAAAGCAATTGGTGTCATTAGAGAAATCCTATGACCAAATAAAGGAACTCATTGGAGATAATTAGACCATGACTCAATGGACTTCTACTTGGTTTGAAGATTATAGATTCAAATTCAACTACCAAGCAAACCTAGACCAGGGGAGTCTCACCTCGATGCTTGAGGAATATATCAAATACAAAAATAGGTTGGTGAAGGATTCCATTATTCAGATCAATTATATAACACAATTGAATATATTTTTTTCTTCTAAGATGGTGCCACCTTTCCTTTCTTTTCACTTCCCTTTTCCCTTCTTTTCCCTTTTCTTTTCTCATTTCCCACTGGGAAATTGTTGTACTTTGATTAATAGTGGTACATCCCTTTCAACATAGTTTTTATAATCATGTACATAAAAAAGGGATGTTTTGTCTATTGTGTAAGAAGACAAAGGTATTTTTGTCTCTTACAGGATTAACCTCCATGTGGATAACAAGAAATATTATGCCTTAGTGTAAAATCAATTTTGTCTTCATCACCAGAGCATGCACATAATCCTAGGAATCATGTTCATCACAAGGTCTAATGATCTACAATCGATAATAATCAAGTGTCATAATAATGAAAACACACTTGAATTGGATAAAAACCTTTATTTAATGATTTAATAAAAAAATTGATTTAAAAGATTATAGAATTTAATAATGGATTTTAAATATCTATACTTAACTGAATTTAAAGAGTGTAATAGTGATAGAGGCAAAATGATAGAAATACCACACATAATTTGATAATGGAGATTGTGTTAAAATCTTACATCTCTAGATCCACTCCAATGGGGATCGATCTGATTAATTTTTCATAAAAATGCTTACAAATCCTTTAGAAGTCACCTTAAATCATCTTCTCAGACTTATATCTGTTAGAGTATTACTCTCAAATGATTCACAAAGTCTGACGCAATTCAAAATACTCAAAAGTATCTTACACCACTCTTTATCCTATACTTAGTCTTCAAAACACATACAAAACTTATCCTTAAAATGATCCTCAAACACTTTATATAGTTCTTAGGCTTGTGGGTGCATCAGTCAATTTCTTATCATTTTACCCCAAATGATAGGGTTTGAGTCCTTTGGTGTTAGGTTTGATAATGTTATCTCTTTAGTCCCACATTTGAGATGTTGAAATAATTTTGAGATTTTAAAAGCTTGGACCTCTTCCTTAGTTTTTGATAAGCCTTTTGTGGGCTATGTCATTTAATCTTATTGGTGGTGGTTATGAGACTTGATCCCAAACTTAGTATTATGACTTGGCGGTCTATGTTGGGCCTTGGCAGTTACAACCATCTTCACAGTAGAAGTTTTATCTTTGAACACATAACAAATGGTTGTCTTAGACATATAACAATGTGTTGGCTCCTTCATGTGGTGAGATTTGACTATGCTATGTGGATATGTGGGAATACCTTGATATCTTTGTGACATATTACAAAACTATATGAATTAACCCACATTCATGGGTTTATAAAGCAATTTGGAATTTAAATACAACCAAGGATACATAGCATTCTAAAGTAAAAAGAGGCCAAGGAAACCATCCTCACAAAGAGTGTGTCGATCCTCGTTGAGGGTCCCCATTGAACAAATAATGGGGCCCATGTGACTAAAACCTTACGCTATCAAAAATGAAATATAAAACCAAACCCATTTTTTTCTTTTTGGCCTATGTCATTTTTGTACTATTTGATCTTTATTGCATGATATCTTGCATTTACAAGCTCAAAATCAGCTTATTCAAATTATGATATAAAGCTCCCATCGAGCTCTATGTTGTACCAATGACAATTCCACAATTTGATGACTTAATTATCAAAGTAAACATAGATCCTCTTGGATCAATCCTCCCTACTAGGAGCTTTTAGACCTCCAAAAGTTGATTAATTGGTAGAGAGGTGAGGGTATTTATCCCTCATGCTTTTGGTTTTCATCCATTTGGCCTTATTCAGGTGCATTTATTTAAGACTAACATGAAGATATTCAACATCTCCCCTTCATGAAGTCTAAACTTTCCTGTCAAGAATTGTAACTTCCTACAATTTTATTAGATACTAGGAGTAAAATCATCAATAGAGGGAATATATACACTCTCATCATGATCTAAAATCATTGGAGGCTCATATAATTTTAAATTTTCCACATTCAAAACTTAATAAATATGCATATAAGATGGAAAATCTAACCTAAAAACATTTTTACCAATCTTTTTTGTAATTTGAAAAGGACCATATTAGATTAGTTTCAAATTTTTACCTTCACCTGTCAAACTTTCCTTACTAATGTGAAGTCATACCAAATCACCTACAAAAAATTAGTGATTAACATGATGTTTGTCATGTCTTGCTTTATACTTTGCTTGAATTTTCTCTAACTAATCTCAAATAGTTTGGTGTACCTACTGTATCTTTTCAATGAATTTATTGCCTTTAACAACATCTCTATGTTCATCAGTAGCTGAATCTTGTCCATAACAAACATTTAGAGGATATTTAGGCAAATATCCATAACAAACTTCAAAATGATATTTCATAGTAGAAGATTGAAGTGCATGGTTGTAAACATGTTGTATATATCATTAATGTTAATCCCAAAATTTGGGGTGTTTACTGCCATAACCCCTAAGCAAATGTACCACTGTGTGATTTACAACCTTTGTTTGACCATTGATCTATGGATGAAGTGCAATGCTCTTATTCAACTTAGTGTCCATTAATTCCCATAGTGTTGAAAAAAATTCCGTAATAAATTGAGAATATCGATAAAAAATAATAGAAGTGGGTAAAACAAAATGAACCCATACATGCTAAAAGAACAAGTGTGTCATACTTTCCTCTATAATCTGCTTAGTGTAAGGGATAAAAACACACATCTTGCTAAATCTATCCACTATCACATAAAAGTAATCATGTTTTCTTCATGACATAGGAAAACCCCCTATAAATTCCATGTAAATACTTTCCCAGGTATGGGTAAGAATAGGTAAGGGAGTGTAAAGTCCTAGTTTCCTATTACTAGGTTTGCTTGTGGCACAAAGAACACACGCATTGATATATTTGGCAATATTTTATTGCATATGGGGCCAATAACAATACATTATCAAATGTGGAACAATTTTAACTACTCCAAAATGACCAAAAATAAGAGAAGTATGTGCTTCCCTAATCATGTGCACCCTTTCATTTTGAGGAATGCATAGTTTACCCAAATGATACAGAAGTCCATTATGCACATGATAGTCTGATTCT
Organism: Torreya grandis; assembly: GCA_037957365.1. Classification (NCBI taxonomy): domain Eukaryota; kingdom Viridiplantae; phylum Streptophyta; class Pinopsida; order Cupressales; family Taxaceae; genus Torreya; species Torreya grandis. The sequence continues at coordinate 281,210 of JARHVA010003982.1, forward strand.
TATACCTATTTACCACTCATTAAATCCTTGTAGACATCTTTAAATTTGGAATCATCAACATACTATTCTTTATAACTTTCATGAGTCAAATAACCATGCTGTAAAAGAATAGATGCAACTACCATAGAAGGCCTAAAAATCAAGTCAACAACTTTATTCTAAATACCTTTCTTATACTTGATCACAAGATGAAATTGCTGTAGGAAACCCATCTAATATAAATGCCTAGACTATTATAGTTTGGATTATGATTGAAGATACTAGAGGGGATAATGATTTGTATGTATCACTATTTCTTTACCCATCAAGTAATGTTTCCACTTTTTAACACTTTGACCCAATGCATACAATTCCTTATCATAATTTAGATAGTTTCTTACCACAATTGTGAATGTCTTAGAATGATAGCATACTAGCTTATTTTATTGAATTAGGATAGCTCCCATAGCATAATCACTCGCATTTGTCTTGATCTCAAATGGCTATTGCAAATCATGGAGTGCCAAGATAGGAGTAGTACTGATCTTTGTCTTTAAAGTGTTGATGCTGCTTGCCTCCCCATTGAAATACCTATTTAGTAATAAGAAAAGAATGTAAGGGTGATGCAATTAGTGAGATATTAGTAATTAATTTTCTCCACTATTTTACTACAAGAAAAATTCTAACCTTAGTTACATTATTGGGTTTAAGCCATTTAAGTATAACCTCCACTTTTACAGGATCAATTTTCAACTCACTATGTCCTACAATATAACTCAAATAAATCAAAGAGGTCTTGCCAAATTCACATTTAGAAAATTTTAAATTAATTTTCTCCCTTCTTAATGCATCCATGAATTTCCTAATATGAATCACATGATCTTTCCAAGACTGAATAAAGATCAAAATATCATTTAAGTAGACTATAACAAAATTATCAAGGAAAAACTTGAAGACATCATTCATCAAATGCATGAATGTAGCCGGTGCATTGCACAACCCAAAAGGTATGACAAGCCACTCAAACAATCCTTATTTTGTCTTAAAAGTAGTTTCCCAAATATCACCATCATTAATCCTAACCTAATGATAACCACTTTTCAAGTCTAACATAGTGAAATAGACAACATTTATTAATTGATCTAGAAAATAATCAATTCAAGGAAGAGGGTAATGATTCTTAATAGTAATTTTGTTTAAAGCAAGGAAATCAATGCACATTTTCCATGTGTCATCTTTCTTTAGTACTAAAATGATAGGTGAACCAATAAGAGATGTACTAGGATGAATAACACCCTTTTCCAAAAGTTCCATTACCTTATTTTAGATTTCCTCATTTTCCACCACTGATAATCTATACATGCCAATGTTAAGGAGAGGAGAATATTATAATAATTGAATTTCATGTTGAAATCCCCTTTTAGGGGGAAACCTTTTTGGATCCTAAAACACATCATCATAACTAGAAATGATTTCAACCAATTCATTCTTATGTCTAGGATCACAATTTTTCATAGCTTGGGAATATTCTTTTTCCTTAGACTTAATCAACACGAGATAAAAATTCTTGCTTGAATTGACTAGTCTTTTCATTTGCCCTACTGTAACCAAGGAAAGACTCATCATAATGTGATGTGCTCTGACTATATATTTAATGCCATCCTTAATAAGCAATTACTTATTCTCCTTCCTATAGAAGATTGCTTTTCTATCATAAAGATAAGGGCATCCTAAAACAATCCCACATATGTCCAAAGGGACTACATCTAGATCAACTTCATCTATGAACTTGGATGTGATGGTAAATTTCAATCTACAAGTTTTGGTTATTTGCATCTTTGCATCATCAAACACCTAACAAACTGGATATGGTTTAAGATGGGGATTGGTTTACAAGCCTAAATTTTTAACAATCTATTCCAAAATTAAATTTGTTTGTGATCCACTATCAAATAGAGTGTCAATATTAGTATGTTTTGAAACAAACCTAATGTGGAACAACTCATTTATTTTCTTATCATCATACATAGATTTCTATTTTAAAGAGGAAGCATCATTAGATGATTTAGTGATAGAAATACAAAGAGAAAAACAATTCCGCATACTCATGGCTACGATCTTAGTTTCATCTCCTGAATCTGAACCCAGATCTTGAACCATAGTATTAGTTTTCTTATTCTTCTTCCTAAGCTAATTAGGTATTAACTTAGGATGTAATTTACAACAAGTAGACTCATCATGATTTTTATTTCAATGCTTGTAAAATGGATTACTCTCTTCTTTATGAACAATAATAGTGGATTTTTGTTTACCCTTTCCATGACTTTTACCTCTAAAATGCTTTACATCAGATTGCTTACTTTTAACTTTAGGAGAATATTCTTTTGTCTATTTTCCTCTAGCCTCTAAATGAATGGATTTAACACATGCTTCATTTAAATTAGTTAGATTAAGAACAAGAATCATGTGTTTCAAGTAACTATGCAACCCACCTATGTACTTAAGCAGTGTTTCCTATGTATAAAGAGGAATATTCAAAAGTAAAGATTTTTTACTAAATTATTGTGTATATTCTTGAACACTTTGGCCTTTAGTTTTTTTTAAAGAAATCCAATCCATCCTTTCTTGTTGTAGATAGCCTAAAATATAAAATTGCTTTCTATGTTCATCAACAAATTCACTCCAAGTAGAAATTGAGTTACCTATGTTAAGCTCATTTTCCTTCAACTTACTCTCCCACCAAATGAGAGTTATGCCTCCCATTTAAGGAGTAGCCATGTGAATTTTAGCCTCATCATCTGTAATCTTCTAGACCCTACAATATACTTCAATTTCCTTTATCCAGTTATCCATATTTTCTATATTAATCTCACCATTATACATTGGTAATTCAAACCTAATATCTACCTTTAGTGAAGGAAGATATTCATTGGATTTTTTGTCTTTAGCATCATTCAAAGATGAGGAAGGTTTCTTAGAATTTTTACCATCTTCATCATGCTCAATTTTCCTTCATCTTTCATGGTAAATCTCATTGACCATATCCTTCATTTCCAAGAAGGCTTGTCAAAAATCTCATTTATATTCGAAGTCATCTCCCATTCCCACAATACGTCTTGACCCAACCTCTGGATCATACTTGGCCAATTATCCTTCACCCCACCTAGATCTTGACCATATCAACATACACCAGTAATCCACATGGTTAAATACAAATTCTACTCTGATACCAAAAATACGATCTATAATCGACAATAATCAAGTATCATAACAGTGGAAAACACAATTGACTTGGATCAAAACCTTTATTTAATGATGTAATAAAAAATCAATGTAAAAGATTACAGAATTTAATAATGGATTTTAAATATCCATAATTGACTTCATTTAAAGAGTGCAATAATGATAGAGGCAAAATGACAAAAATACCACACACAATTTGATAACAAAGTTTGGTTTAAAAGCCTACATCTCTGAATCGACTCCAATGGGGATCACTCCTATTAATTTGTAACAAAAATGCTTGTAAATCCTTTAGAAGTCACCTCAATCATATTCTTGGACTTATATCTACTAGAGTATTACTCTCAAATGATTCACAAAATCTGAGGTAATTCAAAATACTCCAAAGTATCTTAAACCACTCTTTACCCTATGCTTAGTCTTCAAAACACATACAAAACTTAGCTTTAAAATGAGCCTTGAGCACTTTATATAGTGCTCATGATGATAGGTGTAATAGTCAAGTTTTTTTCATTTTACCCCAAAAGGTAGGGTTCATGTCCTTTGGTGTTGGGTTTGCTAATGCTATCTCTTTAGTCCCACATTTGGGACATTGAAATTATTTTGAGATTTTAAAAGCTCAAGCGTCTTCCTTCTTAGCTGTTGATAAGAATTTTGTGGGCTATGGCATTGAACTTGATCAGTGGTGGTTATGAGACTTGATCCCAAACTTAGTATTGTAACTTGGTGGTCTATGTTGGGCCTTGGCAGTTACAACCATCTTCACGGTAGAAGTTTCATCTTTGACCATGTAACAAATGGTTGGCTTGGCCACATATTCATGTTTTCTCTCCTTCATGTGGCAACATTTGACTCTACCATATGGCTACATGGGAATACTTTGATATCCTTATGATGTATTATAAAACTATATGAATTATCCCACATTCATGGGTTTATAAAGCAATTAGGAATTTAAATACAACTAAGGATACATAGCATTATAAAGTAAAAGGATGCCAATGCACCTTTCCTCTCAAAGAGTGTGTCGATCCTCACTGAGGGTCCCCATTGAGAAAATAGTAGGGTCCATGTGACCAACACCTTACACTATCAAAGATGAAATATAAAACCAAACCCAATTTTTTTCTTTTTTGCCTATCATTTTTGTACTATTTGATATTCAATGCATAATATCTTGTGCATACAATATTGAAATCAACCCATTCAAATTGCATAAAAAATATCTCATCAATCTCTACATTATGCCAATGATAATTCCATAATTTGATGACTTAAGTTTTAGAGTGAAACATAGATCCTCCTAGATTATCTAACAAAATCTAGACCCAAGAAGGAATTTTCCATTCGGAGCACCTTTAAGAATGTGTTAGGCTTAGCTCAATTGCATAATAAAAATGGGTGTGTCTCTTTACAAAGGTTGGTTAAATTTTTGAGTTAAGAGATATAGCCTTGAAGATTTCTCACTGTGTAACATTCCTGGCAAAAATCATTGGCAAGCTTTGAGAGCATCACACATGTCTCCCTTGTTATAGGATTTTCTTGTATTATATTTTTTATGTTGTCAACTACACATTGTACACATCTTTAGTTTAATTTATAAACAAAATTTTCTAATGGTTTCCATCCTCTTTCTATTTTTGAAGTACAATACCATGTTTTACATGCTTAGTTGATCAGTGATTTGATGTAATCATCTTTATGGTAGTTAGTTAGAGAGTATATACCTTATTTGAAGCTAATGGTTTTTCATACAAATTTGCTAAAGTAGTCATTAACTCTACCGTTGTCTTTGCCTGTGATAAACTAGATATCACAGTAGATGCTAGACTCAGTCTTATAGACCCTAGAGCCTTTCTATCAAGAACTTCCCATTCTTCATCATCCATGCCTGTGGGCTTCTTTGCAATCCCACCTAACGGTAAGTATAGATCATTCTGATACAGATAATCCTCTATCTGCATTCTCCAATGTTGATAATTTTTGCCATTGAACTTTTCCATTCTTAGTTTACTTTCTTCTGCCATTGCTTCTCCCACTCAAACAAAAATCCCTGTAGAAACCCCTGTGAGTACCCTGTAATCAATAAACACTACACAGATCTGAATCACCTGTTAGTGAACCTGAGCTCTGATACCACTTGTTGGGGATCAACCAACAATGTTGATTACACTTATGAAAGCAATAAACATGGAATTAAATCAGAATGATAAGTAACTAGAATGATAAATAGCAAAGAACAAGAGATATAAGAAACCACCCTGAAAACTTGTATTAAACTCTTTACAGAAGGAATATAATTGAAGAAACTTCTTTTCTTCCACACCTCTCTCAGATGTACAGATCTCTCTTGAGATCTCTTTCCCTCAAGAGCTCTCTCTCTCAAGTACAATCAACTCTAACAACCTAGAATGATTCACATATACAATTCTGTACTGTTATTTCTCAACATTCTACAATACAATAAGCTAAGAAGAATTATCCTATTATTTAATAATTAGGAAACTTGAGCATGCATTTACAACCAATAGTTATGCCTCTTAAACAAGGGCTCTAGAATAGTCTTACTAATAATAGAGATGTGGGCTTAAAACTATCACTTAATTCTATCATGCAAACACTCAGTTTTGTCCATGGAAATAGCTTTCTGGATGGACAGGTAACCGACATCAGTTCCTGATTGCTTGCCTGTGACCGATGTTGGCCAATTCCTGTCGACGCCATCATCTCTTAAATTGCTCCTGACTGATGTCAGTTGCTCTTGACTAATGCCAGTGACTGTGTAAACCTGCAACTATCAAACTACTCACTTGGTGAAGCTTTTAGGCTCCACACCTTAACAATCTCCCACTTGGAGATAAACAGCTGCACTAGTACCTGTACAACAACATCTTCTAGCTCCTCCATCTTCAACTCAATCATGAAGACCAACAAAAGTTGAATGAAGATTCAACTTCTCCTTTGTAATCGGCTTGGTTAACATATCATTAGGGTTCTTATCTGTATGGATCTTCTACAGCTTCAACTCACCATCCTCCAATATCTGTCGTATGAAGTGGTACCTAAGCTGTATATGCTTTGTTCTTGAATGAAAGGCTGAATTCTTAGCCAAATGAATTGCACTCTGACTATCACTATATAATCTATAACTCTCTTTCTCCTTTCCAAGATCTTCTATGAACTGTGTCATCCATATCATCTCTTTGCTAGCCTCTATGACTGCAATATATTCTGCTTTTGTAGTTGACAAGGCAACAACCTTCTACAACTTTGATATCCAGCTAACTGCCATTCCACCAATAGTGAAAAGATATCCTGTGGTGCTCCTTCTACCATCCAAATCACCTACCATGTCTGAATCTACATAACCATGTAGAGAAGTATCTGAACCTCCATAGCACAAATGCCTACTACTGGTTTCTCTCAGATATCTAAGGATCCACTGAACTACTTTCCAGTGTTCCTTTCCTGGATTGGCCATATATTTACTTACAACTCCCACTGCTTGGGTAATATCTGGTCTAGTACAAACCATTGCATACATTAAACTCTCTACTGCAGAAGAATATGGAACTCTACTCATGTACTCTACCTCATCATGTGAATTAGGACATTGTTCTTTACTCAACTTAAAATGTCCAGCCAAAGGTGTGCTTACCAGTTTTGCATCCTGCATGTTGAACCATTTCAACACCTTGTTCACATAATCCTCTTGAGACAAAATCAACCTATGATTTTTCCTGTATCTCTTAATGCTCATGCCAAGGATTTTCTTTGCTACTCCCAAATCCTTCATGGCATATGTTTGAGCTAATTTCACCTTAAGCTTAGAGATATCCTGCATGTGTGATCCTGCAACCAGCATATCATCTACATACAATAATAGAATAATATATCTACCATTATTTAATCTCTTAAAATACACACAATGGTTAGATTGACACCTACTGTAGCCATGCTCAGTCATAAACCTGTCAAATCTCAAATACCACTGTCTAGGAGCTTGCTTGAGGCCATACAAGCTTTTCTTCAATCTGCACACTAAGTTCTCCTTACCTTTGACCTCAAACCCTTCCAGCTGTTCCATATATATTTCTTCATCCAAATCTCCATGAAGAAATGCTGTCTTAACATCAAGCTGCTCAAGATGCAAATCCTCAATAGCAACTAAAGACAATACAGTCCGTATAGAATTCATTTTAACAATAGGAGAAAAAATCTCACCAAAATCAATACCTAGCTTTTGTGCAAATCCTTTCACTACCAATCTGGCCTTATATCTCATCTATTCATTCTCACCTTCTTTCAATCTATAGGTCCATCTGTTCTTCAGTGTCCTCTTACCAACTGGCAACTTAACCAAATCCCATGTTTGGTTCTCTCTCAAGGACTCCATTTCCTCAACCATGCCATCCTCCCACTGATTCTTGGATTCCACCTGTATTGCTTCTTGAAAACTCTCTGGTTCTCCACCATCAGTTAGTAATAAATAGAATAATGAAGGAGAATATCAATTGGAGGTTTACTTACCCTTTCTAACCTCCTGTTGGGCGTCTGAGACTCATTCACAACACACTGTCCACCCAAATTCTCTAACAGTGATCAACCTCGGTCACCTCCAGGCCTGTAACTGGCCGACGTCAATTTTGCCTGACCGACGTCAGTTCCTATCTAGCTGACGTCAGTCACTATATGACCAACATCAGTTTCTGTTCTACTGATGTCGGTTCCTACTTGGCCGATATCGGTCTCTGTGTTTTCCTTTTTGTGATTAATTTTTCCCATGAGCTCATTTTGGACTGTCACCTCGTCCAATTCTCCATTACTCTACCCAGATTGATTTAGCTTCCTCAGCTAATCACTATACATCACTTTTTCATTGAAAACAACATCACAGCTCCTAATTATTTTATTAGTTCCTAGATTCGAAAATCTGAAACCGAAATCATTAGAGCCATAGCCAATAAATGTGCACCTCATAGACTTAGCATCTAGCTTCTTTCTATTTTCCTTATCAACGTGCACAAAGGCTTCACAACCAAAAACTTTGAGAAATGAGAGATCTACCTTTTTACCTATCCATGCCTCTTCTAGAATTCCACCATCTAGAGCTGTAGAGGGTCCTTTGTTAATCAGGTACACTACAATATCAACAGCTTCTACCCAAAACTCTAAGGGCAAACCAGCATGCAATCTCATACACCTTGCACGCTCCATTATTATTCTATTCATCCTTTCAGCAACTCCATTTTGCTGAGGTGTCCTTGAAACCATCCTTTGCCTACAGATTCCATGCATATAACAATACCAATTGAACTTATAGCTGTAGAACTCACCACCATTGTCAGATCTCAGGCACTTCAATCTTCTACCTATTTCATTCTCAACCATAGCTTTCCAAATCTTAAAAGTCTCAAATACATCATATTTATTTTTAATACAATAGACCCATACCTTTCTTGTAGCATCATCTATGAATGAAACATAGTACTATGATCCTCCAATAGAAGCAACCTGAGCCGGTCCCCACACGTCTATGTGAACAAGCTGCAACTTATGCTTCTTCTTTGTTGATCCAGTCTTGAGAAAACTCACTCTCTTCTGTTTTCCAAAAACACAATGCTCGCAAAAATCTAGATCTATGATTTTCAAATATAAAAGATTACCTTTTGACTTAAGAATAGACATTCCCTTCTCACTCATGTGGCCAAGCCTTAAGTGCCACAATTTTGCATCCACATCTGAAGTAGATAATACAGAAGGAGAATTGTTAGTAACACAATTACATAAATAGAGAGTACCTACTCTCTTACCTCTGGCCATTACAAGTGCACCCTTGGTCACCTTCCAAGATTCAGCTATGAGAGTTACTGTACAACCCTCATCCCCTAACTTTCCTATAGAAATCAAATTCTTCTTCAATCTGGGAACATGCATGATGTCTCTTAACACCCATGTGTTGCCATTCTGCATTTTCAGCTGCACTTTTCCTTTGCCAATAATTTTACAAGGCTCATCATCCCCAAGATACACTATTCCAAAATCTCCATGGATATAGTCACTGAAATATTCTCTATTAGGGGTAGCATGAAAAGATGCACCAGAATCTAACACCGAAGATTCTATATTATTATGCAAAGAGAATATTAAAGCATCTTATGCAATACCTGCAAACTTTGCTTCTTCTTTTCCTTCATGCTGATTGTCCTCCTTAGGATTTGACAAGCAATCTCTGCTTATGTGCCCAATCTTTCCACAATTCCAGCATTGTGGCTTCTTGCCATTTCTGGATTTGGATCTACCTCTCACCTTTGACTTAGACCTTGATCTCCCTTTCTTGCCCTTCTCTTTTTTCCTTCCCCTGCTCTTAAAACTTAAAGCGTTACTTGATGTTTTCTCTGTGCTTTTCTTATGAATTTTCTCATTCAAGATTACACTAACAACATCCTCTACTTTTAAAACATTTGAAGCAGATGCAATATTACTAACTGCCATTACCAAGCTATGCCAGCTTTCGGGCAAAGAACATAATATTAAAAGAGCTTTAATTTCATCATCAAACACTATTTTGACTGAACTTAATTGATTTACAATTCCATCTAAATCATTTAGATGATTAGATACAGATCCACCTTCCTGCATACACAAATTAAATAACTGCTTCATAAGATATACCTTATTTGAAGGTGAGAGTTTTTCATACAAATTTGCTAAAGTAGTCATTAACTCTACCGTTGTCTTTGCCTGTGATAAATTAGATATCACAATAGATGCTAGACTCAGTCTTATAGACCCCAGAGCCTTTCTATCAGGAACTTCCCATTCTTCATCATCCATGTCTGTGGGCTTCTTTGCAATCCCACCTAACGGTAAGTATAGATCTTTTTGATACAAATAATCCTCTATCTGCATTCTCCAATGTTGATAATTTTTGCCATTGAACTTTTCCATTCTCAGTTTACTTTCTTCTGCCATTGCTTCTCCCACTCAAATAGAAATCCCTGCAGAAACCCCTGTGAGTACCCTGTAATCAATACACACTACACAGATCTGAATCACCTGTTAGTGAACCTAAGCTTTGATACCACTTGTTGGGGATCAACCAACAATGTTGATTACACTTATGAAAGCAATAAACATAGAATTAAATCAGAATGATAAGTAACTAGAATGATAAATAGCAAAGAACAAGAGATACAAGAAACCACCCTGAAAACTTGTATTAAACTCTTTACAAAAGGAATACAATTGAAGAAACTTCTTTTCTTCCACACCTCTCTCAGATGTACAGATCTCTCTCTAGATCTCTTTCCCTCAAGAGCTCTCTCTCTCAAGTACAATCAACTCCAACAACCTGGAATGATTCACATATACAATTTTGTACTATTATTTCTCAACATTCTACAATACAATAAGCTAAGAAGAATTATCTTATTATATAATAATTAGGAAACTTGAGCATGCATTTACAACCAATAGTTATGCCTCTTAAACAAGGGCTCTAGAATAGTCTTACTAATAATAGAGATACGGACTTAAGACTATCACTTAATCCTTTCATGCAAACACTCGGTTCTATCCATGAAAATAGCTTTCTGGACGCACAGGTAACCGACATCGGTTCCTACCTTCTTGCCTGTGACCGATGTCAGCCAATTCCTGCCAATGTTGACATCTCTTGAACTGCTCCTGACCAACGTCGGTCGCTCCTGACCGACGCTGATGACTGTGTAAACCTACAATTATCAAACTGCTCACTTGGTGAAGCTTTTAGGCTCCACACCTTAACAATTTAATTTATAAACAATTTTTTTTGATGGTTTCCATCCTCTTTCTATTTTTGAAGTACAATACCATGTTTTACATGCTTAGTTGATCAGTGATTTAATGTAATCATCTTTATGGTAGTTAGTTAGAGAGTATATCTAGATTATAAAATCCTTTCTACTTTGAGATTTGGAAATAGGGTGTTGATAGAATTTTTAATGGAAGTCTTAGGATCATGGATTCAACTAGGAGGCATTTTAGAAGGATATCATCAATGCATAGTTTCAATTTTATTTGTTCTAAGTCGGTGCTATATTTGTTGGTAGAGGTGATATGGAAATTTACTCAAACTTATTTATGCTCATATGTTAACCCTCCACTTATAATCTCTATTAACTAAAGGTTTTTGTCCTATATTTTTTTACCTTGCATATAACACACCTTCTACATATCTGAAGTGTTATTTGCCTATGAGTACATAAATATTATATAATCAACTTGTGTTTGTATTTTATATGTTAAAGATCAGTATTGTAATCTTTTATTTATCCCCCTATTATTGAATATTCTTTAGAATGGAAGTTGATATCATATTAATATCTATATTTAGTAGCTTATAAATAACCTATACCATTTTTTCATTCCATGTGACAACCCTTGCTGGGTGGATTATGTAAGTTTGGTTGTGTTCTAGTTAGATTTGTATTTCCTTGTACCAATAATCCCTATGAAGATTGAGTTAGATAATCTATTCATGAGAGAAAGCTACCCTTTAGGTCCTCTAACCTTGGTTTAGGCTGAGCCAGAAGAATTAGGGAACTAACCATACCCTTTGTAGGTGCCTCTTGATCATTTTCTATGTTCGATCCAATCTTGATGTCAAACCCATCCCTAGATATAACAACATACTTAGCAAGTTTTCCATATTTTCTTGCTCCTTTATTCAAGTTTTAAAGGCAAAGTGATATATGTGTACAATTGGGAACCAACATAAGGTATCTCTTAGGAGAGACCTTTAAAGTAGGCACAAGAGTGGATTTCTCCTAAAAGGAACAAGTGGATTTTTCCTTTGCATGGAAGGCACTATTGAGTGATATTTCATTTTTTTTTGTAATAAATTTAAGGTATATATTAGGAGATACATTTAAAACATGTACACAAGTGGATTTACCTTTAAATGAATCTCCTAAGAGATACATTTCAAATAGTGTCAAAAGTGGATTTCTCCTTCAAGGTACTATTGACCAAATTAGACTTTTAGGTCAAATTGGGGTACCCCTAGGTAAAAAAATAACTTATATATGTTTTATGGGGGTATAATATATTGTCATGGGGTGTATTACATGTTATTTTATGTCATTTAGGGTCATTATATCCTTAATCTTAGTTATATTAGTGACTATCAATTTGGGGTCATTAAATATGCTTTTAAGGGTCATTAATGCAAGTGGAACCTTTATTAACGTGATTAGGTGTCCCATTTTCATTTAAAACATCCAAAAGGTTAGTATAACTATCAGGTATTTCAGTTACATCAGAATATTTTAGGTTGTCTAATTGAAATTATAAAAACTAATTAAAAAGAGAGAAAATGGCACTTGTACAACTCATGGGGAAGTGTGCCACATGGGAGAATATCATATATTTTACATTAATCTTCTTAAAACTCATCCCCATGTTTTTTATGCTGTGTAAATGCTATTATGAGGCTAAAAATATTCTACACCTTTCTTAGTCTCCTAGACACACAAAAGTGACTTTCAGGTTTTTGCTCAATACAGATACTAAAGAACTTTCAAGTCAAAATTTTTTGGGAGGTTATAGTAAAATTAAATAAATTAACTTAAATATAAATATTTTGAATAATGGTGTCATTTAATTCATGAACCATTTCTAACAAGTTGACTATACTTTTTTTGGTAGCTGTTTCATGCACCCTATAAGTTTTGTTCTATTTTGGTCAAATCCATATAAACTAGTTAGTGATGTTGGATCCAAACAATGTTTAACTCCTTATCATATGGTATCCATTATTAGTTTCATATTTCATGATGTTTGAATGATAAATCTAGTCCATGATGCAAGAAAGTGTCACCATATGTATTTTCAACTAAAGCGCTTCTTATTTGCTGAGTGTTTTCTCTTGTAGGGGTCTCATATATTTGGTAAATTGTGTTCTACAAGTCCTTGGGTCATGTGACCACATACATCCATGTTTTGAATTCACCATATCATGTCTTGGGTAGCTTGTAAACTTGTCATTCTCCATTGCCAATTCTTTTCCAAACTCCACTTGTAGCCACAATTTTAAAGCTTGTTCAACTTGATCATGGGATGATTTTTATAATGTTTTAGTTGTCCAAGCCATTAGGAGTTTGAAAGTGTTCATTTGAATATTTGGGAAATGTGAAATTTTTGTCACATGCTCAATTTACATGCTAAATAATTATTTGATACCCCTGTTTGCTCTATTCTATATGCATACAAGTGATGTTCACATGGTAAGGATGTTTTGGAACTAGTTTCAAAGTGTCCTTGGTGGAAATAATGAATTGAAAAGGTTTAATTTTGAGTTAACATTATTTTTAGGTCATCTATCTACCTTTTTTACTATATTCCACACTCACTACCTAGACATACAACCAATGTACACGTACAAGGTCATGTTGATGTCATGATGATGTGTAGAGACATGGACATGTGTTTCCTACATCTTAACATTAATAGAGGTACATTAGCATGCTTAATGGAAGCATACAAGGTTCAATTTCATGGGGAGTTTCATGTTATTCAATTTTTAGTTCATTATATATAGCTAAAAATTCCACCTACAGGTGGCTGAATAGGGTGCTTAAATGCTTAGATGAAGAAGGTGAAGCAACTTAACACCTACTTAAGGCTGTGGGATGCATAATCAAGCCTTGACAAACGAATGCAAGTGGAAATTCAGAAAAAGAGGTGTATGATCATGTTGAAGAGACAAAGAGCCGTGTTCTAGGAAAATAATCTTTAAAGTGTAAAAACAGGGATCAAGGAGAGCAAAGTGTCTCAGTCAAAGAAGCAAAAAGCTAACATGAGCATGTAAGTGTGATTGTAAGACACTTAAAATATTTTATGGAGGAGAGGAGAAAGATGTTGTGTGATATCAAATAGGGTTCAAATGGGTTAAGGTAAGATTGAAATGGTGAAACAATCATAGATCATCTTCATTAAGACCATGATGGCCTCTATAATCTCTTAATTCTGTAAAACAAGTATACATAAACCTCATAAGGCCATGTATACATTTATAGTTGAGTGTGTAGTCTTAGTAAAGATAAGAGTCTATCATGAAAATATAGAAATAAGGTTTTCCATAAAATTGAGATGGTTCATTATAGGTCAAATTAATGGTTTACACACTTCAATACCCCTCAAATATGTTGTCACTTTTCCCTACTTGGCCAAAAGGCCATCAATTCGTATAGTTTTTCTAAGAAACCTCTTGGCCCAATAGGTGAACATGTGGAATCTAGGAAAATAATGTTTTGAATTAATAAAAAGGTCTATTATAATTATTTGGATATGGTAAACATGTTATATAATCCTAAAATCATTGTATTGTCTTGGAGGGGTCACTCTTAGGAAGGTTTGAAGAAAATGTAGGAAAATAGGCTTTTAAAGGCCTTTTTTGGACACTTGGAATTGGTTAGACACAAAAATAATGGAATTAAGAAAAAAATTTTAGTGAAAATGATAATTAGGACTTGGTAAAACTCCAAAAATATTCACTTTACTTAATGGATAAGGGATATACCTCACTATTTTATCTCATAGGTCAGCTAGTCCAAGCAAATCAGGTTTTGGCAATGTAAGCTAGTGAGGGAAAAATGAGCAAAATACCTAATATGGATACTTGGTAAATTCATGGAAACATATTATAAGGTGTATGGAAGGAATTTTTATGCTATGGAATCACTAGATAAAGATCATACTCCTCAGGGTGACCAAATTGCTCATGCACATAGTCCAACATGATAAACTTCCACTAGGCCTAGCTGGCAAATGAGGAAAGAGGATGAATAAGGGTGATTGGAGGGTTATGTAATGATATTTTAAGCTCAAATGAGATTATAAAATTAATAATAAATCAAAATATCTATAATATATCAATCCTAGTATCCAAATCTAATATGGGGCCTATTAGACTTATTAGGCTTTGCGAAGGCCTAGTGCCAAATAGTAGTAGAACTTCATTTCTACCCTTTAGTGGACTATCTAGATTATTGAGACATGTTAGGGAGGTGGATATAAAAATTATGGAACTAATATAATGAATATAAACCCATTGGAAATCCATGTCTAGTTCATAGAGCACACAAGTATGCAGGAAAAGCAAGGACAAGCTCGAAGAAGTGTTTTCAAATGCTTAGATATTTTATAAAGTTTTTCATGGGAAAAAAAGGGATTTGGATAAGTATTAGGGTAATTTTTAATAAAGATTTTTATTTTTTTTAGTTTTAATGTCCAATATTTATGAACAAATCTTAAGACCAAAAACTACCTAAAACCCTACTAAACCCTCATCTAGGACCCAATGGAGAAAATAATCTTGGAGAGCTATCCAAATGACATAGTTTGGAAATTAAATTTGTTGGATAATTTATATAAATATCTTAGGATATCTACCATAAATATTATCTATATGGAATTGTACAGACAACATGTAAAATAACATATTTTTGACCAATTTTTGTGTTTTTTAGGTTCTAGGAGGTTTCAGAGGATGTAATAGAGTTTGGATGAAAGATATATACTTTATATAAATCCTAATGGTAAATTAATTCTTGGTAAAATATTATAGGTGTCCAAACAATTACCTTCATCTCAGCTAGTCAAAACTAGCATAGTGGACACAAGGGTGAGAAGGGTGAAAAATTCAAGTGTGAGCCTTTTTAAAGCATGCCTAATGCCTATAAATATATGGAGGGTATTTAAATGTGTAATTAACTCCATCACATGGATTTTAATATAAAAATAAAGGCATGTTTTAGGCCAAGTGTGAAGGGTAATTGAAAAGGGAGTTTTTTAGACTATAAATAGTGATGGCTTCCTTCCATAAGTTTCTAGATGAGTAAGAATGCAACCAATACATGGATATACATGAATTAAGGAATTAAATCTTATAAAAATCATTTTAAATATCCCTAATTAGTGGTAGGATGTTCAAATAGGTTCAAATTATGAAGGTAGTTTTTTGAGCAAAGACTGGGAGTTTTATGCCATTTTTCATAAGTTTCATGACTTGTATGGACACTTGGTCCTCCTAAAATTTCATGGTTCATCCCATGTATATTTATAATTAAAATTTAACCCCTTTTATTATATTTACAAGTGTCCAAGTGACCTTTGGACTTCCCTTGTCTTGCTCCTCTCTCAAGAGCTATAAATTTTGACTCTTTTGGCTATTTTTAGCAACCTCTATTGGTCAATGGTGAAACCATAGCCAAATTTTTACTTGAATGATTATTTAATAAATAAAAAACTTATTTTTCCTACTTAAATTATGTAAGATTTGGTTTTATTTCAATCTTGTTGGTCTTGACTAGTAGAAGATGATCTTTTCTAGCATGTTATCCTTGATTATTACAAGTGTGTATTATAGGTATTTTTTAGTATTATTTTCAAGTGTAGGAGTGTCTTGTCAGTGGTCCATTACTGTATTATATAAATTAATCATT
Organism: Torreya grandis; assembly: GCA_037957365.1. Lineage (NCBI taxonomy): Eukaryota > Viridiplantae > Streptophyta > Pinopsida > Cupressales > Taxaceae > Torreya > Torreya grandis. Next base: position 297,919 of record JARHVA010003982.1, read on the forward strand.
AATTTACCTCTTAAGTATCAAATACCTTCTTGAACCTAGCTTATGAAACACTGATGTGACAATACAACTTGAATTGTGAGTTTTATGTGAAAAAGCCTTGCTTAACTCTAAGTAGTATAATTTAAATCCATAGGAGTAAATATAATATTTTTTCATCACATTTTTTATATTTATTATCTATTTTATTAACCCTTTTCATCCAAAATTGATAGGTAAGAAATTACTTTAAAGAATGCATCAAGGGAACTAGCCCTTCTAGAGATTCATCTCAATAAATTGTTACCCACAGTAAGAGAGATGTTTCCATTATGACACTTGGATGAGGAGAGATATTAATATCCTAAATTGGTGAAAATACAAGTGAAAATAGTTTTTGGCATGCCCAATGAGACCCTAAGTCCTAGAAGATTGTCCAAGATTGGTGCTGGTCTTAGCATAGTTACAACTACAAGAACATCTACATTCAGTACCTGGCGATTCCATTAAAGTTTTCAACTCTTTGGTTGATGATAAATCCCTAATTTCCATGCCAAAGGTGACCGCTATGTATAGTTTTAAAGGTATACCCTTTGAGTTTGTGCAATTACCTTTGTATTATGTCAAAAGGTTTAGGTTTGTAAATACCCATCCTTATTCAAGAGAGTTGGTGTTTAATAAGTCCAAATTAATACTTAGTTAAACCTATAATACTCATATTTCACATTAATATATGGATAAAATCCAAACTTTTATGCCTTTCACTGGATCAACTCCTTTGAATCTTGCCCAATATGACCAAATTCTAGGAGTAGCCCTTAAGAGTGTTACATCTTTTAGTGGATAAGGTATTATTATTACCATTAAACATATTAGAAACATATATTTCTTTTGAAATATCCATAATATTACCCAAGATACTATGGATATTAGGTTTTTGGCATTGTTTTTCAAAGGTAAAGCTTTGGATTGGTGTGGGACTCTACCTAAAAATTCTATTGGTTCATGGAATGAACTAAGAGATCTATTGACTAAGAGGTTTGGAGAGAAGAGTGATCATCTATCACTAGATGAGCAATTGACCACTATCAAGAGGTAACCACAAGAGTTTATTCAATATTTTAACATTATATTTCAAAAAACATGGGATAGGATCCTAACCCTTGTGAGACCTACTCCAAACTATGCCTTCTTGTACTATCTAAAAGCATTGAATAGTGATGTATCCATGATGATCCAATAAATGGGTGGGAATACACCACATAATACCTATTATATAGCCATAAATTCCAATAGTTTTCTTTTTTAAGTATAGAATATTACTCCTAGGCCACCAATACCATTCTTCCCTGATTTACAGCCTCTTAGTCAAGTTGAATTACCTACTTTGGCTGCTTTGCCTAGTCAAGAAAGGTATGCCATTGCCCCCATAACTAAGATTCATGAACTCAAGAGTTTGTTAAAAAGTGTTAAAATTGAATTGGTTTCCATAAAAAGGAAAAAATATCAAATTTATAGACCTTATCATCCCTATAATTAGTTTAGACAAGGAAATAGACCTCCTTTTCAAGGTAATGCTCAAGGAAAAGGTCAAATCACTCAAGCTAGACCTTACCAAAGTTAAAATCCTAATGTTACCTCTTATTCAAGATATCTTGTTCCTACTAAAAAAACTTTGTTTAAGAACAACCATGTTATCCCTCCTATGACCAAAACCAAAGCCAAGTTGCATATGCCAATGAAATGCCTAGTCAAGACATGACAATGCATGAAAATAAAGCATCTCAAATTTCCACTTTTGAGATGCCAATGAAAAATGGAATTCAAATTATAATGGAGAGTGTAAAAACACAATATAATTATACTCTCACAAATAATCTGGAGGGAGATTTTTTTGCTATCAATCATTTGGGTAATTCAAGCAATGTGAATGCTAGTGTGTCTTTTAACACTAGGTCTAAGAAGAGGATTGTTAAAGAGATTCAATTAGCTAATCAAGGACCTGTTTTGACTCTTACATAATCTCCAATAGTGGGTGGGTCTAACTTATCCCCTAAGTTTCAATAAAATTAAAATTTTCAAAATGTAAAGCTTGCTCCTACACATCCACCTCCACAAGCTACACCACAAAGTACTAGTGCTTCCAAAGAACCTTCCAACGTGAAAAATATTTATATGGACCAGATGAAGAATTTACATATGAATATTTAAATATTGGAATCACTAAAATACTTATACAAAAGGACATTCTTCAAAAATAATTGGAAGGACTTGGTAAGCAAGTTGGATTAGTTAGGAATGATAACATTGTCTTAGTGAATGGGACTCAGCCCATTGATGGACAAGTAAAGAAGATTGATAAAAATAATCCTTTTTACCTATCCTTAATCATTGGTTATTTCTTAGTTCACAATTAAATCATAGATAGTTGGGTTAGTAATTCGATTATGCCCAAGTGTATAGTGGATAAATTAGGCCTCAAGTATGAGCCAATGGCTAAAAAAGTTATACAATTGGATGGATCATTGACAAATACCTTGGGAGTATTCAAGGAATTTAAATTTATTTTACATTATTTCCCTACATTTTCGATTCCTCATGATTTGGTTGTCGTCGATTAACCTCCATAAATTTATCTTTGTTTATCATGAGAGTTTATAGCTAAGATAGGTGGATACTTGGCAGCCAATTGGTCCTATATGGTTTTTAGGACAAAGTATGGTACTAAGGTGAAGATTGAAGTAGAGCCTATCCATTTCAATAACTTAAATCCTTACATTACTAAAGTTGTAAATGTTAATTATGCCATTATTGATGAGGAGGAACTTCACATAGATCAATCTCCAACATATTCTCTTGAAGAAGTTTCTAATTTGTACTTAGATGAATAGGGAGATGAAAATTATGAGCATGATCCTTAATTATTCATAGTGGAAGATATTATTGGAGTGTATTTCATGCATGAGGAGGACTCTTTCATGCTAAACTTGGTTAAGCCAAGTGAAGACATGGATGGTTTATGGAAGTTTTTCTTTGATGGATCTAGAAGTAAGGTTGGGGCAGGTGGTAGAGCAATATTAGTTTCACCATACAAAGAAAGGTACTATTCCACTTTCAAATTTCAATTATATTGTACTTGTAATGTGTCAGAATATGAGGCCCTAATTCATGGCCTTGAGTGGGCTAGGAAGAGAGGTGTGAAAGAGTTAAAATGTATGGTGATAGTGAGTTGATTGTAAATCAAGTAAGAAGCCAAAATATGACTAAGAACTCTTTTCTTAAGTCTTATAAGCATAGAGTGTGAGATCTTGTGGAGGATTTCAAAGCCTTCAACATCACATCTATCCCAAGAGAGGATGATAAAAATGATGATAGGTTGGTAGAAATTGGAGCTTAGTTTGATGTTCCAAAAGGGATAAGAGAGGATAGGAACCAACCACATCTCAAAGTGATTGTAAGGACCTCTATACTAAATAATGCCACTAATTGGTAAGTGTTTGATATTGAACAATAAATAACACTTTTTCTACAAGAGGAGGCTGAGTTTTATTACAAGAATTAGTCCAAACTACAAAAATAATATTGAGGGTAGATGGTAAAATTGAATTCAAACAAACTCCCTAAAGGTTTAGTCACACTTGAGAGTATATTTCAATGATGATGACCATTTGAAGAAATAAAAGGTAAACATGTCTACTAAGCAAGAAAAATATGAAAAATTACAAATCTTGAAGGATAAGTTGCTTGCACTTGGGAAGGTATGTACTAGTGAAGATAAAAATTCTTTCATTGAGTTATGCAAGGAGTTTTCTGATGTCTTTGCATGGGAATATAGTGATTTAAAGGGATTTGATTCAAATTTAGATCAACATACCATAGATATAGATGAGAATGCTAAGCCTATCAAGAAAAAAACAAAGGCCAATCAATCCTAAAATTGAGCATCTCATTAAGAAAGAGCTTACTGAGTTGATTGAGTCCAAAATCATCTTTCCTATTAAGCATTCATTTTGGTTGGTAAACTTAGTCCCTATTAAGAATAATACTAGGGAAATGAGGTTGTGTGTTGATTTTAGGGACTTGAATATTTTTTTTTGAAGGACCATTATCCTCTTCCTTCCATGGAACAAATTTTGTAAGTTGTGGTAGTATTGACAGGTTTTCTCTCCTTGATGGATATTTTAGGTACAATTAAATTTTGTTGAAGGAAAGTGATCAATATAAGACAAAATCTACTACTAAATGGGGTATATGTGTTTATAGGAAAATTAATTTTGGCTTGTCTAATTCTAGAGCTACATTTCAATGTGTAATGAATATATATTTTCAAGGACTAATAAATGACATTGTGTCAGTGATCTAAGGATGTAAAGGATTAATTAAATCACCATAGGAAGATTTTTGAGAGATGGAGAGTGTTTGGAATATCTCTTAACTCAAATAAGTGTGTGTTTTATATCCATGAATGTAAAATTTTAGGACACATTGTATCCAAGAAGGGCCTATCTATAGATCCTAAAAGGGTGAGTTTAATCTTTGCATTATCTTTGCCCAAACACAATAAAGGATTACAAAGTTTCTCTAGGAAAATTAATTTCATAAGGAGGTTAACTCCTGATTTTTCCAATTTAGTCAAGCCTTTAACCTCTATGCTAAGGAAGGATGAAGTTTTCACTTGGATTAGAAAAAGGAAGGAAAGTTTTGAAGAGATTAAACAAGCCTTTACCCAAGCTCCAACTCTTACAAGTTTGAATTTAACAAAGGATTTCAGCTTGTATAACTTTGGAAATGAGGAGGTAATATCTACCATTATTAATCAAATGAATAAAAGTTGGATTAGCCTATTGTCTTCTTTAGTAAAGGTTTGCAAGGCTATGAGGTAAGATACACCTATGTTGAGAAGCAAGTACTTTAATTTATTAAAAGTCTAAAGAATTTTAGGCATATGTTATCTAACATCAAGATTAACATATTGGTACCTCATAATAATGTCAAAGAATTAATTTTGAGTAGATATTTTAATGAAAAAGGGTTGGTTGGATCACAAAAGTGATGGAGTATGATGTGGAGATCAAGATAACCAAGCTAGTGAAAGGAAAGGGGTTATGTGAGCACCTTGATTCATATTTTAAAGAACAAAAAGAGGTTATTTTAGTACTACATGATGATCCTATGATAGCTTCATCTTAATAAATGAGGATTTTTACAGCAGATATGATCCATTTTCTTTAAATTGGTGAGTTTCCACAAGGCTTTGATAGAGCTAGAATATGGTACTTTAGATTGCAATCCATTCCTTATGTACTTATTAATGGATTGTTTTTTAGGAAGAAATTATCAAGTATGTTATTGAGGTGTGTTAAATTAGATCATATTTATAATTTTTTTTTCAAATTTCATGATGGACCAGCTAGTAGTCACTTTTCTCCAAGAACTACAAATACTAGGATTATTAGAGATGGATACTTTTGGCCTAGTTTATTCAAAGATACCCATGTTTGGGTAATGAAGTCTCAAAAATGTTCTCTCTTCGATGGTAAACACAAGATTTATACCTTGCCTCTTCATCCAATTCAAGTTGATCAACCCTTTATGTAATGTCATTTGGATTTCATAGGCCTAATCAACCCACCTTCTAGTGCTACCCATAAATGGGTGTTGACTAATAAAAATTACTTTATAAGGTGGGTAGAGGCCAGTGATCTCAAAGAAGCAAATGAGAGTTTAGTTCTAGACTTCTATGAAGGTATAGTGGAAAGGTTTGGAGCTCATTCAATAATAATTTTAGATAATGCATTGAATTTCCTTAGAATGAAGACAAGTGAATGGGCTTTGAAACATGGCATCTATCTTAGTAATTCCTCCAACTATTATCCACAAAGGAATGGACTAGCTAAGTCCACCAATAAGAATTTAATCAGGATAATAAAAAGGACAATAGAGGAGAACTAAAGGACTTGGCATTCCAAGTTGAAGATAGTTCTTTGGGATGATAGGATCACCCCAAAAAGAATCATTAGAAACTCACCATACACACTTGTTTATGGGAGAGAATATATACTACCTATTTCAATTGAGCTACTAGCCTTGGATCTCACTTATCAATTGGAATTGATGGAAAATAAAAGCATGGAAGTCAGGTTGTTTGAGTTAATAGAGCTTAAGAAGATAAGAGATCAAGCTATGAAAAATATGAGATCTCACCAATATCAAATAAAGAGATAATTTGACAAAAAATCCATGCCAAGGAGTTTCAAAGAGGGAGACATTATTCTAAAGTGGGATGAAGATAGGGCTAAACATAGAAAACACACAAAGTTTGATGCTTTGTGGAGTGGCCCTTATAATATCTCCCAATACAAGAAACACAATGCTTTCCAAATATCATATTTGGATGGAGAGGATCTTAATATCATATTCAATGGGATATATCTCAAACATTATTACTAAGGTTCTCTCTCCTTGTACATAGTTTATTGTTTTCCTTGTGTTCCTTAAGTGCTTATGCAAATGTGTGAGGTTTGGTTTATCTTATGTCTTGGTTTGTATTATGTTTGTTTGGTGTGTGTTTTAGGAAATTAATTGATAGTTATCTTAAAGAATTAATTGACTCCCTTGGACCACAATAGGATGATGCTACTAGTCCTTAGTTTAGAAAACATACTTCCCCTATGTGTCACCAATTTGTTGACCAAATTTGACTTTTAGGTCAAATTGGGGCACCCCTAGGTAAAAAACTAGCTTATAGATGTTTTATGTGGGTATAAAATATTTTAATGTGGTGTATTACATGTTAATTGATGTTGTTTAGGGTCATCCTAGCCTTAGTCTTAGTTGTATTAGTCACTTTGTCAATTTGGGGTCATCAAATGTGCTTTTAAGGGTCATTAATACAAGTGGCACATTTAAAAAGGTGATTAAGTGTCCCATTTTCATTAATAACATTTTATAGGTAAATATAACTATCAAATATGTCAGTTAGATTAGAATATTTTAGGTTGTCTAACTAAAATTGTAGAAACTAACTAAAAAAGAGAGAGAATGGCACTTATACAACTCATGGGGAAGCATGCCACATGGGAGAAGATCATAGAGGATAATTACATATTATTAAAACCCATTATAATGCTTTTTTAACTCTATAAATTCCATGTTGAGGCCAAAACCATTATGTTCCTTTCTTGGTCTCCTAGACACACATACATGACTTTAAGGTTTTGCTCAGTATAGAGAGCTGAAGATGTTTCAAGTCAAATAATTTTGGGAGGTTATATTAAACTTAGATACCTTCATTTAAATATAAATATTTTGAATAATTTTGGCTTGTTCTTCATGAACTATTGATAACAACTTGACTATACTTTTCTGGTAGCTTTTTCATGCACCCTATAGTTTTTAATCTATTTTGGTCAAATCTATATGAATGAGTTAGTGATGTTGGATCAAAAGTATGTTTATTTAATTATTATATGGTATAAATTGTTATTTTAATCTTTAATTATTTTTGGATGAGCAAGTTAGTCTATGATGAAAGAAGGTGTCACCATATATAGATTCAACTGAAGTGCTTCTTGTTTACTAAGTGTTTTCTCCTATAGGGGTCTCATATATTTTGGAAATGGTGTTAAAAAATTACCTAGGTCAAGTGAATACATAATTAAATGTTTTGGATTTACCATCTCATCTCTTGGGTAGCTTGAAAAATTATCATTCTCTATTGTCAATTATTTTCCCAACTCCACTTACATCCACAATTTTAAAGCTTGTTCGAGTTGCTCTTGGGATGATTTTCAAGATGTTTTAGTTGTCCAAGCCATCAAGAGTTTGAAATAGTTCATTTTTATGTTTTTTAAAGGTGAAATTTTGGTCACATACTCATTTTCCATGCCAAATAGTTATTTGATACCCCTACTTTCTCTATTCTATGTGCATGCAAGTGATGTTCATCTGGTAAGGATGTGTTGGAACTAGTTTCAAAGTTTCCTTCATGGAAATAATGAATTTTAAAGTTTTAATTTTTATTTGAAGTTGTTTTGAGGTCATATATCTACCTTTTTTTCTATATTCCACACTCACTACCCATATATACATCCAATGCACACATACAAGGTTCTGCTAACATCATGATGATGTGTAGAGACATGGAAATGTGTTTCCTACATATTAGAATTGATAGAGGTGAATTTACATGATTAATGTAAGTATACAAGGTTTAATTGTATGGGAAGTTTCATGTTTTTGAGTTTCTAGTTCAGTATAAACAACCAAAAAATCCACCTACAAGTGGCTAAACAAGGTGCTTAAATGATGAGATAGAGAGGTGAAGCAAATTAACACCTACTTAAGGATATGGGATACATAACAAATACTTGATAGAATAATTCAAGTGGAAATTGAGAAAAAGAGGTGTATGATAATGTTGAAGAGTCAAAGATCTGTGTTCTAGGAAACTTGTTCCTAAATTGTCAAAACAGGGATCAAGGAGAGCAAAGTGTCTCAGTCAAAGAAGGAAATAGCTAAAATGAGCATGTAAGTATGATTGTAAGACACTTAAACTATTTTATAGATGAAAAATATGTTGTGTGTTATTATAGAGGATTCAAATGGTTTCCTAAACATAATGATCATCTTAGTTAAGGCCGCATGCACCTAGAGGCATGGATGTCTTAATCAACAGGCAAGGAAAGACTCAATCTTGTTATCAAAATGATTGAAAAGAGGTTAAGGTAAGATTGACATGATAAAATAAGAATAAATAATATTAATTATGACCATGATGACCTACATGAGCTCTTGGTTTTATAAAACAAGTATACACAGACCTCTTAAGGCCTTATATACACCTATAAGTGAGTGTGCAATCTTAGTAAAGACAAGAGTCTATCATGAAAAGAGAAATAAATTTTTTCATAAAAATAAAGTGGTTAATGATAGTTAAAATTAATGGTTTATTAACTTTAATACCTCTCAAATATGTTCAATCACTTTTCCATACTTGGCTAAAAAGCCATCAGTCCATACAGTTGCTCCAAGAAACCTCTGGCCCAATAGGTGAACATGTGGAATCCAAGGAAAATAATGTTTTAAAGGAATACAAATATATATTAGTATGAGTTGTATATTTTCAACATTTTATATTATCCTAAAAGCATTGTATTGTCTTGGATGGATCACTCTTAGGAAGGTTTGAAGAAAATGCATGAAAATAGGCTTTAGAGGCCTTTTTTGGACATTTGGAGTTGGTTAGACACCTAAATATTAGAATAAAGAAAAACCATTCAGTAAAAATTATCATTATAAATTAGAAAATCTCCAAAAATATTCACTATTCCTAATGGATAAGGGATATACCTTACTATTTTGTCTAAGAGATAAGCCAATCCAAGAAAATTAGGTTTTTGCAATGTGAGCTAGTGAGGGTAAAATGAGAAAAAGACTTGATATGGAGCCTTGTAAATTTCATGGAAACATATGATATGGTGAATGGAATGAAAATTGATTTTATGGAAGCACTAGATCAATCTTAGATCGCTCAGGGTGACCAAATTGCTCATACACACAATTAACATGGTAAACTTCCCTTAGACCTAGTTGGTAAATGAGGAAAGAGGATGAAGGAGGGTGATTGGAGGGTTATGTAATGATATTTTAAGCTAAAATGGGATGTGAAAATTAATAATAAACCAAACTACCTATAAGATATCAATCCTAGCAACCAAATCTAATAGGGTGTCTATTAGACCTATTAGGCTTTGAGAAGGCCTAGTGCTATATGGTAGTAAAACGTAATTTATACCCATTGGTGGACTATATATATGATTAATGAATATTATGGAGGTTTAAATACACATGATGGAACTCATAGTATGCATATAAACCCATTATAAATCCATGTCTAGCTTAGAGAAAACACAAGTATGCAGGAAAAGCAAGGACAAACTCAAAGAAGTGTTATTAAATGCTAAGATATTTTATAAAGTTTTTCATGATAACCAAAGGGATTAATAAAATTTATTATGTTACCTAGGAATCATGTTTTTGTAATTTTATGGTAGGTTTAGTTTCCAAGATTTATTAACAAAACTTAAGACCAAAAACTACCTAAAACCCTATTAAACCCTCAACGAGGACCTAATGGAGAAAATAATCTTGGAGAGATATCCAAATTACATAGTTTGGAAATTGAAGTTGTTAGATAATTTAGATTAATATCTTAAGATATATCCCATCAAGATTATCTATATGAAATTATACAGACAACATGTAAAACATGGTATTTTTGACCATTTTTTGTGTTTTACAAGTTCTAGGAGGTCTTACATGATGAAATCAAGTTTGGATGAAATATTTATAATTTATCTAATCCCTCATGCTCATTTAATTATTGGAAAAATCTTCTAAGTTTCCAAATAATTGCCTTCATCTCATCCAATCAAAACTAGCATAGTGGACACAAAAGTGAGAAGGGTGAAACTCCAAGTGTGAGCCTTTTTAAAGCATTCTTGATGCCTCTAAGGACATGGAGGGTATTAAAATGTGTCATTAACTCCATCCAATTTATTTTAATGGAAACTTAAGGCATTTTTGAGCCCAAGTGTGAAGGGTAACTGAAAAAGGAGTTTTTTAGTTTGTAGATAGTGATGGCTTCCTCTTAGAAGTTTCTAGATGAGTAAGAATGCAACCAATGCATGGAGATGCATTATTGAAGGCCTTACCTCTTATCCCAATAATTATACCTATCCATAGTGAGGGTGGGATGTTCAAATAGGTTTAAATTATGAAGGTAGTTTTTTTGCCAAGACTGGGAGTTTTATGCCATTTTTCATAAGTTTCATGACTTGTATGGACACTTGGTCCTATTGAAATTGAATGGTTCATACCATATATATTTCTCATAAAATTTTAAACCATTTTATTAGATTTAAAAGTGTCTAAGTGACCTTTGGACTTCCCTTGTCTTGCTTCTCTCTTAAAATTTATAAATTTTGACTCTTTTGGATCTTTTTAGTAGCCTCCATTGGTTAATGGTGAAACCCTAGACATATTTGTACTGAATGACTCTTGAATAAATAAAAAAGTGATTTTATCTACTTACATGATGTAAAATTTGGTGTTATTGCAATCTTTTTGGTCTTGTCTAGTAGAAGATGATGTTTTAAAGCATGTTATCCTTTATTGTTCACCAAGTGTGAAAAAGAGTGATGTTTATAGGTTTTTGTCAGTGTTATTTTCAACTTTAGGAGTGTATTAAAAGTGGCACATGATTGTATTATCTCAAATAATAATTCATTTCCCTCCTAAGTATCAAATACCTTCTTTAACCTAGCTTATAAAACACTGATGTGATAATGCAACTTGAATTGTGAGTTTTGTGTGAAAAAATACTTGTTTAGATCTAAATAGTATAAGTTAAATCCATAGGAGGAAATATAATATTGGCACATCACCATTTTTAGCTTTCTTAGTTGTTTTCTTAACCCTTTTCATACAAAATTGATAGGCAAGAAAGTAATTCAAAGAATGCATTAAGGGAACTAGCCCTTCTAGAGATTTATCTCAACAAATTATTATGCAAAACAAGAGAGATGTTTCCATTGTGTCACTTGGATGAGGAAATCTAGGAATCTCCTCAAGGGGTGAAAATCTAAGTGATAACAGGTACAAGTTCATTTTTCCTTTCACAAAAGGCACTATTGGGTGATATTATAAAATATTTTGTAATAATTTCAAGGTATCTCTTAGGATATAATTTTAAAAAATTAACAAGAGTGGATATACCCTTAAAGGTATCTCATAGGAGATACCTTCGAAACAAGCACAAGATTGGATTTATCCTTCATGAAACAAATTGAATTTTCCTTTACATGGAAGGCACTTTTGGGTGATATTTTGAAGGCCTTTGTAATACCTTCAAGGTATCTCTTAAGAGATACCTTTAAAACATGCAGAGGAGTGGATTTCCCCTTCAAGGTATCTCTTAAGAGATACCTTTCAAACAAGCACAAGAGTGGATTTTTCTTTCAAAGAACAAGTGGAATTTCCTTTACATAAAAGGCACTATTAGGTGATATTTAAAGGCCCTTATAATAACTTCAAGGTATCTCCTAGGAGATACCTTTCAAGCACAAAAGTCGATTTACACTTCAAGGTATCTCCTAAGAGATACTCTTTCAAACAAGCATAAGAGAGGATTTTTCCTTCAAAGAACAAGTGGAATTTTTATTTACATGGAGGGCACTATTGGGTGATATTTTGAAGGCCCATGTAATACCTTCAAGGTATCTCCTAGGAGATACCTTTCAAACATGCATGAAAGTATATTTATTCTTAAAGGTATCTCCTAAGATACATATCAAATAGGCACAAGAGTGGATTCCCCATTCAAGATATCAAAATTAAAAGGCACCACCTGAGATCTCACTACAAATTGAGGGTCAATAGGTGGTGAGAAACAGATGAGTCATCATGAAAAGCTGAAAATTAAAAATTTATGAGGCAATCAAAAGGTGCCACGTGTCTAGATTTTGAGCCAACTAGGGGAATTAGTAATATTCATGCCATATGAGTACTTAGTTGTATCTGAGATGGCAACCACATGTCAAAAGGTTGAAATATTTAGGTTTAAAGCTAAAATTGATGGCAAATAAATTTCAAATTAAATCTAAATTGAATTTTAGAGTGATTAATTTCTAAAAGGAATAGTTTAAATTTTTATAAGCTTGCCCATTAATAGGGTATGAACCAAGATCATCATCAACATTGCACTAATCAATCTTGCCAAAAAGGTCTTCTATGCATTCATCATGTATTAAGAAAATATATGATATCATTAATCAAAATTTGAAAGTCATGGCCGAAGTAGGAATGTCTACAACTGCGAAGTTAGAACAAGTCCCATTTCTCTATTCATATTGGACAAAATCTAACTCAACCATTATCTCCATCAATAGATCCCCCAAATGCTTCTTTAGACAAGACAAGGATTAAGCAGATGTAATTGGATAAAAATACATACAAACAACACCATACATAAGGTTATATATATATATATATATATATATATATATATATATATATATAGTGCTAAAATACATAAGGTTTTTATAATAAATTAGATGCTTTTTATATATAAGGTGCTTTATACTTTTATATATAAATAAATTCTGAATGGATTATAGTTTTTCTCTGAAGTTTAAAGGTTTAGCTCTGAAGACTAGTGACTTAGCTCCAAAGACTGATAACTATGCTCCTAAGATGAAAAATCATGAATGGGAAGAATCCACCTTCATCATTGAGAATAAAAATAATGCCATTAGACCAACAATGTTGCAGTCCATAATTTGATGTGGTGGTGTTTTCAAAAGATCTCCAAAAGAATTGATGTGATGATATTTTGTGATGATGTTTCCAAATGGTATTTTCAAATGAGATTGATGTAACTATGTTTTAAATAGAGGGTCTTTCAAAAAGATTTGGTATGATGTATAATTAATTATGATTATTGATCTCAGTAATGCCAATAATGACCTTTATGACACACATGACTACTTGACTAGATAAAACACCTTATCATTATATCTCACATGCTCCAAGGAGATAACCATAACTGTAGCCATCATTCTTGTCATAATCACATCATATAACCTATTTTACTATTCATATTTGAATTTTCACTACCAACAATTATTGGGTTGTATCTCTAACATATTACTTCCCCTATTCCCTATACAAATTTGAGCTTTATGTTTTTATAGTATAGTCAAATTTGTAATTAAATAGTGCTTACTTTGAAGATGGGTGAGAGAAAGTAAAAAAAGTAAACTAGAATCCTTTGATGCAATGCTTCAAGATGAAGCAACCAAAAATGTCTTTGAAATAACAGGTTGGTTGAATTTCTTAAAAATGTTTCAGGGATTCTATGAAGAAATTATGAAAGAATTTAATGATAATTTTGATGAAGATCATGCTATTATCTAAGGGAAGAACATTCCAGTGAATCCCTTTGTAATCAGTTCTCTATCTGGGATTCCTAAGGATGGAGTAGTTGACATTGAAAAGATCAGTTTTTCTAACTTAATTTATTTATTTGTTGAAGGGAATGAGCTACACCCCACACTAGTCAAATCCCCCCAAAGAGTGTCCACGAGAATTTTGGGAGAAAGCCTTCCTCAACCTTAGAAAAATGTAGTTTTTTAGATAATGAAATATATCACTTGTGATGGTAAATTTATATTAGTGGGTGGAGATGCTATGGGACTCCTTCATTTGAGGAAAGGAGATATTTGAGAATAATTTATGATCAATATTCCCTCTTTCCTGCACAACGTTTTGATTAATGTTTCTCAAAAGATAAGATGAGGTACTGGTTTTACGTGACATCATGGGTTGGTTACACTCATTTGTCACCATTATTTTCTTAGTAAACTAAGGGGTGAAAAGGCTTGGTCTTATTCCCTCTGAAATTTTTCTTGAGTTCCTATCAAAAAGACACCATGCTCTACCTCTCCTCTTTCCACTATAATCTAGATTAAAGAACCCATAGTTAAAATTATATAATGGCCATCTCTACCACCATTAGTTGTAAATATACTACACCAGAGATCAAATAAATAAATGGGAATTTATTCAAACACTCCTCATCCTCCTCGAAATAAACTCCAATGCATTCACCTACTTATCTTATAAGAAGAAGAAGAAGATGTTTAGGCTATAGAAGTTGTATTTGTAGAGGGAACCCTAGTAGAAGAAGTTATACCTCAAGAAGCAGAGAATATTATGCCCTATATTGTTGATAAGGGTAATGCACCTTGATTAAAGAAGATACATATTTTCCACATTATATCAATGAAGAAAAAGAATTGCAACATGCCATGAGGAAATAATTAGAGTGAAAAAAAGAGAGATAGATTTTATCTGTTAAACTTTGAAAGGTAAGGACTTGATGATTTATAATTTAAAACAAAGGTGAGAAGAATATATTACTAGAGTTAGCGACCAAGAAATAATTATTCAAGGAATATAAGCTAAATAGACTATGATCTACAATGTAATGTTTTCATAGACCCAATAATTGAGTAATATCAAAGTTGTTGCCAGAATTCAGATAATGCAAGTGAAATGGAGATGTGATCACACGAGTTGAAGCAAGTGCACACCACATAGATGCTAAAGAAATTTGAAAATAACACAAGAAGATAAATTGCACAAGAAAAAATGGAGAAAACCAAAATTTGATTAACATGAGATGGCCAAAGTGAGGACTAAAAATAGGAGAGTACGTAAGTAACTCCTCCACAAAAGGTGGACAAGGCACCCCAAGAATAGACTGTAACTCCTCCATGAAAGGTGGTGACAATGTGCTAAGAATAGAGAAGTAAATCCCATCAAGGGAGTTATTTATGACATTCTTATGACACCTATGACACATCTATGACACACACTTCCACATAAGCTAGCCTATCCCACAAATATCCATGTATGCACAAGAAATACAATTTCCCTAATTAATAAATTGGTAAAAATAAAAACCTACACTAATACTCCCCCATAAGTGCAACTTAGGTGGGCAGTGTGGAAATATAAAATAGGTCTCGACAACTAGGCATGATGAGGTACCCATGTACAGATGCAATATCCCATAAGATAGAGAAAAAGAGAACCTGTAGGAAAAAACTCCCCTCTAAAAGAGAGACATAGAAGAAAGAAGAGGCTAGTGGGCCCCCCAAAGATGATGCTATTATAGATGTGGGCCACACCCCAAGAAGAGCTCATAGATGAAGGAAGTTGCTCTTAGTGAAAGGTTTGGTGAAGATGTCTGCAACCTGATCTAAAGACTAGAAAAATATCAAGTCAATGACCTGACTATGAATAAGCTCCTGAATGAAATGCATGTGAATCTCTATGTGCTTGGTTCATTGGTGCTGAACTAGATTCCTACAAATCTGAATGGTACTCTGGTTGTCACAATAAATGATGGTGGGCTGCCTAATAGGAATGCCAAACTCAAAAAGAATCCCCTGAAACCAAATAGCCTTAGTAGTTGTGATAATAGCTCCCCTGTACTCTGCCTTTATGGATGATATAGCAATAGCATTCTACTTCTTGCTAGACCAACTAATAGGACCAGATCCTAGAGAGAAACTATAACCAGAAGTGGACTTATGAGTCTATGAATCACTAGCCTATTCTAAATCTATATATCTAACCAAGTCAACCTCTATGCCAAATCTATAATGAATCTCATATCTATGTGAAACCTATATGTAATGCAAGATCCTCTTAACTACTTTCCAATGTAGCTCATGAGGTTCTTGTATGAATTTGGAGACAAGTCCCACTGTATATGATATGTCAGTCCTAGTGTGAGTCAAGTAGATGAGACTACCAACAAGTTTTCGATACTGAGTGGCATCAACTAATGGTGAAGAACAATCGACCTCAAGCTTTACTCCTAATAGAAAGGGAGTCAAAGATGACTTGCAATTAGCCATGTGAAATTGAGCCAATAAGTCAAGAGCATACTTAGGTTGTGTAAGAGAGATCCCTAAATCTAACTGTGAGATCTCAATGCCAAAGAAGTAGTGCAACAAACCCAAGTTTATCATGTCAAATATATCTTAGAGAGATGCATTCACCATTGTAATAGTTGATGAAGAACTCCCGGTGATCAAAAGGTCATCAACATATAGAACCAAAATCAAGAGCGAATCATCCTGCCATAAGAAGTATACATTCTGATCATAATGGTACCTAGTGAAACCCACTATGAGAAGGAAGGAATCCATCTTGGCATACCAAGCCTGAGAGGCCTATTTGAGGCCATAGATAGATTTCCTAAGTCAGCATACTAAATAAGAATCCTAAACAAATCTTGGTAGCTGCTCCATGTAGATCTCCTCCTCTAGGTCTCTATGAAGAAAGACACTCTTCACATCCATTTGATGCACATCTCAACCATGTGCTGTAGCAATAGCCAAGGTGAGTTAGATAGAAGTCATCTTTGTAATGGGTGTAAAGGTCTCTAAGTAGTCAATGCCTACGACCTGTGAGAAACCCTTGGTGACCAGTCACACCTTGTACTTATCAACTGAACCATTTGCTACAAACTTGGTCTGATATATCCACCTACATCAAACCATCTTTCTTTCCTTAGGAAGTGAAGTCAAGTCCCAAGTGTGATTTTTGATTAAGGAAGAATATTCTTCCTCCATAGCATTATCCCACTTAGGTACTCCTGATGCCTCTCAAAAAGTCTATGGATCTAAAACTATAGCAAAGAAGGCATGTGGATCTCTCTAAAAATCCCCCTAGTATGTCTGTTATTTGCAGGATCTCTTGCCCAAGTACCAGCACTCTCAAGTGTTTGTTTGGCCTAAAGTGGCCTAGAAGTGGGTGAGTCAGGTGCTAACTCTTCATCCTCTGACTGACTAGAGGTGGATGACTCTGCATCACTGTCCTCACTGTCTGAACTTGAAGAAGAAGAAGATGTCTCTGGCTCAAAAACCTACTATGGCTGATCTGAATCTAATGAGGAATCATCATGAAGAAGTAGATCCGATGAGGGAGAAGAAGTGTCAAGTGTTGAGTTTCTAGCACTCTCTTGAAAATGGACACTTATCTTGATGAACAATTCATGAGTGACTGGATCTAGAAGGCAATATCCCTTAATACCATCTGGATATCCTAAAAATATGTAAGGCTTGGACTGACATTCCATAACTTTGTGTTTCTTCTTCAGAATGTGGGCCATGGTTGGGGATTTGAAAACTCTAAGGTGCTCAACATCAAGTTTCCTTTTATGCTAAGCTTCAAAGGTTGTTATCCCTTTCAAAGCTTTGTGAGGAACCCTATTTTGAATGTAGCAAACACAATTGATGGCTTCAGCCTAGTAGTGTGGTGCTAAGGATTTGGAGTGAATCATGTAGCTACCCATCTCTTTCAAGAACCTATTCTTGCATTCTATAACCCCATTCTATGAAGGACTGTAAGTGACTGTGTGCTACAAATTAATCCCCTCTGTGGTGAAAAACTACTCAAACTTGATGCTAACATATTCCCCTCCATTATTAGTTCGAAG
Organism: Torreya grandis; assembly: GCA_037957365.1. NCBI lineage: Eukaryota > Viridiplantae > Streptophyta > Pinopsida > Cupressales > Taxaceae > Torreya > Torreya grandis. The sequence continues at coordinate 315,971 of JARHVA010003982.1, forward strand.
AACCTTGATGGATTTCTCACTCTATTTCTCAACAAGAGCCTTAAAGTCTAGAAAACTTTCAAACACTTCAGACTTTTATTTGAGAAAATATATCTAAGTGTACCTAGAGAAATCATCAATGAAAGTGAGGATGTACTTGGCCCTTGTGAAAGATGGTTTGGGAAAGGGTCTCGATACATCACTGTGGACTAACTCTAAAGGCTGTGAAGCTCTCCAAGCTTTGCCTTTGTCAAATTTGACTTCAGGATGATTCCCAAGGGAGCACCCCTCGCAAAGTCCTTTTGAGAATTGGACATGAGGAAAGCCAATGACCATGTCATGTTTGCAAAGTTGCTCAAGGTAGTGGTAGTTAAGGTGGCCAAACCGCTCATGCCACACTTTGCTAACTCCATCTGAATGAGTCGGTAATGCTATTGGCGAAGAATTTGATGCAAAATGTGAGGTGTATGACCTTGCTTGGTGATTTGCCCTACCCACTGCCACTATAGAATCACTATGTAACTCCCTGATAACCACTGAATCTGGTGAAAACTCAACTCTCATGCCCCGACCAATGTGAGTGATTTGGTACACTGATAGGAGATTGGTTAAAAGAGAAGGAACACTTAGAACATTATTAAATGTTCCTCCTTCCATTTCAACTGACCCTCTCCCTGCAACATAAACTAATGTGTCATCACCTAAACTAATTGAAGTCATACTACAAGGCTCTAAAGATGAAAACTCAACTAGTGAAGAGCCCATGTGGTGAGAAGCACCCAAGTCGATGACCCATGAAGATGTAGAAGCTACTATAGCTACAAGGGCCTTGCCCTTTTCTTTCTCCTTACCCTTGCCTTTTGCCTTGGTAGAATCTTGGGTAGATGAATTCTGCTTGATGGACTCAGGGACACCTATGTTGTTCTTCTCTAGAAGATGAGTTGGGTGATCTATTTGTTTCTTCATGCATTTGTGTTCATCATGCCATGTCTTTTTACAATAGGCACATTTAACCTTCTCCTTTTTAGGTTTAGCATTGGAGGATGAAGACTCAGTGTTGTTTTTGACAGGATTGGTGTTTTCTTTCTTCTTCTCTTGGTCCTTGTTTTTTCTTCTTCTTCTTCTCTTTTATTGAAGTCTTATCCTTACCATTTCCAGATATCAAAGCTTAGAGTTGAGTAAACTTCATTGTGCCCATTTGAATTAGCTTATCTTGCTCCCTAGTCAAGTCAGCATTGAAAGAATCTAAAGAAGGCATTTTCCATGTAGTGCTAAGGGCACTTTTTGTGGCATGGAAAGTGGAGACAAAGATTGAATAGCTTAGACCTAACTTTGTGAGAATAGAAAGTATAAGTTGATCATCTTTTTTCTCTATCCCATATTCTTTCAATTGCAATCTAAGGGCCTTAAACTTAGTGAAGAAGTCCTGTAGGGTGTCAAAGTTGCTAGGACTTAGACTTATGAGTTCATTTTCGAGCTCATGACCTCTCATCTCATCAAGCTTCCCAAATAAATTTTCTAAGGTGTCCCATATGTCATTAGGAGTCTAGGAGGATTCTAAATGGAAGAGAAGTTCTAGAGACACAGAAAAGCTTAGTAATCCATAGGCTTCATCACTACAGTTGTACCACTTGACCTTTTCAGCATCAGTGTTGCATTCTACTTCAGTACCCATCGTGATCTTATACAACCCTTTGCTTCTAAGAATGATTGACATTTTAACCTTCCATTCATGATAGTTGAAGGGTGTTAGGGGTTTAAGTTGAAAATAATCCATTTTTATCTAAATTTAGGTGAAGTTGTGTTGATTGCAAGTTGTGAAATTATGCAGAAAGGAAAATGAAAGTAAAGATTTGTAAGTTGTGAAAAGCAATCACACCCCCCTAAAATATTGAGCCCCCCCTAATATGCAAGTGCATGCTCAAAAATATGTCAGTCTTAGCCGAGAATGCATCTTAGAGCAATCAGTGTAAGACTAAAGTAAATAGGACGTCGGACTCAATCGAAAATGCGTCTCGAGAGACCCAAATTTTTGTCACTTTATAAACTAGTGTATTTTTGATAAATAACAAGCCTACATTGTGAAAAATTGAATTACAAACACTTTTTCAAAAAATGACACCCAAATCTGAGCTACCATTTGCAAGATATTAAAGGTTCAATTTTCTCGTGAACTAGTGTTTTTGCAAAAAAAAGCACTTAAACATTTAAAAAATGCCTATTTTGAGAGAGAAAGTGGATTTCCAACCACTCATTGGATTCAACATGGAATTAGGAATCCAAAGGAGGTTTTTTTGAGGGGGAATTGGCCTCCCACCAACCCGGGCCTGACCCTTCGTCTTTGACAAGCGAAGATACAAGTTTTAAATGAAAACCCCAAAATTACAAAACTGTCTATAAAATTGAATATTCAATCAAATTGACTGATTTTTGTTTTAAAAAGTCAATTTTAACTAAAAATATTAAAGAAAAGATAGAATTGAACTGCTAGCCAAGCATCTAAGGGTCCACATGGGACGCCAAGCATGAAAAGAGTGCCATTTTCCAAACAAGATTGCTGGCAGAAAAGACAAAAAAAAGATAGACTTGCTGGAAATGCCGTATGGCCTACTTGGCACCTTGCTAGGTAGAGAAAATAAGCAAATGAACAATAGACTTTGGCACAGACTTGAAGTTGGCACAGACCAACAGTTTGGCATGGACTGTGGAAAGAAAAACCTGTAAACTTGTGCACCATATGACTTGTTTTGGACGATGTATAGTGGATGACGTGGCTGTAGAAAAGGATGCTGCTGCTGAAGCTTAGTGTGGCAAAAGTGAAGGCTAGAAGCTAGGCGTAGAAGCTTGGCTATAGAAAGATGTTGGAAGGACTGCTGTTTTAAGTTGCTGCTCCTCCCTCTGCTACTCCACATAATAATGGTGCCCAATAAGAGAAACAAATGAACCAGCCCTTGAAGTGAAGACAACCAAGACACCCAAAGGCCAAGGATTTCCATGAAAATGATATATATATTTTTTAATTTTAGATCAAATCTAGAAAAAAAATAAAGAGAACTCCACTCCTCTTGATTTCAAAATGAACTAAAAGCATAACTAGAAACATGATTACCATTCTTGCTCTGATACCATATTAGAGTTGTTGCCAGAATCTAGATAATGTGAGTGAAATGGAGACGTGATCACACGAGTTGAATCAAGTGCACACCACATAGATGCTAAAGCAATTTGAAAATAACACAAGAAGATAAATTGCACAAAACAAAATGAAGAAAACTAAAATCTGATTAACATGAGATGGCCAAAGTGAGGACTACAAATAGGAGAGTACATAATTCCTCCATAAAAGGTGGATAAGGCACCCCAAGAATAGACTATAACTCCTCTATAAAAGGTGGTGACAAGGTGCTAAGAATAGAGAAGTAACTCCCATCAAGGGAGTTACTTATGACATTCTTATGACACCTATGACACATCTATGACACACACCTCCACATAAGCTAGCCTATCCCACAAATGTAGGAAAACTCCATGTATGCAGAAGAAATACAATTTTACTAATTAATAAATAGGGAAAAATAAAAACCTACACTAATAAGTAATTTGTAGAATTTTATTTCTATCAAGGACACTCAAATTACTAATTTTCAAAATTCTCTTACTATTAAGGACACTAAGATTACTCATTTGAAAAATGCCAATATCGATAAGCATAATCTAATTAATAATCTGAGAGAAAGTATTTATCATAGAAATACAATAATTGATTGAAATACTAATAGAAGAATAGACCTCATCATTCAAAATTATAAGTTACAAGCCTTTATTCAGGCCATGCAAAGAGAAACACGAGACATTGTAGTTTAGATAGAGGGTCTAACAAGAGTTGTTCCCTCTTTCCCTATTCCATTACATGAAATAATCTCTTCCTGGTATATCACCCAGAAGAAAATTCAAAAATTGAAAGATAAAAATGCCAAACTTAAGGAATAATATCATAAGCAATTGGTAGAATCCCAACTATAATTGTATAAAACATAGGCTTCTATCCAATACATTTGTGCTATTTCTAAGAAACTATTAGCATGTAGGCAGGATTCATTAGTTTATGTTCTTTTCTTACATGAGTAGTTTATAAATGGAAGTTTCAGTTAATTTTCCTTGTTTCTTCACATATCATTGAAGATGAGCATGTAATTATGGACATTTTTCTAAAGAGCACTAAAAAAAGGTAGGATGTCATTTGTGAGTTATATACTTTCAATTTTTTTTAGGATATAAATCTAATTTTTTGATAAATTTATTTGTTGGAGAGACACAATAGTGTGCCTTTCTCTCCACTCTAAGGAACCAAATGGCATGGAAACATGACAATAATAGATTTTAAAATTACAAAGCACCACTGGGTTATGCATGAGACAACAATTTGTAGAAGCAAAGAAAATTATTTCTTATTTTCAACCACTATATCATATGCATATGAAGAACAAGTATCATGAGCTAGTAAGATCTAATATTGCTGCTTTTAGAGATTTTTTAAACCACCATTATGCCAATGGTTTCAATGTAAGTCTTTTTAGGTGGGAAACATTTCCTATTGAGTTGAAGTGTAGGGAAGTCATTAGCCCCACTAATATTAAATGGATTCTAAGAAGATCCAAAGTAGTTTTCCAAATAATCACTCAATGCTTAGAGGAAAGAGTTTCAAATGTTTGAATTGGGATGAGGTTTAGGCCTCCTATCATTTTATGTCTTCTATCTCCATGGAAGTGTTGGAATTCTTAAGAAAAAGTTGAATTTGAAGCATAGGTGCATATAATTATTAGAGATCTTGGATTTTTGTCAGGGGTCCATAATTTTGAAGTTTATGATTTATGTTAGAGGTTTGAATTAGGAAATTTGGATTAAGGATCAGCCATCCCACTTCTTTACGAGAGGACTTAAAAAAGGTATGGTGTGGAGGAGAAATGATGAGCATTTCATAGCTCATCATAGTTATATAAATTTTCCCTAAAGTGTTTTATTTGGTTATATATTATATTATATTTAATAGTTAAAGTATAATCTAAGTAGGATATGAATAAAATTTGTTCATTATTTATATGTAATTTATTGTTGATTCTTGACCTTGTTATTGTGTTTTACTTGGATGAATAGTGTAGTTTTGATTACAACACATCCCACAGATGGGGTAATTTTGAGTAGAAGAACACATCTCAAGGATGGGGTAATTTTGAGTAAAATAAAACATCCCGATAAGGGGTAATTTTGAGAAGGAAACACACAATTTTTACAACTCTTTTGACTAAAATTTTGAGGATTCGGTAAGCAAGCTTTGATGATTGAACACTCAGAGGAAATTCCAAAGATGCTTAGAAATTGCTTTGAATATGCTCTAAGTGTGCTTTAAAGACATACACATGATGTTATGAATAAGTCTAATAATGTCTTGAAGATCTATACAAGGTGATCAAAAGACCTATGTCAGATGCTCTACATATATCTGTGTGTGCTCCAAAGACTACAAAAATTATGTGTAATACATGATACTGAGAGAGATTAGGAGCATTTTACTACAAAAATTTTATTTGAAAAAAATAAAAAATTGATTGGATGTAAATGATAGCTATAAACCACAAAAAAAGGAGTATCCATACAAATTTTTAGCCCCTTGCTACTTCCCACCCCTCAAAAACTTCTCTCTAAATAATAGTTGCTCCTATATAATAGGTGCAAATATTTTATAAGCAATTTTTTAATATATAATTATGCATGGGACCCCTCTACCCAAGAATATAGATGCATGAGGGAAAATTTCACTACCCCAAATAGTAATGCTAGGTGTTATTCAATCATCCATTCATTAAATTTTATGATACAACATGAGGAAAAAGTTCACCACCCCAAAAAATAACTTTTAAACTCAATATAAAATGGAAACAATTCAACTCAAATAATACTAACCTATAATAGGCCAAAAAATGACTTTTCAACTCAGTCTAAAATAGAAATAATTTGTAGTATCTAAATAGAGCCAACAAATGAATGATGTGATGGGATATAGACGGTGGAACCATTGAAACCCTCTTACATCACACCACATTTTTATTATGATTATTTGCTATGGTTAATAAAAAATGTCTACTTTCCCCTCACATTCACTATTTGGGTCCCTATTGAATACAAGTAAGCACTAAATAATACTAATCTTTGTCATTTCATTATCTCAACCATTTCATTATTTTCTTATAGTTAATAAAATTTTTTGCTTTCCCCTCACATTCACCATTTGGGTCCCTGTTGAATACAAGTGTAAAACAATACTAATCTCCACTATTTTATTATCTCCCATTTCATTATTTTCTTATAGTTAATAAAAAATGTCTACTTTCCCCTCACATTCACCATTTGGGTCCCTATTGAATATAAGTAAGCCCTAAGCAATCCTAATCTCCCCCATTTCATTATCTTGACCATTTCATTATTTACTTATAGTTAATAAAAAAATGTCAGCTTTCCCCTCACATTCATCATTTAGGTTCCTATTGAATATAAGTAAGCACTAAACAATCCTAATCTTCACCATTTCATTATCTAGTCCATTTAATTATCTTATCCATTTCATTATTTACTTATAGTTAATAAAAAATATATTATTTTCCCTCACATTCATCATTTGGGTCCCTATTGAATACAAGTAAGTGCTAAACAATCCTAATCTCTGCCATTTCATTATCTCAGCTATTTCATAACAAAAATATAAGTCTATCTGAATCTCAGTGATTTCATAACTTAAAGCAATAAACAATGAATAAAAAGTTCATGTCAAGCCAACAAAATCACACATTTTAGATACAAAAAAAAATTACATTACATATATTAAATACCTAACAAGAATCACTTCAAGAAATGACAGTGAAAAATGGGGTCACTACTTCCACCACTAATGCCATAGTTAACCTAACAATCAATAAAATAATGTTTTTTAACCTTGAAAATGGAGAGAGAAAAATTGAGAGAAAATAATGGAAATAGAAAAAGATAAACTTAACCCTAATTTTGAAGCACACAAGAAAATTATTTATATATTTAAACATATTAAACATTTAAACATAATTAATAAACTCAAATAGTTTTTTAATATAAAAATGTTTACAATTTTTTATTAATTATTGTAAATATTCTAATTAAAAAAGTTTAATTGTATTTGTTCATTAAATTACATGATTAAATTATGTAATAGGGATTTGACTCAATTTTTAGCCCATAGAATACCTTTGAGATAATTTAATTTACCAATTTAAATACCTATGAGAATGAGTCACCTTTCTTGAATTAATAAACTATTAATATTTGAAGACAAATTTGACCCCAAAATGGCAATTAAAGTAAATGATGTAAAATCGTACCTAGTAACTCAAAATCTAGACTTGGGAAAGGATTTTGTGAGGTTATCTAAATTATGGTTATGTGAGGGCATAAGAAGTCTACACCATACCAATCTATAAACATTAACTTTTCATTCATGACAACAAGCCATGTGATATCTCAATATAGAGTTAGGGTTAAATATTTTGGCCAAAAAGACATTGAGTACTTCAACTTTAAAGCACAATATTAGGGTCAAAACCAAGGGAGTTATAATTTGGATTTAGAGATTGTGTTAATGATTTAGAAATAATATGCTCTTGCATAATTTCATCCACATTTTTTGAAGATGTAACATAAGCAAATTATCTAATAGGGATTTGACTCCTTAATTTTTAGTCCCCACCCCTAGGAATTATACCTTTGAGAAAATCTAATTCACCAATTCAAATAACTTTAAGGGTGAGTTGCCTTTCTTGAAATTACAAACTAATATTTGGAGATGAACTCAACCCCATAATGGTAATTCAAATAAGCGACACAATATCATACATAGTAATTCAAAGACCTCTTGGGAAAGGATTTTGTGTGCTTATCTAAATTATGGTTATGTGAGGGCATATTAAGTAGTCTACCTTAGAACACTCACCATATATAGTATTTGTATATATAGAATTTGAATCCACATATAGATATTTGTATCTAAATGTAAATTTATATAATTTAGGGAATTTCATTCCAATAAAATAGCAATATACTCATCACAACAAATTACACTTGATGGGTCTCCTACAATGGGTTTTTGCATCACATCTAAGAGATCACCAAAATTAGAAAATGTTCAGTAATATGTCACAAGAGTATAGTAAAATGAAAATTATAGAAGTTCAAATATGGAAATAGAAGTAAAATTATCATCATGGAACTTTAGAACCGATGGTAGTGATTTAGAAATAATTATTAGGATTTTTCATAATAAGTGGAGTTTCATCCACATTTTTTGAAGATGTAACATTATTAATTATTAGGAGAAACAAGTGGTGGTGGTATAATAGTAGGCATACACATTAGAATAAATGGTCTCTTTCAAACATATATGTCTACTTAGAAAATTTATCATATTTCTAAACCCAAAATTCTTGTTGGTCACTTCTAATTTTTTTAACGCTATTGTAACAAAAGAAATTTCTCTGTTGCAATCACCAAGACAAAACCTGATCACCCATAACTATGATCCTTATCCGATGAATATAGATTCACCATGATCGAAACGAAGTGAGTTGTAATTTTGACGTAGAGATTGTGTTAGTGATTTAGAAAAATAGGCTCTTGCATAATAAGTTGAGTCTCATCCACATTTTTTGAAGATGTAACATAAACAAATTGTCTAATAGGGATTTGACTCCTTAATCTTTAGCCACTCCTAGAATTGTACCTTTGAGATAATTTAATTTACCAATTCAAATACCTATGAGGGAAAGTCACCTTTTTTGAACTTACAAACTAATATTTGTAGATGAATTCAACCCCAAAATGGTAATTACAATAAGTGACACAAAATCATACCTAGTAACTCAAAGACCTCTTGGGAAAGGATTTTATGTGCTTATCTATTTAATTATAAAATAGAAACACAATTGTCACAAAAAATACACTTGATGGGTCTCCTCTCATGGGATTTTGGATCACATCTAGGGGATCATCAGAATTAGAAAATATTCAATAATCTACTACAAAACCATTGTACAATGAAAATTATAGAATTTAAAATATGGAAATATAAGTAAAATTATCATCATGGAACTTTGGAACTGATGGTAATGATTTATAAATAATTATTAGGATCTTGCATAATAATTGGAGTTTCATCCACATTCTTTAAAGATGTAACATTATTCATTATTAGGAGAAATAAGTGGTGGTGGTATAATAGCAGGCATACACATTAAAATAGATGGTGTCTTTTGAACATATATGTGCACTTCAAATTTTTATCATATTTTTAAACCCGAAATTATTCTTGGTTGCTTCGAATTTTTTTAATGCCATTGTAAAAAAAAAATTCTCCATTGCAATCACCAAGACAAAACTTGATCACCCACAACTTTGCCCCTTATCCATTCAATATAGATGCCTCTTGATCTAAACCAAGGAAGTTACAATTTTGACATAGAGATTGTATTAATGATTTAGAAAAAAATAGGCTCTTGCATAATAAGTGGAGTTTCATCCACATTTTTTGAAGATGTAACATAAGTAAATTGTCTCATAGGGATTTGAATCCTTAATATTTAACCCCCCTCAAAATTATACCTTTAAGATAATTTAATTCACCAATTCAAATACCTGTGAGGGTGAGTGGCCTATCTTGAACTTATACACTAATATTTGGAGAGGGATTCAACCCCAAAATGGTAATTAAAATAAGTGACACAAAATCATACCTAGTAACTCAAAGACCTCTTGAGAAAGGATTTTGTGTGGTTATCTATTTAATTATAAAATAACAATAGACTCGTCATAACAAATTACACTTGATGGGTATCCTACCATGGGTTTTTGGATCACATGTAGGGGATCATCAAAAATATAAAATATTTAATAATATGCTACAAGACCATAGTACAATGAAAATTATAAAAGTTCAAATATGGAAATAGAAGTAAAATTATCATCATGGAAGTTTGGAACTGATGGTAATGATTTAGAAATAATTATTAGGCTATTGCATAATAAGTGGAGTTTCATCCACATTTTTTAAAGATGTAACATTATTGATTAGTATGAGAAACAAGTGGTGGTAGTATAATAGTAATCATACACATTAAAATAGATGGTGTATTTCGAGCATATATGTCCCCTTCAATTTTTTATCATATTTCTAAACCCAAAATTCTTCTTGGTCACTTTTAATTTTTTTACCGCCATTGTAAAAAAAGTAATTTCTCCATTGAAATCACCAAGACAAAACCTGATCACCTATAATTGTGCTCTTAATTTAGCAAATACAGATGCCCCCAATTAAAACCAAGGGACTTATAATTTTGCCATAGATATTATTCTAATAATTTAGAAAAAATAGGCTCTTGCATAATAAGTGGAGTTTTATCCACATTTTTTGAAGATGTAACATAATCAAATTGTCTAATAGGGATTTGAATCCTTAATATTTAGCCTCCCCATGAAATTATACCTTTGAGATAATTTAATTCACCAATTAAAATACCTGTGAGGGTGAGTCACCTTTCTTGAACTTAAAAACTAATATTTGGAGATGAATTCAACCCCAAAATGGTAATTAAAATAAGTGACACAAAATATTACCTAGTAACTCAAAGACCTCTTTGGAAAGGATTTTGTGCGTTTATATATTTAATTTTAAAATAACAATAGACTCATGGCAAAAAATTACAGTTGATGGGTCTCCTACCATGGGTTTTTGGATCACATCTAGGGGATAATTAGAATTAGAAAATATTCAATAATTTGCTACAAGACCATAGTAAAATGAAAATTATAGAAGTTTAAATATGAAAATAGAAGTAAAATTATCATCATGGAAATTTGAAACTGATGTTAATGATTTAGAAATAATTATTAGGATCTTACTTAATAAGCAAAGTTTTATCCACATTTTTTGAAGATGTAACATTATTAATTATTAGGAGAAACAAGTGGTAGTGGTATAATAGTAGGCACACAAATTGTAATAGATGGTGTCTTTCAAACATATATGTCCACTTAAAATTTTTATTGTATTTCTAAACCCAAAATTCTTGTTGTCACTTCTAATTTTTTTAATGCTATTGTAACAAAACCAATTTCTCCATTTCAATCACCAAGACAAAACCTGATCACCCATAGCTATACTCCTTATCCAATGAATACAGATGCCCCCTAATCGAAACCAAGGGAGTTGTAATTTTGACATAGAGATTGTGCTAATGATTTATAAAAAATAGGTTCCTACATAATAAGTGGAATTTCATCCACATTTTTTGAAGATGTAACATAAACAAATTGTCTAATAGGGATTTGACTCCTTAATATTTAGCCCCCCTAGAATTTTACCTTTGAGATAATTTAATTCACAAATCCAAATACCTATGAGGGTGAGACACCTTTCTTGAACTTACAAAATAATATTTGGAGATGAATTCAACCCCAAAATGGTAATTAAAATAAGTGACACAAAATCATACCTAGTAACTCAAAGACCTCTTGGGAAAGAATTTTGTGTTCTTATCTATTTAATTATAAAAATAATAATAGACTCATTGTAATAAATTAAACTTGATGGGTCTCCTACCATGGGTTTATGAATCATATTCAGGGGATCATAAAAATTAGAAAATGTTCAATAATCCACTACAACACCATAGTACAATAATAATTATAGAAGTTCAAATATGTAAATAGAAGTGAAATTATTGTCATGGAACTTTAGAACCAATGGTAATGATTTAGAAATAATTATTAGGCTCTTGCATAATAAGTAGAGTTTCATTTACATTTTTTGAAGATGTAACATTATTAATTATTAGGAGAAACAAGTGGTGGTGGTATAATAGTAGGTAGACACATTGAAATAGATGGTGTCTTTTGAATATATATGTCCACTTAACATTTGTTATCGTATTTCTAAACCCAAAATTTTTCTTGGTCACTTCTAGTTTTTTTAATGTCATTATAGCAAAAGAAATTTATCCATTGCAATCACCAAGATAAAACCTGATCACCCACAACTATGCTCCTTATCCAATGAATATAGATGATCCTTGATCAAAACTAAGGGAGTTGCAATTTTGATGTAGAGATTGTGCTAATGATTTAGAAAAAATAGGATTTTCCATAATAAGTGGAGTTTCATCCACATTTTTTGAAGATGTAACATGAACAAATTGTTTAATAGGGATTTGACTCCTTAATATTTATCCCCCCCAAAAAATATACCTTTGAGATAATTTAATTCACCAATTCAAATACTTGTGAGGATGAGTCACCTTTTTTGGACTTACAAACTAATATTTGGATATGAAGTCAACCTTAAAATGGTAATTAAAATAAGTGACAAAAAATCATACCTAATAACTAAAAGACCTCTTAGGAAAAGATTTTGTGTGGTTATTTATTTTATTATAAAATAACAACAGACTCATCGTAATAAATTACACTTGATGGGTCTCCTACCATGGGTTTTTGGATCACATCTAGGGGATCATCAGAATTAGAAAATGTTCAATAATCTACTACAAGACTGTAGTATAATGAAAATTATAGAAGTTCAAATATGGAAATAGAAGTAAAATTATCATCATGGAACTTTGGAACTGATGGTAATGATTTAGATATAATTATTAGGCTCTTGCATAATAAGTGGAGTTTCATCCACTTTTTTTGAATATCTAACATTAATATTAATTATGAGGAGAAATAAGTGGCGGTGGTATAATAGTAGGCATACACATTGGATTAGATGGTGTCTTTTGAACATAAATGTCCACTTCAAATTTTTATATTATTTCTAAACCCAAAATTCTTCTTGGTCGCTTTTAATTTTTTTAATGCCATTGTAACAAAAGCAATTTCTCCATTGCAATCACCAAGACAAAACTTGATCACCCATAACTATGTTCCTTATCTAATGAATGCAGATGCCCCCTAATCAAAACCAAGGGATTTGTAATTTTGATATAGATATTGTGCTAATGATTTAGAAAAAATAGGCTTTTTCATAATAAGTGGAGTTTCATCCATATTTTTTGAAGATGTAACATAAGTAAATTGTAAAATAAGTGACATAAAATAATACCTAGTAACTCAAAGACCTCTTGGGAAAGTATTTGTGTGCTGATCTATTTAATTATAAAATAACAACAGACTCATTGAAATAAATTACACTAAATGGGTCTCCTACCATGGGTTTTTGGATCACATCTAGGGGATCATCATATTTTAAAAATGTTCAATAATCCACTACAAGAACATAATACAATTAAAATTATAGATGTTTAAATATGGAAATAGAAGTAAAATTATCATCATGAAAATTTAGAACCAATGGTAATGATTTAAAAATAATTATTAGGTTCTTACATAATAAGTGGAGTTTCATCCATATTTTTTAAAGATGTAACATTAATATTAATTATGAGGAGAAACAAGTGGTGGTGGTATAATAGTAGGTGTACACATTAGAATAGATGGTGTCTTTTGAATATATATGTTCACTTCAAATTTTTATTGTATTTTTAAACCCAAAATTCTTCTTGGTCGCTTATAAATTTTTTAACACCATTGTAAAAAAATAAATTTCTCCACTGCATTCACCAAGATAAAACCTGATCACCCACAACTGTGCTCCTTATTCAATGAATATAGATACCCCCTGATTGAGACTAAGGGAGTTATAATTTTGACGTAGAGATTGTGCTAATGATTTATAAATAATAGGATCTTGCATAATAAGTGGAGTTTCATTCACATTTTTTGAAGATGTAACATAAGCAAATTGTCTAATAGAGATTTGAATCCTTAATTTTTAGATGCCCCCAAGAATTATAATTTTAAGATAATTTAATTCACCAATTCAAATACCTGTGAGGGAAAGTCACCTTTCTTGAACTTACAAACTAATATTTGGAGACAAATTCAACCCCACGAAGGTAATTAAAATAAGTGACACAAAATCATACCTAGTAACTAAAAGACCTTTGGGAAAGGATTTTGTGTGCTTATCTAAATAAATATGGTTATGTGAGGGCATATTAAGTACTCTACCTTAAAACACTTACTATATATAGTATTTATATATATATAATTTGAATCCATTTATAGATTGTATCTAAATGTATATTTGTATAATTTAAGGAATTTCATTCCAATAAAATCGCAACAAACTCATCACAATAAATTACACTTGGTGGGTCTCCTACCATGGATTTTAGATCCCATTTAAGGGATCATCAAAATTAGAAAATGTTCAATAATCTACTACAAGACCATAGTACAACGAATATTTTAGAAGTTCAAATATGAAAATAGAAGTAAAATTATCATCATGAACTTTGGAACCAATGGTAATGATTTGGAAATAATTATTAAGATCTTTAATGCATAATATGTGGAGTTTCAACCACATTTTTTTTGAAGATGTAACATTATTAATTATTAGGATAAAAAAGTGATGGTGGTATAATAGTACACATACACATGGAATAAATGGTGTCTTTCAAACATATATGTTCACTTCAAATTTTTATCATATTTATAAACCCATAATTCTTCTTGGTCATTTCTAATTTGTTTAGCACAATTATAACAAAAACAATTTCTCCATTGCATTCACCAAGATAAAACCTGATCACCCACAACTATGTTATTTATCTAGCTAATACATATGGCCCTTGATAAAAACCAAGGAAGTTGCAATTTTGACGTAGCGATTATGCTAAGAGGCTATCTCTTTACTTGAAGATGTAAGCCATCATAGACTAAAGCATTGCATGGTGATTCAGATCCTAATAAGTTTGTGCCCACAATTATTTTTTAGATGAGCTTATTTTGACATCAATGTCATTGGTTTGGAGTAACTAGTAGGTTTAATTATTGATTTATAATCTTTCGTTTCACATAACCCCTCTTACCCCCCACACAAAATTTATTTTAGTTATTAAATAAATATAATTGACATATTATAATATAATAATATCATAATATTTTTATATATTAAACTAATTTATTATATAATTTTTGAGATCATTATAGGGTTTGTATAGATCCCCCAACCCGTAAAGAAAGATTTTTACAAAGCATGATACACCACCAACTAAAAGACTAGAAAAAACTAGACCACTACCAAATACAACAATGAATGTAGATCTCTAGATGAACACATGCATTTTATATAAGTCCCCAAAAATAGAAAATAAAATGGAACTGATAATGAAAAAACTAGATAGTACTAGGAAATGAAACTGAACAACATTAGACATTAAGACCCACTAGGACCTCATCATCTGTATCAATTAGGAGATTTTTATTTAAAACTTCACCAATAGGTTCCTCATCCATAAAAACTTCTTAAAAGATAGGTTGCAACATCTCTTTTACCCTAGATAAAGATGACATTAGGTGAGTGATTCCCTCTGGTGCATCAGGGCCCATTTCCTCCACCAATGTAGTGTTAGACCATAAAAACACCACCATCTTGCCTATGAGTACCCATATTACCAATTTTTTGACTACCTCTACTCACCTTTGCTCATGTTAGTACTCCTGTAGCTGAACCAATTCTAGAATTGGGATTTCTAGCTATGACATAAATGGCAAAGAAATAAATTTCTCAATTTTCATATCTGGTAGGATCACCTTATTTTGAAAATCCTCCACAAAACCTAAGAGGATCATAAATATTGACTTAAGATCCCTAAAGGTAGAAGCTAGAACAACTCCGAAGCCATCTTACCTAGAGAATGATAGATTTAGTAGAGGAGTTAGATCATGCAAAAGAATCTTCTTTACCATACCAACATGAAACTTTGGATGAACACAAAAAACCACCACTTTCACCATAAATTTAGCATCAGATACTAGAAACATTATATTTGAGTTGAAAACCATTGCCAATTCAAAATTTAACCTAATTTTAATCCCCTTTACAGGAAAATATTACCCTAAGAGGTCCATAATTACATCATGTATTTATTTTGTAGTAGTCCAAAAGATATTCCTAAGGTGAGCATGAGATATTTATCAAACAAATGAAATTTCTCTGACATCACTCAATCCATAAATGCATGTAATTGCTAATGTTTTCTCACTCACACTCTCCATGTTGTACCTAGCCAAACATAACACAACATACTAAAATTGATAATCTGTGAGCACATGACTTGAATAACGAGTGGAATTAAACTTAAAGAGGCATTTGGGAAGCCTTTAGGCTCCCTTGTGGCATAGGATGCCATCAATCCAACCAATAATACCCTCCAAACTTTATTAATGTCAATCTACCTTCTGAATCCCTTCATATATACTTTAATATTAATCAATATTATTATATCATATAATATATATGTTAATATAGATTATAAATCAATATTATATGTATAACAAATCTAATGAAAATCATGTGTGAAATAGATTACATTAAAGAACAAATCTATCAAACATTAATAAGCAATGGGCATTAAATTAAAATAATCACGTGTTCATGAAGGTTAAATCACATATCTGTGAAGGTTAAATCATGTATCTATGAAGGTTAAATCACATATCCATGTATCATTATCAATTGGATATGTAGTGAAGTGATTTAAAAACCATCATTTATAGGGCCAAATCACATAAATGTAGTAAAATAAAGAATCACAAAAACTTCATTTATCAAAATTATAAAAATTATAATATATCTATATATTATTATTAATGGTATGAAAATAATATTAATTTTTAAAAAAAATTAAATGAATTTTTATGTCATATAATGCCACATAACATTATAAAATGGGTAAATGTGATCACAAGTATGGATTTAAAACTCTGCGATAATTTGCCATGTGCACAGTAGATGAGGTAGACTACTTCAAATAAAACATATATCAAACATTATTATGTTTAGGAGGAATTAAATTAGAAGTTTTAATCACATATCACCAAGTTTTCATAAGCATTAAATTTTATGTTATACATGACACTTGGCATTCGAGATAATTGGTAGTAAAGCATGCAAATTATTAATTTTTGGTCGCCCTTAAACTTGGTTATATAAAGTTTATGAACTATTAGATTACATACAAATTATACAAAGGAATCAAGTATATTTTTATTTTATACAAAATTACCATCAAATTTTAGTTAATGATTAGTTCTTTTGACCTCCAATTTAAATTAGTGATACACAATTATTTTGTTCAAAATATTCAAATTAAGATTAAGTGTAAATGAATATCTATCCCAGTGAGTTTATTTCTCCATTCTAATCCTTTCATTTATTTCTCTAGTTTATAAGACTAGAATGATAATTTTCTCACTAACTTCAATTTTTAAGTCTAACTATGAGATGTGTTTATTGGTGTTTCTAACTATAGGTGCCACAAAGTGAGCTAGAGATGTGTTCAGTAGTTCCCACGAACAAGACTATTTGGTGATTTTTGACTCATGTATATCATGGCCTTATTCATGGTTTTTGTTAATGTATAGTTACTAATATTAATGTATTCAAAGCACCTATTTACAAAACCAAGAATACAAATAAATGATAACCAACCATTGTCATAGACTAGGAGTAGTGACAGTTAGCATTTTTCATTTTGCAACATTAGCAGGTGTACCTCACAGATGTGATTAGACACTTTGTATGTGACCTTGTAGCATTATATATTATCTTATGCATGTATGAGGATGTTATTTTTTGTGTTATTTGGAGTGGAAAATTATCTATATCTACTATTTCTTCTCTTTTGCTTCTATAGTTTTGGACTTTGCTCGCACAATAGACTGTAGTTCATGCTTTTTGCTCCTTTATAGTTTGTGATGCTTCATGATCTAATCTATTTAAAAAAATAAAAATGACTTTGATAGGATAATTTGGGTGCATATCTAATTATAGTGGTGTTTATAATTAGATTTGATGTAAACAAATTATGGTGCTCTATGCTCTAATAATGCATTGGAATAAATTGTCTTTGGAACATATATGTCCACTTCAGTTTTGACATAGAGATTACATGATAAGAGTCTCTTTATTTACACGTAGAATGCAAGCCATCATAGACTAAATCATTGTATGGTGATTTAGATCCCGATCAATTTTCACCCACAATTATCTTTAAAAATGAACTTAATTAATAATTTGACATTGTCAAGGGTTTAGAATTAAAAGGTTTAACTATCAATTATAATTTTACCCCTCTCACCAATACATATATACATACATTATAAGTCATGATATGTGTGTGTGCATGTGTGAAGAACTATGCACATGGACAAGGATGAGTACATAGTGAAGCAAAATAATTTTTTAAATACGTACATGTTTTGCCTTTTTGATCCTCTCCTATGCACATGAGAAAAATAAACCAAGTGAAACTCTGCACATTTCTCAGTTAAGTTGAAAGCATAAAAATTGATTTGATTTTATTGAAATCTATGTGGTCTGATAGGAGCTTAGGGATGGCCTGTGTAATAGTAAAGCCTATTAGGATGTTGAGTATGGTTGAGCCTAGGACACCCTCAAGTGCACTCTGAGATGGATTTTAAAAACATGTGTGTAAAGTATGAATGTATGTGTATGTATATATATATATATATATATATAACCAAGTAATATTATAAATAAATTATATATTTTAGAGGAAATATCCCAATAGTTGTGCATGTTTCAAATTCTAATTACCAAATAGGGCTTTTGTTAACATGTGTTCCATCTATGGATCATATTGGGGTGTATAAATATTAAAGTGCACCAAAAGTTGAACATGTATCTAATACTTGTTCAAAATTTATTCTATAAAATTAAAAGTAACTAATCACATCTTGACAATTAAGACTAAAGTATTGATACTCTTATACATAGTTATTGATACTCCAAAGGTTAAGTTTTGGTTATAGGTTTAAAAAAATGCATTTTATGACCTCTCGTGATAAAATTGGTTATATTGTAAAATGTGTAATGTGTTAGACCTTGAAACCTTAGTTATAAGTAGTTAAGATGACATATTAAAATTTTCAAAATCTAATGTAATGTTATGACACCTTAATTCGATGCCCAAAGTTAGGGTGCACAGCTACTAGGACCTTTCTCTTATACTAAAATATATAATATATAATAAATAATTGATTTATAAACTATATTAACATATATATTATATAATAATAATAAAATATATTATATATTATATAATATTGTAATATTGTATTACATTATATAATATATATTTTAAATAAATATTATATATTTTAATATAAATATCATTTTAATATAATAAATATATCAGTCACCTTAAATTTGACTTGACTACTTGAGGTGCATTTGTGTTCAAAAATAGGCAGGATTCCCCAATGAATTTGAAATACAAATTTACTTTGTAAAAAAGGGTTCATATAATTTTCACACATTCTTAAGAGGAACAAAAACCACCAAACATGTCTAACTAGATATTCCCATTCCTACATATTCCTAGTTTTTTTTGAACATTCACTATAAAGCACTGACATATCAGAACATAGTAGGTGGTAGAGTATCTAAAGCATTGACCATATTTGTTACTATCATTTTTATAGATCCTTATTTTTAAGTATTTAATCTTAGTAGTGTTCAATATTTTTTATTTTATCTAAAATGTGCAAAAATCCTTATTTTTAGGTATTTAATATTAATAGTGTTAAATATATTTTTTTACTCTATCTAAAATGTGTGATTTATTTCTATTTACTTGGCCATTTTATTCATTGTTTATCACCTTAATATGTTATGAAATCACTAAGATTCAGATAGTCTACTTGGATTATTATAATATTTTTTGCCCTGCTGCAGCGTGCCTAGCTATGATGTTAGTAAGTCTTTTGCTGAAGGAGCATGCACATGTCTATTTTTTGGGAAAACATGGTTTTCAAATTGTAACACTAAAATTTTATAAAAAAATAAAATAAATATTATTCCAAATACTCTACCTTTATATACTTCAATCAATTTATAATAAAAAATAATATAATTTTTAAGAATGTGTGTCAAGTTCAGGGAGGCCTTAGGTTGGCCTAGGTAGCATTGATCCCTAATGTAAAGCCCTTTTAAAAAGGAAAAGATGTCAAAGGAGTCAAGTGGGTGTATAAAACAAAAATGGGTAGAATCCACTTGTTGTAATTCAATATGGGTAGACTCTTTGTTTGGTTTAAATTTTATGGAAAATAGTCCCACAATAATTAATTTGTATCTTTTTTGATCATCTTCATCATCTAGTGAAAACTAACTAATTGTATAAATTTATCCAATAAACCATGTAGTTCAAATGTCCTTCCTTCTAAATGAATGAACATGAATAGTTACTCAAAATTCATATCAATTGTGCATAAAGTGGTGAGCCATTAAAATCCAAAAAAAAAAATTTAGTCCCATCCATAATAATAGAAAACATAAGATAATATAATAGGTAGTCTCCCAAATCTTTATAACATGAAATTTACCAAAATAATTGACTATACCCCCACCTATAATTAGGATATGAATTTTTGGAGCTGGGTAAATGAAAAAGTCCAATTGAGTAGCCAACTTACTGTTGATGAATTTATGTGTACTCCTAGAGTAAATAAATATAGTCAAAATCTATTTCTTGATGAAATCAACCACATTAATATTTGGAAGAGTAGTAATACCTAAAAGTGCATGATAGGAAATAGTAGGTTGAGAATATTTAGATTCATCCTTAGGTCCTTCCAGACTATTGATGTGTGTCTATGTCAAACATGTAATGCAAACATCAGAATAACATTTCAAAAATTATAGGGACAACAAGAATATGGTAGTGACACCTTGGAACTTCATTCAGTTTTGCTAGAGAGATTATGTGGTTATAACTTACCACCTTCTAGTCTACAATTAGACCCTGGTATAGGGATAACAAGAATATGGTAGTGACACAATATACCTCAATTTGTTATGATGTAAATTTCTTTGTATTTTCCAATATAAGCCCAAACTCTTAAATAAACAAATGGATATACATAATGAGCATTAATCTAAAGTGATTCATGTTAAAAAAGTTTAGAAGGAGGGAGTAAGGTAGGGTATAAAAAAAGTTCCCTTGTAATAACAAAGACCAATACATCTCCTTTGATTTCTATTAAAAACTAGATAGCATGTAGATAACAACAAAGACCAAGAGAACACTACAAAGAAACTCTTAAATTCTTTATCTCCTTATATTAATTCTAGTAACAACTGTATTCCAGTTACAAATGAGGGGGAAACTATTGGAGGTTTATCAATGATGTCTATAAGGTGACCAAGGATGTGTTTAGGCCTCTAAGTGTACCACAAAGTTTCTTAGTGTTCAAAGAACACTTCTCATTTTAGAATTCTATAAATTTATAGCATGAATAGTAGGTTGTGGCAACTTAATGCCACCTATGGTGAAATAGTGGTAGAGATATGCATTGGTGTTTCAAAAATTTATAATAAGTGATGGTTAGGATCCATCATGGTCCATTATTTATGAATTTTAGAGAAAAGGTGTTAATACTTAGTTAATTATGACCCAAACTTAAGATAAAAAATAATCTAAGTGGATATTTATAATGAAGTTCAAACTATAGTGATTGGGTGTAAAAAAAGGAGTAAAGAGGAGGGTAAGGTAGAAAAGAAAGTGAGTGATTACCAATTTTAGTCCTAAATATCATGAAAAAGTATTAATTACAACTGAGTATGCATTTAAACTAATATATAATGCAAAATATCTTAAGCTTAAATTTCACTATATACCAGGTAAACTTTAAATGATAATGTAAAGAATCACAAGTAAGAACTATGTTTACTTTCAAAGATTTACTACTATAGTCAAATATCATTAACACATCTAAGTACAGAGAAAAATGAAATGAATCAAAACCTAAGATCTTCCAACTAATCTAGCATATTAATAAACTAGAAACCCTGTGATTAGAAAATGCAACCTAGAATTTAAAGAAACTATTCAAATTCAAGACACAAAACTAGAAATTACAAAAAAAGATATTTAACAACCGACATATCAAATATGGACAATATTTGTATAATTCCTTGATTATATTAATTTATTCAAGTGTAAATAATTTTCTCTCTTTTACAAATGACAATACATGCCTTTATAAAAAGGTCAAGTAGTATACCAATAAATTACAATGTACAGTTGTACAAAATATGAGGACAACTATCCTTAAAAGTTATAGAATACATTTGTTCTTCAAATTTATATTGACCTAGGAGAAATATGATAATAGACTAACATATTAACTATAAAATAATATTCCTATTCTATATATTACAATGTTCTTTACAAAAAGGAATATTAGTCACTAGGTGGGCCCATTATCGAAGAATCCCCGTATTAGATTCACAGTAGTTCCATTGCCTTCTAGTGCTAGTCCTTCATGAGCTCTATGTCCATATCTAGCTTCATTAGGTAAATGTCTTCTTGATTTTCCAAGTCATCTAAGTCTTAGTCATCTCTATCCATGGCCTCTTTTATACTCCTTACCTCTATTATTTTCTCTACTAGTATGAAAATCGTGTCCAAAATTCTTTTGTTGTCTCTTCTAGACTAGCCTTAGATTTTGATCCTAATTTATTATATGATTTAAGTGACCCTATGCTTGAATTCAACATCATCAATGATTCCAATTTTAGTGGTCTTGGTAAGATTTAAAAACATTGTTCCCATGAGTTGCTCAATTTTGAAGATTAATTCTTTATCATCTACCAAAAGCTTATTCAAATTATTTGTCCAAGTACCTAGACCTTGGATATTTTATACTATTATTCCCGGTATACTATTCAAATGTGATAGGATGATAGTTTTAAACTTACGAATTTTATTCCTAATTGAAATGTCAATGAGATCCCTAACTTAAGTCTCTACCTTTTGCCACTCAGCTATTAATTCCTTGGCTACTTCACCTTGTTGGCTTAGGGCATCCTGCCTTAGCTTTATTGAATTCAAATAAATGAACATATCAAATAATGATTCCTCAAATATGTCTATTATGGATTCAAGACTAAAAAAATGGCTTGGGTTTCTAGATTTTCCTTTTCTCTTTCCAAGTTTAGAATCCTCTATTCCATGCCTTGGACCCTAGTCTTTGCTTGAGTTGATTGAGCCTCAATCAAGTTCTCAATATATTATTCATGTATGGTAGCTTATCCAAGTTGCTATCCTCCCATAGGGGTTAATCCTATAAAGGGATCAAAATTTTGGAAGGTGAATTGCTCAGTTCCCACCATAGTTGTCTTGGTGGTGACCTTCTCTAATCTAGTTATCTTTGGATTAAACTACATGGTGGTGTATGATCCTATGAATTTGAGAGGCTTTAGGACCTATACACCTATGTTTCTTGATACTCATAAAGCATCCATATTCTTGATTTATGGTCCTTGAGTGACCAAAATCTTCCTTTCTTCCTATTATTTTACCATATCCCTAATCCATGGCTTGATGTCATCATGTAATTCAATATCAAAAACTCTTGTCATGGCCCATGAGTGGGAAAGAGAAAGAATCTTTTGTAATCTCCCATAAATAAACTAGTTAGGATTGACTAGCCCATGCATGGGGAATTTATCATTGTAAAAATTTATCTCTCTTATAGAGTGAGAGATGGTCACTATTGGTTTCTTCTTTGGTCCAATAGGAACCAATGCTAGCTTTTCTTTCCTCTTCTCTTGGGATTCCATAGGGACCATACCTAGAGCAATCTCTTTTCCTTTCTCTTCCTCGATCTCCTCTTCTTAGACTTGGGCCTCTTCAAGCTATTCCTCTTACTTATTAGTGTCATATGCCTTTGCAAGTTCTTTGAGAGCACCCTCAAATGTCTCTTCAATCTCTAAGGCAATCATATTTATGTACTCAACTAGGGAAGGTGGCCTTTGGGTTAGTGTTGAAGATGAGGGCCCCTCTATAGGCCTCTCCTCTAGTTTCCTCTCTCCTAATTTTTCTTTACCATGGCCTTGGTCACCTTGTTCTTACACAAACTTCTCCTGAGGTTGTGTTTGATATTTTTGGGGCTCTTCTTGGGCTATCCCAGATGATCCAGGAAATAAGTGATATTGGAGAGGGTGTATCTACCATGCCTCTCCTGATGGTTTATCATATTTGGTCAATCTATGCTCAAGTTTGATGTTGTGTCCTTTTATTTTGGCTAACACATCCTCATATTTTTTGGCCTTAATATAAATGGTTTCATGGACACCGAGTTGATGCATGTACTCAAGTTTGGGGAAAATTTTCTCCTTCAAATAATTATTCACTATGTTTTTAGGATCCCACATCTTGAGTTCATCAAGCTGAAACCCAAATGAATCCTTGTGATTAGACATGGTATCAACCTATTTCCAATCCTAAAGTGTAGTCCTAACAATTAGAGGAAAGGGGTGGAGAAGACCATTCCTATTTTATTTTTAAATTCCATCAATTCCATGGATGAGCTAGGAGGTAATTTCTTGCTTAGATAGTTTTCTAAGAACATATAATGGTAATTTGTAAGGCTGGGACATGATCCCCTCAATCATAATAACCATGCAATTAGGGTAGTACTAGATGTCACCCATCATTTCCATGAAATTATTGATTAGTGGATGGACCCTAGGAATGGGAAGACTTATGATATATTCCACTATGGTAGTGTAGACATATTCACAAATAAATTTCATAAGGTTCCTATATTTAAATATATGAAATTTGGAATAATGGTGGAGATGGTAGATTTTACCTTAAGAGACCAATTCCTAATCCTTAGGAGGTTGATAGAGGTAAGTAGGGCATCCAATAGATATGAAATCATATAAAATTGATTAGATGTCTTCCTTTTAATGGTAATGAATAGTTTGGTCAAGAAAACACTGATCAAATGTCTAATTAAAGGTGTGAGATTTTCTTCCACCATGAAATGCATAGAGGTAACTCACATTTTATCCACATGGGTGGTTGAAGGGGATCTAAAGTCTTGGTTCAATATTGTCATTATTACCCTAATTACCTCTCTAAATAAGACTATTGGGATCTTTCCCTCAAAGTATCTTAAGATATGGGGTCCTTGGTGTAGCCAGGATCTAAGGACATAGTCTAGGTCATGTTTAGAGGTTTAATTTTTGATTTTAGACAAATATACATGGGGAATTAAGATCTTATAATATTTATCAAAAACTACCAGAGAAATATATGACACCTTCTTATAATTCCCTTCTCGTATGATCCATTCATTATCAATTCTATATTCAATAAAGATAGGGGCAAGGATATTTATGCAATGTAGTACCTTAGGTTTTGTCATAGCTTATTGGAGGGAAACCATCTAAATAGTGACTAAGTCATGGTACCTCCAACTCACTATGATAATTCTCTGCTCCTCTTTTGTGATGGGCTTTAACTCTTCCACCATGAAGAAGAGTTTAGATCAGTTCTTAATGCCTAGGGAATTTAGGGTTGTAATGTCTAATTTAGTGTCTTTGAAGATTCGACCTTCATTATCTATTAATAAGTAGAGTTTTGTTTCCTCTTTTCACTATTACTAGTGAGCTTCCATGGTTTCTATTTATACAAATTATTCACACTAGTTTGCAAATTGGTCTCTAAAAAAGCTCTTTTCTATCAAAAACACAATCAAGCTCTCTTTGGATCAAATTATGACCAAATGAATTCAATTGGGTTGATTTAATATATGGTTTAGGGTTATAGAGATTTAATGATAAGACACATCCAGGCTTTAGCTTATACGTTCCTTAGATTTGATTTGGATATTTGCCTTTATACTTTTACATTTTTGAGCCCATAGGGTCTTATATTTTGTCCTTTCCTACTTGTGTAGTGCCTATGTTGTATTGGTTTGGACCTTTTGTGTCATATTTCATAAATGCATTTGACCACTAGCTGTCAATATTTAAAACACCTTCTTTTATTTCACACTGTTATATAAAAATCTTGGATTATCACGAGTCATTAATTATAATCTAGGTCTTTTCATATGATTGTCTCTTTCTATTCCAAGCCCCATGGTTGCGACACTTAGAATTTTTACATGCCTCCCTTTGCTTCATATATTTCATCACTCATCTATTGATTGAGTATTGGCCACATGCTAGTCTCATGGGCCTTTGAGAAGTCATGGGCACCTTCACATCATTGGATCATCCTTCAGTGATAAAGAACAAACCATCAGATCATTTGTTAGTTTTTATTCAAATGATATTTCACCATGTGTCAAGATTGTAGGTTCTCAAAGCTTCATTGAAATGTCTTTAAGGCCCTTGCACTATTAGATCATCCTTCAGTGATGAAGTGTATGTTGTTGATCTATAGAGATACTCAAACTTTAAGCTAGTATGTTATTTAAGGTGGGACTTAGGCTTAAAATACTTACGCTAAGGTTTATTTTGTGTTTATTAAACAAAAAATGAACCTTAGGCTAATGTGTTTATGCCTAAGTTTTCCAAATTTATATAAAGGATCCAAAGTTTAATATTTTATGCCAAAGTTTGCATCATGTTCAATAAACATAATGTATACTTTGGGATAAAATATTTATGCCAAGCCTTATAAATCATGCTCATAATGGGTTCAAAATGAAATGATGGTCTAATTTTAGATAATAGTTATATTGCATTAATAAACACATTAAAACCTTAGGTTAGAAGCATTTAGACTAAGTTTTTCATTATAAATACTTTCTAAAATAGGATATAGGATAAGTCTATAGTTTAAGGTTCATTATACAAAAAAGCAATGAGGACCTTAAAGTATAGACTTAGACTAGGCTCATTTATTATATATATTGTAAACCATAAGACCATCTCCACATTTGTAGATTGAATATTTCCAATGTTTGAGCATCCTTTGAGCTCTTCCCTTAGCTTGTAAAGCAATTTCCAAGCCTTTCAGCAAGATTTTTGAGTGTATTTCTACCTTGAGTAGAATAATTCATTAGCTTAACTTTCATGGTATCATGGACATCAAACACATCCTCACATACATCAAATGATGGTCATTCAAACGTTAATTTTAAGATATTGAAACTTTTAATTAAATGGGATTAAAGTTGATGGTCAAGTGAGTGTTAAATATATCCTTGTGGATGTCAGATAATGGTTATGAGAGCATCAATTTTAAACTTGTTAAATTTTTAATTTAGTGGGCTTAAATTTGATAGTCACCTAGGTGTCAAATATGTCTTTACAAACATCAAATAATGGTCATGTAAACATTAATTTTAATCTCATTAAATATTCATGACTAAATTCAAGGGTGCCACTTGGCACTTCTACATGGCTTTCAAGGGTTTTGGACTTAATTCACTCCATTGGATCAAAGTCTATGATGAAACGAGGGTCGTAGGATCATGATCTAAAAGCTTACTCATGATTGGTTATTTTTGTTAGGTAGGCCTCTTTGATTTTAATCCTCAAATGTGAGGGTGCCACTTATCAATTATTTAAGCTTTCCATAGTCCTTTGAGTTTTAAACTATACCTCACTCCATCTGATTAGGTCTTTGCAATGAAGAGATAACCATTGGATGAAAGCTAAATATGTAGCTTTATCAAGGCATTCACACCATTAGATTATTCTCAGACGATGAAGCATGAACCATTGGATCCTTTAAGATGTACTATATTTATATCATTTTAAGGATATCCTAAGAGATACCTTGAAATAAAATTCCAAATCATGTGAATGTTCAAGGTATCTCCTAAGAGATATCTCAAAAAAAAATTCCAATAGTGTGCATCATGGTTCTTTCAAAATAAAATGTTGTCATGGTTATATAAAATCCTTTTCAAGGACAGTTATAATCAACATGGAAGGTATTTTAAGGCCCTTCAAGGTATATCCTAGGAGAGATACCTTGAAAAAAATTCCAATCATGTGCTTAGTCAAGGTATCTCTTAAGAGATACCTCCAAAGAAAATTACAATCATTTGTGTCATAGTTCTTGTCGAATAAAAAGATGTCATGGTTATATAAAATTTCTTGAAAGGAAATTTACACTCAACATATAAGGTATTCCAAGGCCCTTTGAGGTATCTCCTAGGAGATACCTTGAAATAAAATTCCAATCATTTGCATGTTCAAGGTATTTCCCAAGAGATATTTAGAAAGAAAATTCCAATAGTGTGCATCAAGGTTCTTACCAAATAAAAGTTTGTAATGGTTATATCAAATCATTTTCAAGGATATTTTTAAATAAATATGGAAGGTATTCTAATGCCCTTTGACGTATATCCTATAAAATTCTAGCGTGTGCATGTTTAAGGTATCTCTTAGGAGATACCTCATGTGCATCAGGGTTATTGCCAAATAAAAAGGTGCCATAGTTATATAAAATCCTTTGTAAAGACCTTTGAAATCAACATATAAGGTATTACAAGGCCCTTATCTATATCTCCTAGGAGATACCTTGAACTAAAATTCAAAATCATGTGCATGTTCAAGGTATCTCTTAAGAGATATTCAAAAGAAAATTCCAATAGTGTGCATCAAGGTTCTTTCCAAATAAAAAGTTTTCATGGTTATATAAAATCCTTTGCAAGGAAAATTTCAACAAACATGGAAGATATTCCAAGTCCCTTTAGGGTATATCCTAGGAGAGATACCTTGAAAGAAAATTTAATTATGTGCATGTTCAAGGTATCTCCTGGGGGATACCTCAAAAGAAAATTCCAATCATGTGCATAAAGGTTATTGATAAATAAAAAGGTGTCATGGTTATATCAAATACCTTGAAAAGACCTTGAAAATTAACATGGAATGTATTCCAAGGACCTTTGAGGTATCTCATAGGAGATACCTTTGAAAGAACATAAGCATGTCCATTGAACCTATTGCATAAACATAAGCGATAATTCATAAAGACATTGGAAGAGGTAAAACCATGATCATTTGAAAACATGTCCATTAATCCAAATGAGAGTTTGGAATAATATACAAAAAAAATGCATGGATATGCTCATGATCATGTGATGATGGAAAAATTGATCCTCCATCTTGGTGGGATATTTTCTAGTTATCGACATGTAGGAAGATCTTGCAAGGGATAAAACAAAACCTTTATCCTCTTGCACAATTAAAAAAAAATTCCCTTTCATGTCCTCATGATTAGAAAATGTATTTGAAAGGGACATGTCACTAATGGGCCAAGTAAAATGGTTTCCCAATGAGAAATGAGAAGAAATAAGAAGGGAGGGAAGGGAAGAAAGAAGTGGTGCTAGCTCAAAAAAACTAAAAAAAATTGATTATGCTCTAGAGTCAATTTGGATGTTGGAATCTTTTACCAACTTATTTTTATACCTCATATATCCTTCTAGCATAGGGGAAAGATTCCCTTGGTTTAGGCTTGCTTGGTATTTTAATTTTACTCTATACTCTTCGAGGTAGATGGCAAACTTCTAAAGCATGGTCTAATTTCATCTAATTAGTTATTTAAAATGGTCACAAAACTTCTCAAGTGATACCAACTATTTTATTTTATCAACATCAAAAGACTCTTATGGTGTATTTATGAGGTTTTTTGGAGTGATGTGTATCATCTCTTCCTCCAAGTCACTTGCACCATCAAGACTTACCATCTTCCTTAATGAAACATATATATCTTTTGTTAAAGTATTGAGGGATCACTCTTCTCCTTTCAAATTGAATATTTCATCTTTGAGTATCATCAAAAAATGCTTGATTTCTAGTTGACACTCCTTGGGATTCTTATGATCATTGGGAGAAATGATCCTTTCTATGATCAAAGTATTTGTGCCCATATTTCATACCTCATCCATTTTACATTAGACTTCCTCTCATGTATTTAAATCCATCTCATATAAAATCATTTGAACATCACACTCCCTCTTATTATCTGCTATGTTGTTCAAGCATTTCAATGCTGAGTGGATTATTTATTTTACTCTAGTGTATATATATTCTTGCCATTTTTATGTTGCTCTTCCTCTAGAATTCAAATCATGAATTCAACCAAAATTAAATGACTATATTAAGAAGAGAGGATGCTTTGGAGAAATACTGGTAGTTGGAGTTACTACCTTGGGATCATTTAGTATCTTTTGCAAGTACAAGATCATAGCCTAATTCTATACCTTCAACTCTTCCATGGTGGCTTTGTCTTTATCCATCCTATGAACCACCATGTTTGCCAAAACTTGTGAGCTATGCTTTATCTCATTCCTTGATGGCTCCCCCAGGTTGTAGCTATGAAAAGTGTAACTCTCAAAGGAAGCATATTTCTTCAAATCATATAGTGGGAGAATGGATACGTCCACACTCCTTTCTCATATGGTAATGAATGTGGTCCTAAAATGTGTATTTGCCTTCTTGGGGGTTTTGGACTTACATTCCTAAGTGATCTTCACTACATCGATCTCCCTAATTTTTCTCATAATGCCCTTCTTCTTGACCTATTCCTTAACCCAAAGAAGGGGTCTCATCTAAAATCTCATTGATGTACTAGACATAGATGTAGGCCTTAAGATTATAAAGGGTGGTATCATTAGATTACTAGATGTAGGAAGTGCCAAATGAATGGGTTGTGGACTTAACACAAACTATTTGATTTCTTCATCACTTTCCAACTCCTTACCACCCTTATTTTCTCTAGGTTCCCCTTCTAGGATTGGATTTATCTACTCCAAAACTTAAAAATCTAGAAAAAATTGGTGAGACTCCTTAACAAACATTTCAATGGAGCTTCCTCATCTTGTTTATTGATTGGAAGGTTCTACACCCACTTCACATACTTTATTTATCTGAGCCTCAGGTATAGATGAGGCTATGATGACCTCCTTGTTTCCCTCAAACAACTCTTCACCAATCACAACATCTAGACCTTTATTATGGGTTGGAGAATGGACCTTGATGTGAGTAAGGATACCTTGAGCTACTTTAATTGAAATAGCATTACCTAAAGCAATCTCCTCAACATCTTTACTAGATTGGTCTAATTCCTCATTTATTTCTACATGGGTGGGGGTACCCATTTTTAGGTTTTTTCCACTACCTTCTTTTCTACTCACCTTCTCATCTAGTGCTAAACATGCCACCTTTGGAGGGGAAAGGATAAATTATGATGCCTATAGACCTATTTTTAGTCCTTCTTATGCAACCACCCCTTCAAGATTAGTGGTGAATTGAGTATCTAACTCTAGATCTACCTTATATTTCTCATCAAATTTATTCATTTCCTTAATTTCACCCTAATTATCTTGGCCTGGTGGATGGGTGATGACATTGTAAATAAATGTCTCTATATTCAATGAGATCATTTCCTTTTCTTGAAGTGATTAAACTTGAGTGGCTGCCTCAACTCCAACCTTCATAACATTTTCAAAAGAGAGGGGATCAATTTAGGCCATAACTTCCTCCTTATCACCCTTACTTTCTTCTCCTAAAGGACCCTCTTTTGTAAATAAACCAACCATTGGGACCTTCATTGGGGTCTGAGGTTTTTCCTTTAGAGTTCTTTGCCTAGTTCTTACTTGTGGAGGAGTGAATGCTTGCTATTTGTTCATCACCTCTAAAATGGGCCTATCTTCATCTAAGTCTTCTTCACCACTCATTTCTCTCAATATCTGAGCATATGAGGATTAATCCTCTTTCCTCTTCATGGGGAGTTCTGTAGAAGGTAGGTCTTTAAACACAACCTCCTTCCTCTTATTAAGAATCCCAACTAGAGGTTGTTGATTCCTTTTGATTATTTTTTCCTTGAGATGCCTTATCTCTTCCTCACCTCCTCTCTTCCTTAAATAAATATTTGGAGGAGGGGCAATGACTAGTTGTTGTACTAATGGGGAAAGTGGGATAGTAGTTACATTAACCACTTTGATGGTTACTTAGATGGATGGTACATTTTAAGATCCTAATGATGTGATGGATATTGGGGTGGTACTAGTCAATGTAACCTCTCTAATAGTAAATTTGTCCCAATTTATAGCCAAATTTGTTAACTTTGAGAAGGACAATCTTGACTTGGAATATGATGTAGTTATAGATTCCACATCAATTGGCTTGGTAAAGTCAACATCACCAAACTTACTCTTCCCTTTGCCCTTCACCACTAATGGTAGAGCCCAAGGAGCACCATTGTATTTTGGGAAGAAACCCTTTAAATCTAGAACTTGTTTGAGTTCTCAAAGGATAGGGGTGTCATAAGTACTGAGATTAACCCCATGCTCCTTTAACCACCTAAAGGTTCTTCTCATGATTATGGTGGCCTTCCATGGAATGGAATCCTTTTCATTAGTAGTGAACTCCACCTATGACATGACCTATGATTAAATATTGGGTTGATTATATACTCTAGATAGTGTCCTCTTATCATCTTCCATGTCTTTGGGGATGGGAGTTATATTGTAAGAGATAATTTATTACATTATCAGTCTCATATAATCTAAAATTTTGACATATTCCTTAGTATTAAAAGTGGATTAAATGTATAAAAAATGTGATTGATGCAAGATTACATTAGTCACTGTGTTCACCCACTATTTGATATCCTAGTTTAGTGTGGGTGGCATCTTATCAATCACATACTAGACCATATCTTGCTTTACTCCCTTATATTTGGTAATAAGTCATGAACAATGTCTAATTTTAAGTGGAAAATTGAAAGGTTTATTTACCTTATTCATCATTATCATCTCATGTGGGGGCACCATCTACCTACTTAAATCCATCACTGCTAGTCTATCATCCAAGTATCTCAGTAGTTTGTATGGAGACCCTAAGTAGACACTTACACTGATATAAGTAAATGATCAAAATTGAATATATCTAGCATAATATTTATCAATTGTGTCTCTAACCCCCTTGAACATCCTATTGAGGCTTCTTAGAGGATAGAAGACACTCATCATAGTATTAAAGAAATAATTGTAAACTCTATAAAAATTCTTCTTGAAGCCATCCAAAGTTATTTTGGTATAAACCTCATATATTCTCATCCCACTGGGATTCTTGGTGAGCCCTTTGAATGTATTATAATGTAGCAAGATATACATCAGGTAGGAGGACATGTAAAATATACCTATGAATTACTTGTTTGAGTGGATTGTAACTTAGAGTTATATCATCTACCTGTGTAGATTATCACTTAGAATAGTAGCCAAGTCTAGCTTCTTCCATTGTTTCAATATACAGATCAAGATTGTGGACATCCAAGGTTAAAATTTATCTATAGTGGGCATCCCATAAACTCTTGATACCATGACAATCACATACTAGGGTAATTACTTGAATTTTTCTAGTTTCAAACTCTTACACATTCTTGAGACCTTTTTCTTTTTCTTGACTATCCAAAAGGAGTTGATAATGTCCCATATTATCTTGTCATTCTTGTTTGCATACTCTTGACATTCTTCTAGAGAGAGTGTGATACTATCAGGCTGCGGAAGAATCCCAAGCATGGAACTAAGGGCCAAAGGAGTGCAAGAGTATAAAACTAATTAGCTTCCATTGATGACAGTCTTGGTATCTGGTTGGTATAATTTTGGCACATATAATCACTAAATCTGGGTATGGGGCAGCCAAGGGGAATGCTACCATAGGGGTGATATAACTCATTCCAAGGTTGAAGATACTGGGAGAGGGTTTGGATGTAGAAAGACATTTAAAAAGGCTGTAAAGTCTAACCCATGAACATATATATCTTTGATTTCATCCAAAATAGAAACAATGTTGCTCTTGATAGATGTTGAAGTCACTACCATTATTCTCTAGCTCTTTTAGTGTAATAACTTGAACTCAAATGAATTACTCAGTATGATCACACTTGAAACACCTTCAAACCTCCTCAAAGAGCACAATACAAGGAGATAAAAAACACTTATTGATAATATGGAGGGCTATATATAATTGAAACTGAAGACCTCTAAAGAATTCACTATAATCACTCTTTCATGATGCACATAGCTAGGGCACACAAATGTATTGAAGATGCAAGTAGAAGATCTAAATTAAAAAGGTAAATGTGAATGAAGGAAATTTACCTAGTTATAATCCTTTGCATTTTGAAATTATGGTTATCATTAATTGTTTGAAGCTTAATGGCTAATTACCAACTTCCCTCTTTAAGTCATTTGAGATCATTTTTGATAGAGGAAAGAGAAGGTGAAAATGTTTATTTTATGTTGAGTAATCCTCCTTGAGACACTTGGATTCATATAAGTAAAATATTTCATTCTAGTGTTTTTTTGGCTTTTAGGGACCTTTTGCACCTTGCACACCCAAAGGTAAGTGAGACAATTTAAAAAAAAATTCTAGAGCTTAAAAATCCCTGAGGATCTACCATGTGTAATCACTTATTTTTTTAAATATGGGAATTCGAGCCATCAATTACTCTTTTCACCTTGCCAACAAAAATACAAGTTGGGTAATCTCCAAAAAGGGCTTGGAACTAATAAAAACCTAATGACCTACCATGTGTCCAACTTAGATGCTAGCTCAGAATCTTATCCAACTTTCCACTTTTGCACCATCCTTCTTAATACAAAGAAGGGTGAAAGATTCTTTCGATCCCAAAAATTAGTCATAAGAGTCTCTTGAGAGAAATACATGTCTTTCATTTAGTTCATTAAGGAATTCATAACCTTAGTGAATAGAACACATTGAATGTGCAATATGGTAATTTCACCCAGGGCCCCAAAACATTTCTTCTTTGAGCATAAGGTAGAAAATCAATGTATGCAAAGAGACTTGGATATATTTATATCTTCTCATAGTGAATCTTCATATCCTAGATCGCTTCATCTAAAGCATCTAGTAGTACCTTCTATTTAAAGGAAAATTATACTCCTTCCATGAAGGAGAAATCCACTCTTGTCCCTATTTAAAATGTATCTCCTAGGATATAGATATCTTGAAGGGGAAATCCACTCTTGTACATGTTTACAATGTATCTCATAATAGATACATTGAAGGTATTACAAATGCCTTCAAAATATTGCCTAGTAGTCCTTCCATGGAAAGGAAAATTTCACTTATTCCTTAAAGGAGAAATCCACTCTTATAATTGTTTGAAGGGTATTTCTTAAGAGATACTTTGAAAGGGGAAATCCACTCTTATGCATGTCTAAGAGATATCTCCTAGGAGATACCTTAAAGGTATTACACATGGCTTCAAAATATAACATAGTAGTGCCTTTTCACTTGGAGAAGTCCACTCTTAACCTTATTTGAAAATTGATCAAACTCCAGGAGGTGATGGAATAGGCAAGCAATGTGAAGCTCATCAGATAATCAGCGGATAAGCATTGGTGTGATAGGAAGTCATCAAATGTGGGATTTAAACCTAGAGACTTAGTTCTCAAATATTAAATGTATCTCTTAGGAGATAACTTGAAGGGAAAATCCACTATTGTTCACACAAGTCATTCAAAACATTTATTGACAAAAAATGTTTGATGTAAAAATTCAAATAAGAAAGTCCAAAAACCCAAAGTCCTGAATAATAATTTTGAAAACCTTGCTTGGGCTTGTGAATTATTTGAGGTAGTTATTGTGCACACACAAAAAACTACACCAATGAAATCACTAGTACACATCTAGAAATATGAATCAACTTGAACTCAACTATC
Source organism: Torreya grandis (assembly GCA_037957365.1). Classification (NCBI taxonomy): domain Eukaryota; kingdom Viridiplantae; phylum Streptophyta; class Pinopsida; order Cupressales; family Taxaceae; genus Torreya; species Torreya grandis. Next base: position 351,629 of record JARHVA010003982.1, read on the forward strand.
TTAATCAACACATTCACCAATCTTGAACTCAACTATCTTAATCCCAAGAAGAACTTTTTTGAGTTGGCATGAGAGGGATTTTCTTGATGATGTCATATATATTATTGGATTGGAAAAAGGACACACCCCATATTGTCATGATGGGTTTTTTAAATTAAGACACAAATTTAGATCAAGAGGTTATATATTAACATGTGAAAGGTAATTATTATTAAGACCTTGCACATTTGGGGCTCTATAGGCTTGCATCACATTATTTTATTTGGATCTTAGTCCCATAACTTGTCCATTTCCATTTATAAAAAAATGAACAGTGAAGCTTGTAGAAGAAGTTTACAAATTTGCCATATGGCTTTGAACCAATTTCTTGCTTCGATTTAAGGAAAATAAATACATTTGGAATAAAATGGTCAAAGATGGATTGGATCCCTTCATGAAATGGCTCATTAGGTATGACACAGGGCTTTCCAGGGACATCACTCATAGCTAGAAAGATCATGAAGTCCATATGCATGGACTGAGAATCTTGATCACTAAGGAAATCATTAGAGAGACTACTGATATACATTGTTCTAACATCAAATAATTTAAGGACAAAAAGAGAAAGGAGGAGCTTCTCAACATTTTATTCATGAAGGAAAAGAAGAATCCTAAGATTTCATCCCAAAAAGGTTTCATGAGATCAAAAATACCAAGGAAATGGCCTAAAGTCTACCTCCAACTAATGAGGTATATTACCTTATAAGGAAAAAATATAATTATTTTTTCCCATCACTTCTTATTACTCAATCATTTCAAAGGCCACACCATTAACATTATTTTTTTCTACAGTCCTTGTAAGATTCAATACTGAACTTCAAGAACCCTTCAGTAGAAATACACCAAGGTTTGGATTTACTAATGATTAAGAGAGGGAAACCATAGTGGTCCAAAATTATCACTGAGGTGATTGATATCCCCAGTGAGAAGGAAGAAACTAAAGGGGGATGTATTTTACATAGAGTTAGGTTCTGATAATGAACTAGAGGAAGAAAATGTTGGGGATTCTACCAAACTAATGAAAGAGGAGCCCAAACTAGACATGGGGAGTCCTACCTATGTCCCTCCATTATCTACCAAAGGTAGAGGGGTTCCCAATTCCAATTCCAAGGTAGATATCTTGAATTCCCTTCAAAATTTGCACATGAATATTTCCATCCAGAAATTGCTATGTAATGAAATCATAGATGAGTTTGAAAAGTTACAAGGGCTACTGGGTCACATGCTAGTAGCCTCTAAATTAGGAAAGGATCATCCAAAATACACTTCTCAGTGCAACAAAACAACTTAAAGTGGCATAAAGGAGGATGTCAATATGGATATTGAGGAGGAAAAAGTGGAGATCCAGTCTACCAGCCTCAAATACAAAAGATAGCAAGAAGATAAGGATCAATTCATGTTAAGTTATACCAAAGGAATGAACAGCAAGGGTGATAGTACTACAACCAAGAATTTGTTCTTTTATTCTAATTTGAAATAGTTGGGATTTCTCTATCTCTTTTTGTTTGGTCTTAGGTTTTTTAGTTGATACTTTGTGTAAGTTTGGTGGCATGGGGCTTTAGTTTCCAAGTTTGTCTATTGCTCCTTTTTTGTCCTTTAACTTTGTCATGTCTACCTTTTAGGTTTCTTCTATAAAGGGAATGGGCCCCTTCAACTAAAATTTTAACCAATCAAATAAGAAAACAATATACATTGAAGGGCATTGTAATACTTTCATGGATACCTTGAAGGTATCTCCTAAGAGATACATTTATGCATAGAGGAGCCATTTAAGGTATTACAAGGCCTGTTATCTTGAAATAATTCCAATCATGTGTATTTTCAAGGTTCAAAGATACCTTTATGAATATAGTAACCATTGAAGGTATTACAAGGCCTTGTTATCTTGAAAGAATTCTAATTGCATTCATTTTCAAGGTATCTACTAGGATACCCATTGAAAGTAATGCAAACACATGTTTGAAAGTCTCTCCTATGAGATACCTAGTACCTTATAAAAATGAATTATGGTACACTCAAAGGTAATACAAATCCATTTAAGGTATCTCATTAGAGATACCTTGAAATAAAATTCCAATCATGTGCATGTTGAAGGAATGTTAGTAGATTATCAAAGAAATTATAGGTATAGATTTCACAATAGGAAGTAGAAAAGAATCATAATAACATGTGTGAATTTACACAATCTTCAATTTATAAAACAAAAAATATATAAATATAAAATAACATGGAATTAAGAATTATGGATTATAAACACCATAATACAAGATAAAACAAGCTAAAATAAAATAGAGTAAACACTGTGCACCATAAAAAAATAATATCAAAATAATATATAACTTTTTACATAGCTCTATCTCTTCACATTATAGCTTTCCAACATATAAAAATAAAAGAGACATGGAATTATTATATCTATTTCTTACCTAACAAGGCTAAAGACATCCAAAAGATACCCCACACACATGTCCCTACTCCATGTCCAACACTTTCACAGACTTAAACTATTGTTTCATCCCAAGATAAAATCTAAATTCTAACCTCATTTAAAGCTAGAAAAGATTAGCCTTTCATAAAAGTGGTAATAATTTCTCCAAGTTTTTTGGTTTTCCATACTTGCCTACCACCCTTTATAGTTCTTAAACTATAAAACTTGAACTGCACATTAACCTACTATATAGGTTATGGCTGCCCAGACTGCACCTTTATATGCAACTTTCTCTTATGCAAAATTGCTTGGAGCTCATATGGTGGAATGAATTTAGGTTCATATAAATATGTAGAATATCTAGTTTAACCTATGATATTTCATTCTTGAACATTTTCTAATTATCAAGTACTTTCCACACCATGGTAATCAAAACATGTAGTAGAATCTAAATGACCATCAAATTATGCACATCTACTTCTTTTTTTAAGATAAGGAAGTCTATAAAATTTAACAACTTAAGTTGGATATTTAACACAATATCATCTAACCTATCTATAGTCCTTTGGGATTAAATTATCACAAATGTGTTGTGCATTGTCTCATTTTGCTAGACCTAGAGCTTCTTCATCACTGTATCCCTAGCTTCTAAAAACTATTGAAATGCACCATTTAGTGTTTCCCCAGTAGCCATTTGATTATTTACTATAATTTTAACTTTATCTACCATTGTGAACTCTAGTTTAGCATAATCTAAGGATTTATCAAGATGCTACCTCAAATCATGCATTCTTTACATAATCTACTTATCTTGATGCATAGTTGTATCTAAGACCTTTACATATTCCTATAGAAGTTTAAAAATTCTTTTTGTCTCAGTGCAGATAGCCTATCCTTGGGTGAATAGTTTATGTGCACTCACCCAATCCTTTATTAGCTGAGTCAACAATGTAGTGAGTTGTTTGTCCTTGGACATTACTTGATTACCAAGGACTTGCACAACTAGAGTAGGACAAGATGCATTGATAAGCTACCTAGCCTTAGTAATTTGATTTTGTGCTTCTATTTTCTCCTCATTCATCCAAAAAACCATCTATTCCAAGTTTGAAGCCTTTATCACAATGGATTTTTGGAATGCATTTGCTCCTTCAATTTCCTTGGACAATGGTAGCTAGAAAACATCCAAAGACATCTCCATAGAAGTGGAAGTAAGAATAGTGGATCTCATTTGGATAGTGGTATCTAGGGATGCCTCCATTACATATACATCATCTATTTCCATATCAAATTATGAGTTCTTCAAATATTTATATTTGATAATCGTGACACCTCTATGCATGAAAAACTTTCTTGACTCAACCAGAGGGACAAGTGTATCCTTATGTCTCATCATGCCCCTAGAATTCACTTGATGGACACTAATTTTTATGGCTAGCTCTTCAAAAGATACCAAATGTTTGAGTATGGTGCTTAAAGGATTCACTCAATGAAGACTACATTTTTTGTGCATCAATGGCTATACCGTGCTCCCTTCCTCTAGTAAATATATAAACTTCGAACTAGATTCTATATCTTTTTCATAATTTTTTTCTACAAGTTCACACTAAGCTTCTTATTTACCTACACAATCTACAATAATAGTTGGAAGGGGTTGCATAATGTCTACCAAATGGTCACTACTTACCTTATTGTTCATTTGGTAAGTACACACTGCTTTCCAAAAAAGAACTCCTTTTCCTCATCTTTATTGTAGACCTTTTGACTGGTGTCTTCAATCATGAATTAAATAAAATCCTATTCATCAACCCAAAACATTATGAGAGCATACTCCCAAGATATTCTTGGCACATATGGGTTATATTACCAAGACTTCATTTACCTTGGTCTCTAAAAAATTTTGGACAACTGGGGTGAGGCCTGTGGTTCTGCAGCTGGCTACAATTATTCTTTCTCTTGCCAGCCTTGTTGTGTGACTAGGGATCTCTATCTCCACAATTCAAATTATGATTCAACAATTATGATGAAATAGGGAATTAGATTCATAGTTGGCATGGCCAACTCATGCACCTTGATTTTAATACCATTATACAATTTGTTTATCGATGTATGTTTCCCCAAATATTGGATGACATCTTGTGGAATTTGAGGGTGAAACCTGATCAAAGCTAGAACCTCAACTCACCATATGTTAAATCAATCCATTTGATCATAATATTTCCATATTGTAGTCTAAGTTATGTTTGCAAGGGCAATAGTAGGCCAAAAGTCTATAGTAACATTAACTTGGCCTAGCAGGGACTTCCATTGGGTGAAGCATAACAAAAAAAAAAAAATGATATTGGAAATTTTGTGAGCTACATAAAAGTACCTTCTTGATATTAGTGGTAAGATCAGATGTGAGAAACTCAGGATGATTGAAGTTCTCATTCTATTTTATCATGTGATACATAACGTCAATTACTCCTTTTGTTACTTGATTGTCTTGCTTTGTTATCTACTAAAACCTCTTTGTAATACACTCTACCAGAATGCACATTGCAACATCCTTAATGGAGTCAATTGGGGTTCCTCTACCTTCCCTAGTGAGAAACTTATCCTAAACATATAGATGAATTGTTAGTGTGGTAGACTTATATCACAATAATGATTTTCCATGATTTGGGAGGCCTATAGCTCTCACAATAGTATATGAATTTATACACATGATGATATCTTTAGACAAATGAATAGCCCTTTGGATATATTTTCTTAATAAGGTATGCATGACCTCATACAATTTACCAAATTTAGGTAACTTGATTATCCTCTCTGCTTTAGAACCCCAAAGTAGATGTTGAAGTGCAAGAGCTCCTTCTTATGCACCTGGTTGTGTTGATACAATGAAGAGACTAACTTCAACTGTTTATACAAATTTGAAGGGATCTAAGTCATTGAATTTGGTTTGTTGAAGACCTAGCCCATTTATTCCTTCTCCACATCTATGAGTGGAATCAACAACTTACTCCTATCTATGACTAAACCTATAATCTACACTATTTGATTGATTTATTCTACCAAAATTTTGGGTATCAATTTTTTTGCATGAGAGTATATCAAGAGTAAATAGTATAATATTATTCTTCACCAAAGATTTTAATGTTTTTTCATTGTTCTTCAACTTTATTTTATAGATTTTGGCATCCTATTTGCTCTTGTCAACCTTTTTAAGTGCTGTAATTACCTACACATGATCACTCTTCCTCATCTTTAATATTTTGGCTTTGATGGGGACCTTTTTTGTCTCACAAATATTGAAATTACCCCATATCCTATCATGTCCCAACTTGATCTACCTCAAAAAAGATGTAACATTTAAAAACACCATGTCATTAATGGTCTTGCATGACTGTTAGCAGTCCATCTACCATACCTGTCTTATCACTATCACGTTCTTGACCTTAAGTCGAGATTGATGTACAATTTTTTTAATCAAATTGATCCTTAATATCCTTTATTTAGTAATGTATAAACTATGATATTTTACATTTTGAAATTCATTTAATAAGTTATGTTATACATACCCATAAGATCCTCTTAAACTCTACAAGCACATAATAATAGATGCAGTCATTAATAGAACAAGAGTCCTTGGCCAAGGACAAAAAAATCCAATAGTTAAAGAATGACCTCACTACCCACTCCTAGATTATAGGTATCTTATTTAGGAGAGAATATAGAATGCAGCCAAAAAATTAAAGAAACCACTTGGGTTCATCATGAACTCACAACAACTAAGCACATAAGTGAGCATGGTCACAAATTTGAAGTCTTAGTCCCTTCTACTAATGACACATGTTGTCATCATGTTCCTCAAGAAATAAGGGAGTTCTTATTTGAAGAAAAGGCATGCCATTAGCCCAAGGAAGTGGGCCTCATTTTTAATAATAATTTTAGAGGTAGTTCAGAGGGAGACACGTGTCACCAAATCACTTCTTAAATATCCTTCAAATTTCATACATGAAGTTCCATCTATCAGTCTCTGGGTAAATGGAATGGAGACACTTGGCATAATCATAGAGAGTCACTCACCCAATGAACTTGAATTTTTTTTCAAGTGTTAAAATGTTACAAGTTCATGGGCGCATGCCACATACCCTTAAGCTTAATTTTGTGGTTACCCTTGAAGGTATTACCCAATATTACCTTACAACCTTGAAGGGTTATCATATGCATGTTTTAATGTTATCTCCTAAGAGATACTTTCAGAATTTTGGGTCCATAATAGAGGTTAAAATCAAATACAAGATCCCAAAATATAAGAAGCTAATCATTTTCCATAATTTTGCTCATTATCATTTTGTATTTTAATAACATACATGGTTGAATATTGACTTAATTAGCTATTTTTCTCTACATGGATATTTTGCTCTGATGCATGTTTGAAATTTATCTTTTAGGAAATACCTTCAAAGTAGGATGAAGCAAGAATTGAAGTATGCAGTATATGATTTTAAAATCTATTATTTTATTGGATTGACATAAACCATGCCACTAAAAAAAATGTTATACATTACATTTTTAACATTTTTAGGTTTTAACATATCTCCATGCTAATTTCTTGGTATAAATATAGCTTTATCTCCTACATATAGGTATAAATTGGACTAATTTTATAAATAACCTAATTAACAACTCTTCTCATGTCTTTTACAAATGTCCAGCTAAAAAATCATATGTCAAAGGATTTATAATGTGGAGACTATGTTTCTCTCATAAATAATGGTAAGTTCATTGGTGAAGGAAGAATACAGAAAGTGGTAGGTCCAAATGATGAATGTATAAAACCCATAAATATCACTTCCACATGCCATAATGAAGAAATACCTATTGGATGTGTAAGTGTTAATGTGATTAATGCTTTTGATCTGACTTTATCACTTCCATTTCTTATAGCTTTTGTGGATAATTTTGGGGATGTAGTTGATAGTTTTACTAAATGAAACACAAGAATGATGCAACCTACCACAAATAAGTTTTCTGTAGGTAATGACATGGAACAAAGTCAAAATAATTTATGTCTAGTTCTGCATATACAACCATTGCAACAAGAAAACCCTTACTTAGACTCATTTGTTTAATATATAAATGATCCTACCATAATTCAAAGCCTAAGATTTTTTTTGGGAAAAGGGTACATCTATTGCACAAATGTATAGCTCTTTGAAAATGATGAAAAAATTCTTTTGGTTATATTGAATTTGCACAACCAAGGGAGATTTTTAGTTGCATTCCTATCCTGATGTTAGAAAATGAATTGGGAATTTACATAAGGAATGTTATACAACATTGTGAGACTTGAAGTACAAAGGAAATTGAAATATCTATCATTGGATGGCCTTCCAATAAAATAGTGGACACTGAGACTTGTACATGAATCATTTTACATACATGACACCAAAGGAGAAAGAAATTAAAAGCATTTAGGACATAGTGGATAATGAAGTCACTCCTTTCCTGACATTCCCAATGTAAAGGCATAATTTTTGTAAGCTCATTCCTAAAAATACTTGGGTTGAAAAAGAAGTCAGCCAAATAATTTACTCAGCCAAGTGGAGTTTGATGAAAGCATGGATAGTGAGATTAAAATAATGTATGCAGATAAATGTTGTACCCAAAAATGTTTTCAATTAAGATTGTCATTTGAGATTCTAAAATCTACAAAGATGAAGTTGTTTGATTCCACCATAATAGATAGGAGGCAACATGTCTTGGAAACCCTTTCTTTAGGTTTGTTTAAGAAAAAAAAAAAACTAGCATTAATTTTTAGGGTATAGATATCTATTTGGAAGTTGGGATTAAAATATATGGATTGAAGAGAAGTAACTTTTTTGACATTCAAAATTGTCACAAAAATGGGGAATGAAATGCATTCCATGCAGGGAGATTTTGACAAAATCCATAAAAGAAGACAAGGTCAGCCCATTATGCATTAAAAAAACTCTATAAGAGATAGAAATTGTTCCCCCTAAATTAAATTATGGAAAACAAAATAAAATGGTGATCCAAATGTTCTAAAAGGTAATCTGACAAAAATATATTTCAAAGACTTAAAAAATAAAGAAATATTTGTAGATTTCATTATTGATAAAGACTCATATAGAAGTAGAAAAAGAGTGAAAAATAAATTAAATATAACTTGAATAAGTATGTATAATAATTCAATGAATTTGGTTTAACTAGAAATAGTAAGTTGAAGGATCTAGCATATTAATTCCAAAACATCCAAAACATTATGAAATAAGACATGTTCCCTTATGAAGTTGATTGCACAAGAGAGTTTTGGCTTATAACTTATCACGACATACCCCTGCATAGAGATCTGAACAAAAAAGTTCATGATAACACCCTTGATTTTGGAGTGGCATCTATAGATACATATGTTGGTCTAAGAAGCAAAAGAACATGAATTGCATTTGATCCAGCTCAAGATGTGAAAATTAGAGATATGTTATTTTTTAGACATGATGATTCTATAAGAGTGTACTACACTATATAGGTTTCTAGATCTAAAATTAATATTGAGATACTAAAAACAAATAGGGATATATAATGAAGGGTCAATGTATCTTGGTTCATCCCAGTTCATATAGGGAAAAAAGATGTAGAAGAAGTAGAAATTTATTCAGGATGCTTGGACAAAAAATGGAAGCCAAACCCAACTGACACATCTTTACGATCCATACTCATAAATAGTATCATCTATGCTTGGAAACTAAATAAAAATTGGAGAAGTTATACACTTTTTCTCACTAATTTTTTGAAAGGCATTATAATAGACTATTTGAATGCATCATCCCACTAAGCGCTAACAAAAGTAGTGATAAAAAGATTGGGAAATTTGAAATGGTGTTTCCTTAATTTTGGAATGAGAAACATTGAATGTTTTTTTTTCTTTCAAAATTTAGTCCATTTTTTGAGAATGTATAATGTTTTATTGTTTTATTTATTTATATTTATTTCTAGTGGCACTTCACATTTTAGGTCTTGGGAAATACACTTTTGCATTTGAGTTTTATAGTTTCTACTATGATAATTTAGTATTTCGATAAATATGAATCTATTTAATAACATTTAACTGTTAGAACATAACTGTGCATCCTTCAAAATGGTATTTGACAAAAGGTCTTCATAATTTGCACATCTAAGAATTTAGTACACTGTAGCTTTTGTGTTTTGCAAAATATAATTTGGCATTCCTATGTCTACGCCTCATAATATGCATCATTCAAGATTTGTTCTTTAGCATTTATATATCGATAAATGTTATTCAAATTTTCATGTGGCACCTAATATTGTTCAAGATAATATGAGATAAAATTTGATGGTCATGACGATGTCGCTCAAATCAAATTAAACAAATAGCTCATGATCTAATCAACCAATGACATTTGGCATCCCAATCATCTTAGATGTTCTAGATAAAATATCGATCGAGTGCATGATTGATGCCTGAATTATGATTCCTTAATAAATATACTACCAAGTCTTATAATATCTATAAATACATGGTCTGTAAACTAGTTTGAACACTCACATAATTTGGACTTATTGCAAATATATAATATAGGTGTGATTTATTTTTTATAAGTCCAAGTAATTCTTGATGAAGTCCACTTTATTTAAGATAATTTTTAATTACTAACAAATAAATTATTTATGATCATTTTAAATAACTTGGACTTATCACAAATACATTAGATAGGTATGAGTTATTTTTAATAAGTCCAACTTAATCTCAATATAGTCCAATTTAATCTGGATATAGTCCAATTTATTTTTGATAGTTTTTGAAAATTTGGATTGTTGAAATGTACAAATTATACAAAATAGTCCTTTAGTGCATAACTACAAGAAAGGGTATTGTTAGAAGAAGAAGAATTATGTAGAGAAATATAATAAAATCATAGGTTAAATGCAAGTTCAAGAATATTAGAAGAAGAATACATAGTAAAGAACCATTCATTAGAAGAGAACACTTCCATGTAGTCCAATGTATTATATTCTATTAGGAGATTTTAGCTAGGCAGACATGAAGGTGATAGTTGGGAAGGACCATTTTTAGAATAAGTGATCCATTGGGGTAAAAAAATTCATATTAAATCTATTATAAAGGTTTGAAAGACATAGGATTAGTTGAAACTCATCAAAAAAATGAAGGAAGCACAAAAAATAAAGTGTGCATGTTCACTCTCCTAGTGTACAGAATAATACACAGGTAGGATCACTCAGAATGCAACCTTCTTTGATAAAAGTTATGAAAAAACTCCATATGTACTAGTAAAGATGATTACTTATCTAGGAGGTTTCATAAACTTAGCCCATTATGATGGGGTCCATGGATCCCGAACAATACTTTCTAACTTGCAAAATGAGATGGCAAGCTAAGGGAATCACTGATGAATCTATTCAAAAGTGTGAATTAGTAGGGGAACTAGCTAATAGAGCATTGGAGTTTATATATCAAAGAGAAATTTCTAAGGCAAGTTAAAAATACATTGAGGATTAACTTGTCACAAAATTCAAGGTCAATAAATACACTAATTAGAGTATACAAAGAATCTCCTATTACCAATTCTAAAATTAAAAATACACTATAGGATTTCATGAAAAAAGGGAGAAATTCTATGAGGCATATAAGCCTAAATTAAATTTATGGTGTAAAGAGTGAATAAAAGGACACCATAGAAATTATTATCATAAAGTCAAGACAATAATATGAAATCTACCAAGTATTAGGGCTTGCCACAACATAATGCCACCTTCTACAATAATATATCAAGAACATATAGACCCTGTATTGAAATTTTTGCAGGTTTACTAACCATGATGAAAAGAACTGTAAATATTTATAGGAGCCAAAGTAAGGCATTGCTAAAAATGTATTCACCATCACTACATGGTAAATGCCCTCAACAAAGCTGATGATCCCAAGATAAGAGGTAGATAAAGATTGTGTGACCCATATGAATCTATAATGGATTCTGAGTTTACCAAAGCATCAGACTCAAGGTCTAGATGGATGTACCTCTTATTCACCAAGATGGGCACCTCCATCCCCTTAGTACTAATATGCAACACCCTATAACTCACCCATAACATAGTATCAAAAAATAATTTGGGCCTCACCAATTGTGCAACAATAATTTAGGATTGGAGATAATAATCAGTTGCACCAATATATGAACACTATGAAACCATAAGGAGGATATTAAGGTGGATATAAATCCAATGGAGGAGGAGCTCAAGGTGGATGCAGAGGAGGATACCAAGGGGGTAAAAGGAATAACTGCTAGAGACATCCTCTATAATACTACCTGTACAGAGAATATAATCACGTCTAAAAAAATTTCCCAATAAACCCACGAAGGAAATCATACTATGTATATTGTAGAATCTCTGACCAACATGAAACAAAAGACTGCCCTATTTTATAAAAATAAAGGAAGGATGATGTTATTCAAAATATGAATATGGTATGTGAACAACCTAAAGAAATTATGTTCTTGAATGTTGTGACATGATAATAACATGTAAACTAAGGTTTACCTCCATTAGAAATGCCATAGGATTAGGTGATCTAAAAATATAAATAGGATAAGTAACCAAATCTAACTATAAAAAATAACCTCATGTATGAAGCTATGTAGATGTTGAAAAATATTCAACATTAGGAGACTATTGATGGTGATGCTAAAACAATTAATGCATAAATGTGTGGCTAAATTATAAATATTATGCATCAATATGGAGTTTTCACTATGCTCAAATACCTATGAAAACTATTAAGTACATTGCACAATGAATATATCTCATAGAATATCATGAATCTGCTATATAATCTGCTAGAATGTGCATAATGTGGCCAACAAAAGACATAAAAATTGGTCTAGTATATCAAGATGAAGAAGCCCTAGGATTTTGACACAAGAATTGATATTGAGGTTGCTTTTTATAAGTTTTGAGCATAGTCTATGATGTTTGGTTTTCATTGATATCAAAGAGAGCATGTCATACTAATGCATTAATGAAAAAGTGATCAGATTGATGGTTTGGAGAGTGTTTGATTTAGTGAGGTAATTTATGGATGTTTTTGATTATATGGACATATTATAAAGACCCTATGGGATGTTATGATTGCTTAAAGTTATTATGAAAGTAAATGGAATTCATCAGAGTATTCAATTGAATTTTTAAGTTCAATTAGTCATCTTGACAAACAATGCTAAGTAAATAGTTTGATGGCATCATATTTCACACATGTAAAGGTTTTAGGAGCAATTTGATACATGGATAGATTCCCTTATGTGAGGAGATCATATTGTTCAAGTTTTAGGTTTGGAAATGGAGCATAGAAAAATTTATTAAGGTGAAAATTTGGCTTCTCAGATAGAGTTTACCAAGTTCCCATACTTAGACAAATTTGTGATATCGAAGATCTATGATGAGTGTTTAATTAGATCATAGATATAATGATGAGAATTTATTATGATTGGATGAGGATCAAATGGAACATGTGATATTTGTAAATAGATATAAATGGTTCATGTGAAGTAAATTTATCAAAATTTATTGAGATTACACACACTAATGACTTGTGTCTCAATCTCATTATTTTGATAGAAGATCATTGGCACATGAGTGTTCATATAGATAGAGATCAATAGAGTGCATGATATTGTTAGTAATGATCCAATGGTTTGTATTAATTCAAAATGTAAAAGGATGCTTATAAATAACATGGAGATGCCAAGTGGTAGAATTTCAATGGATTCAAACAGTCAATGTGCTCAGAAGGCACATGAGGGTGTCAAGTGTCTTAATCATGGATGCTTGTGTCAAAGATCAATGGAGAGAGATAAAGAGTTAAAGATAGGATAATTATAAGGATATTTGTAGAGCATGTTTTTTCAAAGTTTCTAGGGAGCATGAGATGAGGCCAAAGTGTCTGGTGTTTAGAATTTACACAGTGACCGATGGAATTTGAATATTCAAATTAATGAGGGAAAACTAGTGCTTAGTATTTTGATAATATATGTTGATCTGAGACAAATTTGAAGGTGATTCAAAAATAAAAGTTGAATATAAATTCAATATAGATCCAAATAAGTGAGTTATAATGTTTGAATATCTATACAGTCAAAGATATTAAGCTCCAAAGTTGACTATGTGTTTGATCATGTTCTGTAAGTGACCCAAGAAGGATAATTGAGTTGTTATTGATAGTATTTTGATGCATAAAGATGAAATAAATACTATATAGTGTTTTATAATACATAAGGACTATATATATGGATTTATAAGGTTTTTCCAATCCATAGTTAGTATGAATAAAGACTTATAATTTGACTATGTTTATTGAATGCATTGACAATTTGAGTGAACATCTTGCAGAGGTAATTATAAGGTGTTATAATTAGAGTTGAGTAAAAAAATGAATATGAATATGTAAATAAAGTATCAAAGGTTCATGATAAGGTATTTTAATTTTTTTCCCATAGTAATTTATGTAGAGTTAAAATAGTTTGATTTTATTTTGATTGTATGTGACCAGTCTGAGTGATCATCATGAGAGAGTTGAATTGGGTGATTACATCCTATGTTTAAGTGCCTAAATAAAATGGAGGTGTTAAATAGGTCCTAAATGGTTCACTCATGTGACCTAATAATATGGATATGTGAAATATTTGAGTAGTTGCTTCAGAAGTTTGAGATAATGTTATCTATGTATGAAGACCTAAAGAATGAGGAGCCTTATTGGTAGGTTCAAATGTAAAGTTCATTTTTTAGGTGGAATTAACCCATGAGGGAGTGAAAAAATGTCTATTGGAGATATATTTTATATATTCAAAGCTTTGGTAGAAGCTAAAAGTGGTCCAAGTAGTCTCACATGTAATGTGTGAGTATGAAGGCCTAATTGCTTTAGGTCTCACCAAGACCTAATGGTGGTTTGGGGATAATGAGGTGATGGATGACCTATGAGAATGGATTTGATAGATATATTATCATTATATAAGTATCAAGGGTAAAGGAAATTATTATGGTAGACCAAGAAGATAATATTCATGAAGACTTTATAAAGAGCGAAAGTAAAGGTGATGGTTTTGATATTTGAGTGAGCATAGAGTTGAGAGGTGAAGGACAGAGGAGAGTGAGGGTGCTTAGTGGATGAAATAAAGAGTAGAGCATGTTGAGAATTATGTATGACCTATAGTTTATAATTTTGATATCAGATAAAAGTATTTGTAGGTTTGTTAGCTAAAAATTATTGAAGAGGTCTAGGTTGATCCAAAAGGATATTTTAGATGTTTTGAGTGTGAGCAAATGATATGAGATGTTTGTTTGAGAGTGGAAGATGAATTGAGAGGTATATTAGAGTGTGGAATATGTGTATGACATCATGGTCATGTTTTTTATGTTTTTAAGGTAAACTTATAGGTTTATTTGTTGTTTATGAGAAAATAAATGTAGAGTGATCCAAAAGGTGGTTTTAGATGTATTAAGAGGGTGTGAAGGCTAGAGAGAGTGTGTAGAGTTGAAGAGAGCTGATATAAATTGTATCTCCATCATATTGGTAAGAAATAAATTATAATTATATGTTTTATTTTCATAGGTTTTATTTTGGGTGCTCAACATCTAGGGTGTTGGTTCCTCCTTGCAAGGTGAAGCTTGCAAAAATCTAGTTGTGTTGGTGCTCAGCTAGATAGGGGCAGATGATCCTTGTAAAGTGGGTGCTTCACTAAAGGTCTCATGTTTGTGATCATCTTATAGGATAAATATTACATGTGTTTGTAGAATTTAGAGTGGGTTTTATTCCCCAAGAGGGTTTTCCACGTAGATCTTATGTTGTATGTGTGATCTTGCATTGCCTATTATTCATTTTTATAAATGACTTGTATATTATATGAATGCTTGTGGTAATTTATTAAGGGTTTATAAAGGATTAAAATTAAAGTTGAAATATATTTCATCACTAATTCACCCCCTCTCAGTGATTATACCTCTATTAATGAGATTTTGAATGTTGTCTTTGATTTTGGTAACATAGTTAATATGATTCCTAGATCTACATGGGAAGCTATTATATGATCGAATCTAAGCTAAAACCTATTAAATCTAATCTTGGATCATTATGGGAAGGTTGAGCCTATTGGTAGATTAGAAGATATGCATATGATGGTTAAATGACAATTAATATAAAGCACAATTATCTAGAGGCACATCAAGGTGATAAAGTTATTGTCATTCCTCTTAATAGAGCACACAAGCCTTACATAATTATAAATAAACCAAATTCTCCATATGATACACAAGAAACCATTTGGATGAAGGTGAATTATGAGGAAAACCCAAAAACTTTTTACATAGTTGAATGCAACTTTCTATACCAGCACACTAAACATTAGGTACAATCCTTACTCACTTAGTAATTGAAGACACTAGAATAATGGAGGCCCAAACTAGTAGCTATGTAGCCAATGGTAAACTATTTTGTCATCAAAAAGTGCATGTCTATATTTGTAATTTCTCCTACTCGATCAGAAGTTGATTTCCTTTGTCAAGCTAATGATCACATACAAGACTACATAGATTCAACAAGGGAAGGAACTTTTCCATGGGAAAAAACTTCATCTATTAGTGGTGACTCAGATACCCACCTCCTTAATTAGGCATGAGGTGAACATGAAATTTAACCAATGTGAATGGTCTTTGTGCATGAGCACCAACTTCTTATATACTATGTAGTGGAGGACATCAATGAATTCATTTTGTGCTTACAATTTCATATACTGACCATCAACCAATGGGTTAGTGCTCTAAATTATTCCCTAAAGGGAATTTTTATGACATGGTTGGTAACTCATCATGATGACTAGCTTGAATGAGATGATGCCTATGAGTTCATGATCAGTAGGTTCCAACTATTATAGTTTATCCACACTAATTGACCATTCTTTCAAAAAGGTGAGTGCCCCAAAATTCACATATATAAATGTGTTGAAGTCTATAATGAGGAATGTGTGGTACCAAAGTGTTGGGTTCACATTTTACACTATACACTTGCTCCATTACCAGTAACATGGTACATGCACCAAGAGCATAGAAGGGAGACCAAGCATTGGGCATAAGTCCATAGTGAATTTATATAAAATTTGATGCTTGAAGATGAAAATCCTTTGGTTCACAATGTACTATAGAAACTCAAGTAATTTTTATGCCATGGGTACATAGAAGACTTGAGTACCACAACAAAATATACTACATAGAAAAGCATAGCCTTTAATATCAATGTGACACTTCAAAGGTACAAAGTTGCTAAGTATAAATAACAATCTCTGATGCAACCATCTCACCAAATACAAGAAAAGACAAAAAACATTAAAGATTCTAATTCTGATGGGGTTTTAGATCCAAATGAATTATTTGAGCTAGAGTGACTTATATAACCACTCAAGGACACTGGAACAACATTGAATTAAAAAGACAAGCTACACAACATCTAATTCCTAAATATGAAGGGAAAAGGAGGATAAATGTAAATTTTGATGAATAAATATGAAATATTTATAAAAAAAATAAAAATACATGCCATAAATATCAGAAGGAGGTTTCAAAATTGGCAAGCATAGGTGGCTATTAGATATAATCTAAAATTTTAGAATATATACAACTTTTGAGGGATTATCAACATGTTTTTCCCACTAAATTATTAGATGTTTGAGGAGTTGACACACATTTTAGAGAGATGAACATTTAACTAAAAGAGTGCACATGGATTATAGAGAAGTATCCATATAATCTCAATCTAAACATGAAGTTGAAATTAAAATCTAAATTAGATAGAATGCAAGATGTAGGAATAATCTATCTAGTAGAGAAAGTAGATTAGGTAATCCCTATAGTATTCCAACCCAATAAAATAGGAGAAATTTGAGTATGTGGGGATTACCACATTTTAAATTATGCTTGTGTCAATGATCCATTCCTAATTCCTTTTACATATGAAGTTTTGGAGTCCATCACAGGACATGAAGTATATTATTTCACAGATGGTTTAAGTGAATATAATTAGATTCCAATTGCAACATAATATATATCCAAAATGAATTTTGAAATAGGATGCATTTATTTTGTGTACAAGGTCATGCCTTTTTTCCTTAAGAATGAACTTGAAGTGTTCTCTCACATAGTGGTTATAACATTCTAGGATTTCATTCATGACTTCCTATAAGTTTATCTAGATGATTAGCTAGTTTTATCCTTATTAAAATAACACTTGTATAAGTTTTTTATAATGTTAGAATGATGCCAAACTCTTTGCATCACTTTGAGTGTGAAGAAATGTTTATTTTTCACACCCTTTGGTATTTTGCTTGGATATGTATTATGTAGTAAAGGTATTCTAGTAGATCAAGAAAAAATAGTAGTAATATTGAGTATGCCTCCCCCAATTACTTACATCAAAGTTCATTATTTTCTAAGACATACAAGATACTATCATCAATTTATCAAAGGCTACACATCTATTTCATCTCCATTGGAAACTTTACTATGAAAAAATGCAAAGTTTATCTAGATTTCAAAATGCCAAGCAACCTTCATTGAGCTAAAATAATGACTAGTTACTATGCCCATAGTTATTTTTCCAAAGTGGAGCAAGCCAATTAATGTACATGTGTATGCTTCATGTATCATAGTTGGTTTTGTGCTTGTGCATCCTAAAGATGGTGGGCTTAACTATCATATTCATTTTGCTAGATGAAAAATGTCTGACATTGAGAAAAACTATACAACCATGGAATGAGAATCATTGGACATTGTATTCTCCTTTAATAAATTATGTCACTATATATTTAGAACATCATTCAAACTATTCACTAACCATCAAGCTTTGCAATACTTTTTCAACAAGCCAATGCTAGGAGGGTGCATCTGTCACTAGTTGATGTTATTCCTAGAGTTTTAATTTTGCATAAATGTAATACTAGGAAGAGAGAATGTAGGACTATACCATCTTAACCACATAATAAATGCTAAAGAGCTAGAATAATTACAAGAATACTCTCCTAATGCCCATCTTTTCTATGTCTCTATGATTTTTGAAAAATTCAAAGCCATTGCCAACTTCCTAAACAAGGAATCTTCCCTGTGCACTATCAAGAGCATGATAAGAATTAGTTTGTTACTAAATCCCTTCCATATACCACTATTAATGGGTTTTTTTATTACTTAGGGGAGGATGAAGTATTGTGTAGGGTTGTTTTATAACATGAACGAACTCAACTCTTGTAGGAAGCACATCAAGGAGTCATAAGAGGACATTTTATGGGAGAATCTATGGTTAAAAATATTCTTCAGAGCAGATTATGGTGGAAAATTTTATTCTATGATACACACAAGGTTGTGCAACACTATGATGTCTACCAAGTCATGGGTAAACCATTCCAAAAATATGAGATGCCTTTGTATCCTCTATTAGCTGAGTAGTCATTCAAACAATTGGGCATTGATTTTGTAGGACCTATCAGCCCATCGAGCAAGCACAACAAAGCAAGATATATCATCACTATAATGGACTATTTTACTAAGTGGGTTGAAGCTACTGTAACATATAACTATGATGTGGAGAATGTAGCAAAGATTCTATATGAAAATGTCATTATAAGGTTTTGATGCCTTATAAAATTAGTCAATGATAGATGAATGCACTTTCTAAACAATACCATCAAGGCTCTGACCAAAGAATTTATGATCTCTCATCATAAAAGCACTATGTACCATCTACAGGTCAATGGAGAAGTTGAAGGTTCCAATAAAGTACTGGGTAAAATGATGACAAAGGTCTATGATGTAAAGTGGGATGACTAGGAAGATTGTATTCATATGATTTTATGAGTATATCACACACATTACAAAAGGGTTACAAGATTTATGCCATTTTAGTTGGTATATAGTCTTGAAAAAATCATGCCAATGGAATAGTTAGTACCCAACTTATGCATTTTCATGGTCATGAGTCTCAAAGATCATGAGTCTCTTACTAACTACCTTCTTGAACTAAATCAGATGGATGAGTTTAGATGTAGAGTAACCTAGACATAGGAAGTGCACAATCAGAGCCAACAATCATGGTATGATAGGAACTTGTGCTAAAAATAATTTCACAATGATCAACCAATATTATTATAAGATAATCATTTTAGAGCCCTACATTATACATGACCTAACATAACAAGGACCATGGTTTTAAGAGATATTCAAGGAACCATGTTACTAGGGTACGTAAATGGCTATAGGCTTAAGCGCTACCACCAATAGTCAATTGATCTCATTCTAAAAACTAAATGAGTGATGAGTATCACCATGTAGATAAGGATTTTCCTATTTTTGCATGTTTTGTGTGAGTGTTTCTTTTCTATTTTGTTTGTTTTTTAGATGATATCAAAAATAGTTGTGAGTTATATATACCAATCATTATAGTGCCAAATGTTCATAAGAGGATCCATGTGTGCCATTAGAAAAGTTAAAGAGGAATGATTAAGAAATATTAAGTTTGAGAAAGGTATATAAACATCACATTAGCAAGATATCCATTAAATAATGACCATCCACTAGAAGTAAATGCTACATCTAAGGGTCAATGGATGCAATCTTTAACAAATTGGTAGCTTGTCAACATCAACTACACATACCCCTTTACAAACACCAAAGATCATCATGGCATAACTCTACACATGCACCAGTGACTAACTACATTAATGGCTAAATTAGATATTGATTTACCACATCCACCATTGCATTCAAGATGTGTGGATATCTAAGCATGATTTTAATTCAGACCCCAATATACATGAATTATATAAAAGCCAAGTTTGAGTATCAAGTAAAAATTTCATCCTTGGACATATTATTCATGAACTATAACTATCAAGATCTAATTTATTTACTTTACATAGAGCATATAGAACATTCTAATTTCATCAACCACATATCCATGGATACCTCATAGGTAATCATGAATCTCATTGATGCCCAAAAAGAAGTTATGGGTGTTGACATGGTGCTCTAGCAAACCAAGTATAGTGAATAAGAGACGAAGCTGAATAGAAGCTCTTCTACCCCAATCCTATTGATGTAGCATAACCACTCATCCTCATAGCTCCCCATCAATTTCAAAAAAATAGATATTGAGTACCTAATGCATATGCCTACCTTTGGTGACTTAGGAGAGATCATGCAAGTATTACTTGGTTAATATAATGAGAGTGTAATCTATTTGGCCCTAGACTAGACTATTTTCATCAATATAAAATCCATGGCTTGAGATTTAGGCATGCTTACACATGAGGATTCATTGTTACCATACAAGACAAAAATGCATACCATTTTACAATAAGTTTGAGGTCTATATGTGTGGGGAAACTGAGGGATCCCCATTGATGAAATTCTATATGTGCTAGTGTGCATCTTCATGGAATGTATCATCATATCATATTGGCAGATGACCAAGTTATCCAAATAAATACCCAAAGACATCATAGACATCATTCATAAGATGATCTATCAAAATGAACAATTTAATTAGTTAGAGTACTTTATCTATGAAATACTCACAAATATTGAGAAGTGTCACATCACTCCTAAGTAGACATTCCAATATCAATTCCTGATCTTCCTACTTTGATTCATGTAGTGGAAGTCACTAGAGGGAGAAGTACACCTAGATACAGACCATTGGCCAACATATTAATCCTATAAACTCATCTAGATGCAAGACCATGAATCTCTTACACGTGAGGGCAAGTTCAAATCTTGGTGGGAGGAATGCCTGAATGTCATCTCTATACATCCTTAGGTACCACATGATGTTATGCAATATCTGGGTCAACATGTTCTAGTAATTTTGTTAGCCAAAGGATTTTTTATCACCATCCATGAGCTACCATGATTGCCTTTCCTTACACTACCCTTATTCATCATAATAGATATGATGTAGGCTAAAGTGGCTTGACAGAAAGCATTCACATCCAACTATAAAACTCCTTTTCAATCCATACTACTTAGTACATATATTCATACCACATAATAACTAGAGATAAAAACCATTTCATAGTAGTAGAAGGTAAACCACAAAGTAGACCCTCATTCAACATCCTACTTTTTAAGTGCATGATATGCAACACCATGACATAGAAGGATGTTCCCAAAGTGATATGGATATCAAGCTCCTACAACCTCATGTAAATGAGCATAGAAGAGTAGGAAGTCTACTAGGTCATGATGACATAAATGGATAGAGACTAATATGAAGAGGAAGAAAAAGAGTTCTTATTTTAGAAGGTGGTGTACACAATGAAATTCTAAAAGCAGGTTACACTAGAGCTATGGGTGGACTTCCCATCCTATCCACCTTTTATTATTATGGACATAATTCAAGAATAAGTAGAATAAATCTAGTGTAGAATTGACTTATTCCAATTGCAACTTATACCAACATTCATAATTGAAGACATATTTGCACCTCTCCTAGAGAGCCCACCTAAATAACTAGTGTATAGGCTATGAACAAAATGGAAGGCTAGGGTATCCCTTACCTTAGAAGAGCACATATTTGGATGATCAACCACTATGTAGGAAGCACAACCTACCCCTACATTTACTACACCACCACCCAAATGTAGATGGGTCATGATCAAGAGGAGGAAGGCATAAGTTTCAAGCTTGAAGGTGCAATTAGATGATTCAAACCATTACCAAAGGCTCAAGATGTTGAGGATATTACACTAGAATAACCAAAAATAGAGGAGTAATAGGCCTCTAAGGAAGAAGACACTTTTACAACTAAGCACCATTTGAGGAAGGAATAAAAGAAGAAAAAAAATAAGGGAAATAACAACACACCACATAACAAGCTAAAGAATTTGAGGACACATAAATGTCCAAGGACCCAAAGGATGACATCTAATAGGCCATAGATGTGGCCAAGTAGGAACAAAAAGTAGCTGATGTAGTAAAGAAAATACAAGAAGAGAGAGAGAGGAAATAAAATGAAGAAGAAGAAAAAATAAAATAGGATGAAGTAGTATGAGCATAGTAGTAGGAAGAGGAAACTACCAGGAAGAAAAAAGAGGATGATGATGAGGCCTTATAATAAAAAAAATCATAGGCACAAGCTAAAGCACCCACATAGGTGTAGGCATAAACTACACAAGATCAAACCAAGGTTATGGCCTAGGCAGTAGAAAAGAAGAAGAAATAAGAAGAAGAGTAGAGGAAGAAGGAAGAAGAAGAGAAAAAGAAGAAATAAGAGGAAGAAAATAAGAATATAGAAGAGGAAGAGAAGATAAATAAGGAGGATGAGGATGATAATAATAAGAGGGAGGAAGAAGAACAAAAGAAGAAATAGGAGGATAAAGCCTAAAGTAATCAGGCTAAAGATGCTATGCAACAAAGTTAGTTGATAATAAAAGCCACAATGTTGAAAAAAATAGCATTGAACATGGAAATAGGATTATAATTACCAAAACTACCACTCAAAGGTGTCTAGCTTTGGGATGTTCCCATAATAACCACTCAATGCACCATGTTATCACTCATGTTAGCCACCATGCCACACCAAAACCTTACATTCTCCATAAGCACATTTGTTGTACTCTCAATCAAGCTAAAGTCTTCACTTGATGTCTCCTGATTACCTTTGGAAAAAAAAATTAGAGGGTGCCATAGCTTTTCAAGAGTCCATTGCACAAAAGGCTACCTCCATAGAGCAAGAATAAGATCAATCAAAGGTAGAGAATGTGAATATTAAGGCTTGCCTGCATGAAGCAATGAAGATAATTGAAGACACTTCAGTAGACTTGGACTCTCAAGTAATCATAGACCAAGTAATGCCAGACTACAATGGGATCAAGACATTAGTTTCTAAGCTCACAAAGGACTAGTGCACAACCTAGAAAATTCATGCAATCAAGACATTAGGATAGAATATGAAGATTGAGGCTAGTGATTTGATTACTCTAATAGAGGAGTATCAGAACATGATTGATATTGCTTTCCTCTAAGCTCATCAGGTCACACAAAACATTCTAGACTAGAAGTAGTAACTTGATATTTATCTCATAAGATAAAACACATATTTCACTATAATTGCAATGGCCAAGACATCCATGCATAGTTAGACTACATTGAAATATGAAAATGACCTTGCTCTCCAAGAATAATTAAATATTGAGGACAATGTGCATGATCAATTTATTGACTAGCAGCATGAACTATGATGTAGTTCATTTGCAGGTCTCTAGGTTAAATTACATGTAGAAAATTTATAGTAATTAAGTAGAAAAATTTAGATGAATGTTAGTAATACAAGGGCAACCATGAGTACCATTGAGGACTCAAAACTAAAATAACTTATTGGATATCATGCACCAATGCATGTCCTAATCTACATGGTCTATAAAGTGATGCTCGACTAACACACCTACAAAAGTGACCTAGCTTCATTCTATAGTGAGGTGGCCCAAATTATTAATGTTCCAATTCACAAGCTACCATTTGAGCTCTAAAAAGTCATTACACAACACAAGGATACATAGGTTGGGGCCAAAGATCCTATTGTTTAGTCCTCTTCTACATCAATGCATCCTCCTTCTAGTTGAGTACTATACAAGGTGTAAAATTTGAAATTTTTGTAAATAATTTTATATTAGGGATGATTAGTAAGACAAACTGGGCTAGGATGGTTGAAAAATCATAAAGGGAGACCACCTGGTTAGTATAACTTATTAAATAATTGAAAGGGCAATAGGTTGGTATGCTACTTAGTTGAAAACTTGGAAGGGTGGTTAAGTATTGCGTACAAGGTGAAAATTGGAAATGGTGCCTTGAGAGATTACTATGACTATTGCTATTTGACCCATTTCTTTAGTTTCTACTATGAGTGCAGCATTAGATGAACCTATGACATTATCTTAGGTTGAAACAACATTTTAAGTCTGGGAAAGTGTTGGGAGAATAAAATGGATAAGTAAAGTTATGCATGATATTGTTTGGATATTCATGAATTATGTAAGTAGTTATCGACTATATGTATTTTGTCTTATCCTCCATGACTTGTAAAAGGATAAAAGTTGTATAGTCTATTCTTTTATCACCATAGTATGAGAAGAATGTGAATAGATAGCTACTATATGTATGTATGTATTCTTGTATGAAAAAGATGATGAACTTTTGTTGAGATTAATATAGACTATGTGGTTATGGTTACCTATTGTATTTATTATTTTTGTTCCTTATGTGTGATATCATGTTAATTTTAGGCTTAATTCCATCTAATTTACTCTACATGCTCTGTACACTTTCATGAAGTACTGGTTAATCTTAATTCCTTTCTATCACATGATAATTCATATCTGTCATGCTTCTATTAAATATGAATTCTCTACACTATCCTTCACACATAAGTAAAACTTAGCTATCCTCATCCTTGGAATGTTCTAATAGATCAAGAACCTAGTCATTTATCCTTAATCCACCCTGTTAGGTAAAATCCATTGTTAGTTATAATCCATTCCATTTCCATTGGTAGTGTGACCTTCCCTTTTCATGTATCCTATTATTCCATTGAGCCTTCATGAGTAGATATTAAATTAGCTGATGATAGGATGATTTCTATTACTTTTTATTTCAAGATTTTTGTGTGTTTATTTTCTTAGTTGTTTATTTGTTTTCTTGTTTGTTTTATTTCTTGTTGTGCCTTGAATTAGTATATTTGCATTCATTGGGTGATTGCTTGTGCATTCTACTTAATCCATCCATATTCATATTTCAACACTATCATCATGGCTATTATCATTGGTGCATTATTTTCCATTTTTTATTGGATCATGTGTCACTTTTTATGCATATTTAGGCTAAGTTATCTTGGTGTTTTATATCATTATACCTACCATCACATGATAAAAAAAAATCAACTCAAAAAATCTTACAAGTAATATATCTACAAAAATTTCTCCTGGTTCACCTTGGTAGATCCTTCCACCCACCTTGATCAAATCAAACCCTTTTCTATTTTAGTTGTATCAATGCTAATAAGGATGAAGATCTCTACATTGGTAGATATAACTTAATTATTCACATTAATCAATTCTTATTCTTCTATCCCTCATTTCATTTCCTCCCACATGTGGGTGAATTACATTGGCCTAAGGTCTATTTCAACTATATATTTAGTGCTTGGATACATGACAAATCTCAGGTTTAGCTCAGACACCTTTATTCTTTCAATCATCTCTTTCATCACTTTGTGTATCCTTGTATGCTTGGTAGTTTGTGGCTTCTTCAATCATTAGACCATCACATCTACATTTACTCCTAATCATCTTTAATATATATTCCAAGTTATATCCTTGAGTTATGATTAAATTTTTTCTCTAATCGAGCACAACCAAAAAACATTATTCTATCCAGATCATTTTAATTGTTAGGGTGTGGAGCTAAAAGCTTCACCTTGATGCAAACATGGAGGTTGCTGAGTATGACAGTCACCGATGTCAACAGGCCACAACTGAGGTCAGTCAGGGGATTAGTGCAAAGTAAACTAACATCGATAGGATTGGCTGATGTTGGTCACCTCCAGTCAGATAGGGACTGATGTCGGTCACCTATGCAGTTCCAGAACTGCTATTGATGAATAGTCAGTTAGTTGAATGGGTTATTTGCATGTTAAAGACTACTTCGAGTCTTGAGCCACTTGTCTAAATTAGTGTATGCATGGGATCTATATAATAGACCCATGGGGATGTATTATAAAGTGTAGAACTAGGAAAGTTCTTCCCATGATAGAATCAAGTAGGATTCTTCATGTATGTAAGATCAGGTTTGGTCTGCAGGGTGTTGCAAGATCATGGTGGAGATCTACATGTAATAAGTAAGATCAGGTTGGTTTGCAGGGGTGTGTGTATGTGAGGGTCAAAAGGAGATCGGTGGGGGAGCAAGATCTAAGGTGACAGCAATACATCAAGGAGCAAGATCATGGTGAGATCTACTTGGAGTACCGATTCGTACTCAGTTGTACTGACAGTACAATGAGGTGAACAATAGCTTGTGTTAGCTGTGTGTTGTGACCTGTATTGAGAGAATATTAATCTTGAGGGAAGATTACTGGTATGCCCATAAAGTGGAAGAAGAGTGTGATCTCTTTGTTATAATTTCCTTCTAACTGAGTTGAATACAATTGTGTGTTGCCTCTCATATTCTGTGCTATTTCTCATTGATAGTTACTTGTACTTCTAGTTATTTCCACATCTTAAGTTGCTTATACAATGTAAATCATGTGTGCTCTTAATTTTGACAAGTTGTGTCAGAGCTTTGGGGAACCTAGGTCCTAACACTAATGATTATAACCACCTAAGGGAAAAGCATTATTTTGACTCACCTACCCTACTAGGGCATGAGCCTACGCCACTGATTATAACCACCTTTGGGAAAATTAGTTTCTCAACATTTTTTATTGATTATAACCACCTTTGGTAAAATCATTACTCTTTAAATCAATGTATGCAAGAATTATCTTGATTGGATTAATCTCACACATGGGTTAGTTTCATTTTTTTCTTCTTTTTGTGGGTCCATCCATCAATCATGTGTTGGACACTCCCTCAAGTGGGTATCATTATAGGATTCCCAAATATTGTTTGGAGTTTTTTCTTCAATCATTACCATCTTTCATTATTAATGGCCTATTTCATTCTTTGATAATATGTTATTGTGTCTAAAGCTTATAATGCCTTTCCGAATAGGGGAAAATTGTAGACATCTAAAATTGGCCACAACTAGCTCCCAATTGGACTTCATATTAATTCTTATAGACTATTTTAAATTAAGCATATGAATAATTAAACATCTCAATTTTTCTTGTGCATCATTCAATAATGCTCATAATCATGTTGAGGCATCCCTATTTGGGACACTAGCTCATATGCAACAATAACCTCTCATAGATTCATCCCTAACCACCTTGTGACATACTAACTATCAATTTGGCATATAAACCCATTAAATGGGGGACTTACACACTTGATCAAATCTTGAAATATCTAAAAGGCTAATCAGAATCAATTAACAAAATAAACAAGATTAAATGACTAGTTGAATTATCTATTTTCAATTGATTAATATCTAAAAATAGAGATTCCAAAAATCAAAATATCAAGCCTTTCATCATTTCCTTTATGATTTGTCAATATATTTGAAAATATCTTAAAATATCTAATTTTATATCCATTCCTAATAATTAAAAATCATAATTACATGAAAACTATTAACTCAACTAGAGTTAGTCTCAACTTACCTAGGGTTACTTTGAACCCATTTTATGTTTACACTCAACCTTAACTCACCTTGTGTGAGAGTTAATTTTTAAGTATATATATATATATATATATATATATAAGGACATGACAATTAGTTTTTAATATATTTTGGTGAAAAGTTATTATGCACAAATATATTAAAAAATCTTGGATATTGTAGAGTTATTATGCAAGATTTGATCCATAAGACTCATGCAAGTAGTGTTACCATACCCAAATATTAAGCCAAGGAATAAAAATTCAAGGTGCCAAGGAGAGAAGGAGCCAAAAAACCTCCATTATCAAATACTTCTTGATGCACAAGCTAAGCAATCCATTTAAAAAATCCATTTAGAGCTCTAAGGAAGGTAAAAAAGTTATTTATTTTATGTTTTTGTTATGCTTTCATTTAGTTTTATTAGCTAATCTCTCCCTAGTTTGTAGGATAGAGGTGTTAGGATTTTAGTGTGTTCATTTCATTTGTTTTATGAGACTAACA
Organism: Torreya grandis; assembly: GCA_037957365.1. Lineage (NCBI taxonomy): Eukaryota > Viridiplantae > Streptophyta > Pinopsida > Cupressales > Taxaceae > Torreya > Torreya grandis. Next base: position 379,983 of record JARHVA010003982.1, read on the forward strand.
CAAGATTAACCTCTCCTTTATTGTAATTCCTTATTCACACTAGGTTGGAATTTTATAAACTATATTGAGCCGATATACTACATTAGTTGGTTTATTTTTTGGTATGATTGAGGTGATTAAATCACTCAATCTTTCCAAGTTTTTAGGTTGGACTTGATTGTATCATCTAGACTCACCAATTTTATAGTGTGAGTTGACATGGTTCAATCATACTCACTAGGTTATAAGTATGATTGAGTTACATGGTTGAGCTAGTCTCAAATGCTAGGTGGTAATCCCACTTTTTTCCAAGTTTTGGGGCATGGTCCTTATCTGTTTATCTCCTTAGATATATTTAATTTATAGATTTATATTTATCCTAATCTCAATTTTGGTGATTCATAATAATACCTATTTTAAATTAAATTACTAAATAATAAGACATAGCATCAATACACATGTATACTCCTAAAACTTGCTCTCTTTCAATTTCAATCATTTAAATGCTTTCAATTTTGGATTACTTGCATTGATTATTTATTATAACATGCTACTAGTTGTAGGTCAGTCACCAATAAAACACTCAAAAGTAAGGTGTGTTATACACACCTATGTATGCATTGTTTTACTTTAAACTGGTAATTTCATTATTAGATTAAATGGGGAGAAATGTATATGATATTTATGAACCATATAACACCTTAATATTGTACACTTGGCAAAATCAGACCTTGGATATTCCTCTTAGTTCTAGACCTTTCCCATTTATGAAATTCTCACATATAATTTCTCTTATGCCCCTTGGCCTATATCTTAGTCCAAAGAATATTTTATTGATCATCCAAGCCTTATATCTTTAGCATAATTTTTAAAACCTACTTATCTTATGCCTCTACAAATTCTATGATTATACCCATTTTCTTGATCCCTAGACACATGCATCTCAGACAGATACATCAACGTAGGTGTTATGCTCTAAAATAATTATTTAGTGTGCTAAAGTCATCTAATTTTAAAATTAAACATATCTTAATGGTTATACTAAGTGATATTATGCAATATATTATCCAAAAGGATTGGTATAAATATAATATGAACCCTCATTCATTCCTCACCTAGCACAAACCAAGACAACTTATCAAAATCATTGTATCAAGTATTCAAAAGAGAAAAACTTCCCTATTTTATCTTATTTATATATCATTCATATGGATAACATGAATAAATATATGAATTAAAAAAAGAGTAGCCTTAGAGCTATATTTTGTAAGTTACAATCTAGGTCACTATTGTACTTTATTATCATATATTGCATGATTCACACACAATCCAACACATAGGGAGAACTACATAATTTTGATGCCCACTTCAAATTATTAGCTATGTAAGCAGTTCTCATTAACATAAGGGTATTTTGGGTAGCTCAACATCATGTGCCTAGTAACTCATTTTTCCCACAACCACTATGCATATGAATGACTTGGATTTTCATCATTTGACAAGGAGTGATAGTCCATAACCTAGATCTAAATACACTAGAATGAAGGTGACAATGAAATTAGAAGTATCCAATTGGTTGCATTCTATTTTACTATTTATTATTTATTAGACACGTATGTTTGATCCATACACTAGTATTGACACAACCATCCCAAAATGATGAAAGTGTTTGTAGATACAGAGGTATTTAATCCATAATTTAGCAACTATTCTAGAATATTCTTCCAATTTACTTCCTATCTTTTCTATATCTAGATCTATATTATCATCATAACCAACTAAGTATATTGTTTTCATTATCATTGAAATATATAACATACTTTTATTTTCCATTTTTATCATATCTCAACATAATAAATTCAATATGTGTTCTAAGTTTTACAATTAATTGGCCTAGTATAGATCTATTTATCACCCTATTGCTTATTCATTTTTGTATTCTTAACCCTATCTACCCATATTAGGATCTTCATCTAATTTAGGGTTACAAAAACCTAAAAAGAAGATTTTTAAGAGAAAATAAGTGAAAATTAGATTAAAAATGAGCTAATTTCAAATTTAGAAGATGTTGTAATGTTCTCAAGAATATTGTTGGGTGCATTGGTCCCACCGATCATGCTAAATGTATATCATGGGTATAATATATGTTAATTCATTTTAGTGATTCAAAACCAAAATAATATAACAAACATGACATCTCAATCATGATTCCTCTAATTGGGCAAGGTCTAAGAGACTGTAAAAAAATAGAAAGACACAAACTAAAAGCTATACCTTCCCAATGGATTCATTTTCCAAGCCATATTATAAGTGTGTTAAGCCTATATTGTAGAGCTATGAGTCTTTCTCAATTTCACTTATTTATTTTGATGGTAGATCCCCTTGTCTATGAGTGATTTGATTGATCAATGTGAATAATTAAGATCATGTATGTTTTCAAGATGTAACTTGTTTAAAAGAGAAGTTTTAGGATTCATCATGTTTAAGGAAATGATATATCATGTTTTTAGGATTCATCATGTTCAAGGAAATGGTATCTTATGTTTCAAGTATGTTATGTGTCATCATCATTAGGGAGAGAAGTATATGCAGACTATTTCATGATAATTGCAAGGAGATGGAACCTATCAATAATAAAACCAAAAAACCAAAGGTTTCAAAAATATAGTCTACCATATTCATGAATAAAAAGGTTAAAAGGGTAATTAATTATTTTATGTTAGGAAAACAAATATTGCATCCACCAAGGGGGTTAATATTTGGTCTCTAAGAATTTCCAATGCCTAAGCCATTATACATATTAAGATTAATTGGTCTTTTTCAATTTTAATGGTTTCTTTAACCTTATGTCTCCAAAATTTATATTATTTTACAATTAGTTTCATCCCATTAATGCACATATGGTGTTTTTTATAATTATTGGAGACCAAACCTTAACCACCTTGGTAAATGAAATAACTCTTGAACTAAATTATAATAATTAATTACCTTTTTTACCGTTTTATTCATGAAGATGGTAGACTATATTTTTGGAACATTGGGTTTTTTGTTTTATTATTTATAGGTTCCATCTCCCTATAATTCTCATGTAATAATATTCATATACTTCTATCCCCGATGATGATTACACATAACATACTTGAAACATCAGATACTATTTCCTTGAACATGATGAATCCTAAAAATTCTCTTTCAAATGTTAATAATTTTTGAAGTTCTTATAGTTTTTGCATAGTAAGTTTACACTAAATTTTTTATCTATAATGACAAATGAGCCTTGAATTTATAGACTTCTTAGATTGATTTCAATATTTGGATCAAGATCAAGATGTGTGGCTAGAATTCAATCCAATTTGGAGAGTTAATTACATTAATATTTGGGGGTTGAGTCTATGTTAATAAGGCATGCGCTCAATTTTATGATATTTTCTTAGATTTATGCTAATGTTTGACAACTATCTAAGTGATGTCATGTTTTTAGATATTTGAATCCAATTTTAGTGTAAGTGGAGGAATAATTTAATTAATGAATTTATAAAATAATAAAGATAAAAATCTATGTAATTTCCTATTAGAGAAAGAAATGGTTAACTAACAAAGGTTAATTAACATAATATAAAGTGATATGACTTTTGAAATTTGAATAAATGTTTGACTTAATTAATCCAAAACATCCTTTACATTGTCATAAGTTGACTTGAGATGAATTAAATGAATCTAATGATTTTATACAATATATTTCCCCAATTAGGGATGCCCCCAAGTTTTTTATAATATGCATGCCAAGTGTACAGGAAAATTTCGGTGTTTCATTGATTTCTTAGCTGATATGTGCATTATTATAGAAAGTCATTTTGATTGAAAATTATATATAAGAGTGATGAAATTTGAGTGTATATAAATATAAAATATAATTTCAAATGACATACCAATATGATAAATAATAATTAATTCATATGGAACTTGAAATGGTATTAGGTGATACCTCACACAATGCCCCTTGATTTTCCCCCAAGTGAACATGGGATGTGTCCCTAACCTGTTGTGAATACAAAATCATGAACATATGTATAAAACAATTCCCTATATTGATAATCTCATAAGTATAATTTTTTAAATAATATTTTTAGTAGACATTAGAATAAAATATATAGTGCACTTAAGGTACATGTAGGGTGATCAATAATCATGCAATATAAAAAAATATTAAACCACATATAAAAATACAAGAACTCAAGGTATTCTAATAAATCATACACATAGAGAGTTTTGATGTTCCAAGATAAAGTATTAGTTAATGAAGATAACCAATAATGTGATAAGGTCCATGCTAATGATCATAATATATGAAATTTGAAGTACTAAGACCACTACCATTATGTATGAGTTTTGATACATGTGAATCTAATAATATCATATCATCATCATTTTATTTATATGTCAAATTATTCACTAGGTAAATATATCAAAGATTGATGTATCTCATCTAACAATTTATTTAAGATCTTGCATCTATCTTGAATACTCATTATATGATGAATGCACTCTCATTGAATTAAACTTATGAAATTATAGTTGATGCACACTTTATTTTTGTAAACAATGTAACAATTATTATGATGATTATATGGATACATAATTGATTTTTTATTTAAAAAAAAAGCCTCTTTGAATTTTAAAAACTTGAACTTGATTTCCAAATTACAAATTTGATGTAAAATATAGGGGATTAATTACATTTGATATATCCATGGCTAACTCAGAAAAGCATTCTATGATCCAATACTAGGCACCACAAAAAAAAGTTTGTATTGTATTTGTTCCCACTCTAATAGGGAAAGTAACACAACTAATGGATTCCATTCTAATACCATCATATGTCATGCAAGTTATCTATGTGTATCTTCTTTATGGATCAGTGCACTCCTTAATTGGACTTAATATCTCCCCCATGCATGACATCTCCCAGTTTAGACATAAGCTCAATGTATATATTGAAGTTACCATAACATATTTTCAATTTACACAAATAATTATTCATCCATGCACACTTTGAAATTTATATGTAGATATTTCATCATTGGGATGCACATAGCATTGGAGTTAACTTGAATAATCTCTATGAACTATTGCATCACAACACATATTAACATGTAGGATTTTCTCACACACACTCAACATTCACGTGTCAGGTTTTCTCTACCATGAAGAATGCCAATTGGGCACCTATAGATATATTAATCATTAGTTAATCTTATAACATCACCAAACACATATCAATCCCACTACACACCTATAAGAAGTCTAACCATCACCTAGTTATAAGATTAATTGAAATCCTTTTGTAACTATTATTAGTTGAAAATACTTGATTAATTTAAATCTTATTGTGACTATTGTTATTTTTAAACACTTCTTGTAATGAGGTATATATTATAACCATCCATCCCATAAGGGAACATAGTCGAGAGAAAAAAACACATACATAAAATGTGTTTATTATAATGATTTTTGGTATCTAACATTCAAATTAATCTATAGCTATGCATCCTTTATTTCAGTATCTATATACAAATAGTGAAAACTACCCCTTCTAATAAAAATAACTAGATTTCGTATTCTTACTAGATCTTGTACATATATGTATTTACTTTATCCTACATATTGAATAAAAGTTTATTTTTTGCATATCAAATTTCCACATATTATTGTTTAGTTAGTTTTTTGCCTTTTTAGAATACCTTCTATGAACATTAAAATTTATAGCTTACTACCAAGTGTAAAATTGTACACCATAATAGGTTATTATAACCATGGTTCATATCATTAATATCAAAGAAAGATATATTATGTGCCTTTAAATAAGTTATTTCAATGTGAAAGAGAAGGATTACTAGTGAGTTTTATTCTAAAGTATCTAGAAGAGTGTCAAAGCTAAAGTAAGATGGTTGATGTCTAGGGAAACACCAACATATCCAAAATTTTTGATAAACTCATTTGAAACTCCCTCAGGGAATAATCCACCAATTTATTTTCCCAATTTCATGAACTCATGATGAAGTTTTGGATATAAAAAAATCTTTATGTGCATCTATTGTTTTAGTGACTAACCCATTTTAAATTTTAAGCCAATCTTTACATCCTAGTGTTAAAGGGAAAAAATCAATACCACAACCATGGATGGTTGGATTTGAGAACTAGGTATGAAATTTTAAGATAATTAATTTAGTTGTGTTGAAATATCACCTTTTCCATGTTAATGCTGTCAATTCCATTTTCTCAATGGTGGTAAATTATTACCACACAATGTTCATAATAATGTCTAATAATCAAGTCTTGGAGGAATTTTTTTGACATAATTAAGGATGATTATTAACCCTTAATTCACTTTGATCAAGAATAAATAGAGTTCCAATAGTTTTGATAGCACAAGGAATAATTAGTGGAGGACTAAACAAATGAGTCCCCCAATTTCACTATGTGGCTACATGAAGATTTTATATAAAAATGTAAGGTGTGGAATTACATTAGTGGTCTCTCAATTTACATTATTATAAATATGGAGTTATTAACTTTAGAAACATTAGAGAAAACATACTAAAATGTATAAAAGATCAAATATAAGTCAAAAATGAAGAAAAAATTATTCTTTTCATTTAACATGATGTGTAAGAACACTCTTGCATATAAATTACCATATAATCTTATCATGCATAAATAAAAATATTACACACAAAGGGAAACAACCTAAGAATGTTTTTAAACAACATAAGACTACAAAGTATTTTATTCTAGATAAAGTAAAAAATAACTAAGGTGAAAAATGGTGTCATTGACACCACAAAAACTCACACCATGTTTATGAATGCCACATGTATCAATATCTACTTGAAAAATCTGCATTGAGTCTTGCATCAATGGATGACACTCTATCTTAAGAAAACTTTTATAGTAAATGTTCATATTCCTAATTACAAACCAACCTATACTTATTACTTTAGTGATTTGTACTTACATTATAATTATATTTATTCCTCAGATGACACCACTTACTCGTGACAATTCTATAAGCTAGGTGAATTTGTTGGTTTTGTCATCCCAAAAATTAATAGTTAACCAAAATTAAAATTTATCTCAATGAGTCATTTTCCACATTTTTCAAGCTTAATCTAAGGAAATCTTCAAAATTATACTATATAAGCACATTTTATACCTATTTGTTCACTAGATGATAAGAGGATTCCATTATTACAAATATAATATATTATCTAACTGTACATTAAGAAGAATGTACTTATTTCTCCTAATTATAAGTACATAGCCCGAGAATCCTTGAGCTAGGTTGAAATACACCAACAATGTCAAATCATTTATTTAAGCACATAATCACACAAGGATTACACCAACATTTAACATTTCACTAGTATTATACACACACCATCATAGAATGGGATAACTACATAGAGTTTAATCCCTATTGAGAGTATCAATACGTAAGTAATGGTCAACACATGGGGTGTTAAGTTTGAGCATGAACCTAAACCCTTGCTCGTTGCCCTCATTTACAACATGTTTTTCCTATTATTATTGATCTATGTTTTTGAGTGAAGAAAAATTGCACATCTCACACATTGAAGCAAATACATCCACATATACATTATGACCTATAGATTAAGGTACACCTATCAAAATTTACAAAAATGGAAAAAACCAAAAGGATGAATCCACACCATATAAATAATAATAAAAATATTCAAGTACAAATAATTTAGCCTTGTCCTAGTATAATGTGAAGCCTTATTTTTGATTCACAACAACTTCATACAACTTCACTATCAATTTGATAGTCAATGTCACAATCTTGCAGACCCAAGTTCAAACTAAGTCATTGATTTCTTAATACTTTCCATTTTTATCACATTTATAAAAATCATAAAATGAAAATTAGTCATGTGTGTTTATTGTATATCTTATGCATTTTAATTTACTTAGTAGTTTGTCTTGATTAGATTAACAACCCTTAATACAATTTTTCATAAGACATATTGGTGAACCCATTTATTTTTAAATATTATAAAACCCTAACCATTCATGTTTTAGGGTTTATTCACTTCTTTTTCTTGTTTCCCATTCTTGTATTAGGGTTTTTATATTTAGTAAATTGTTTACTAACATCAATATTTCAAGATTCTATTTCAAATTTTATACAATCTAAGAAAGTTATTTCTACCTCTCTTAGATGAAGTGTTAAACTAAGTGGTACTCAAGTTAAGCATGCTCAAATTTATTTTTATAAAAAATATAAAATGGATAAGAACAAGCGTATCCTAATATTTTGAGATAATAATGAATAATTTGAATATGTATAAGTGCATGAAAATACTTATGAACATGAATAATATAATCAGGATAACACTAACTCTTAATATGAACATCAAGATTTAGTTCTGCCTACAAATGATGAACAAATAGAGCCTAATGAAATGCTTGTTATTAAAACATATTGATGAATAATTTGTGAAAAATTTTAGAGTGTAAGTATATCTCAATCCTCAGAGACATCTGTTTCTATGGGTTCCTTTCCTTTCTATTTATTACCATATATAAATTTTATACCAACATATACTATGGGGAAACCAAAGGGTTTCAAAAAATAACTACTCCAATCCCTACTCAACCAATATTTACACTTCCTTTAGATAACAAACATTCTATTCCTAATGCGCAATCCATCATGTATAATATTATAGCTCTAAATACTAAGGTGTTACATTTGGAGCATGGTGATTCAAAACCTAATAATACACTTGACTCATAGACTTTACTACACACTCTATTCGATCAAAATATTTTAGAGTATCCTTTACCACCTATAAATGTGTCACCTAATATAACATTACATGATGAAAAATGTGACATTGAGAAACATTTGAGATCATTTCATGCAACATATTTGGACTATGCATCTAATGATAGGTTGTAGACCAAAATATTTCCCAAGAGTTTAAAAGAGTATGCTATAAAATGGTTTTATGATTTACCATATTAGTTAGTTCATTCATTCAGTGATTTGGTATATTTTTTCCTTATACATTTTTCAATTAACATAAGTGAGAATATCTCATATGTTCAGATTATTAAGCTCAAATAAGAATCCAATAATCTTATAAAAAAATATGTATTATGATATAATACTATGTTATCCAAGATGATGAATCCTATGGTAGATAAGGAATCACAAGAAATACTCAAATATAATTTAATTCCATCTCTACATGAATTTATTATATTTAATAAGTATTTATAATTTACTTATTTATGTCACATATTTAAGGAAAGAGAGGTTAATTTATTGACAATGAATAAGATAAAATATGAAACCAACCCAATTTCTACTAATAATACAATGAATCTGAGTAAGCCACCATATAGGGTGAGGCCAAGTGAAAATAAGAGTGATTAAAATACAATAGTGAATTTAGTTTCAAAACCTACTCAACATATCATGTTATCTTCTCCTCCAAGGAGACAATTTATCAACTTTATAGAGGAATCCTATAAAGTGTTACAAAAGTTATTGGAATTTCACATCATATTGTTATGTCCCATTGAAAAGGTTTATGTGAGTAAACCTCTTTAAAAAAGATTTAATCAACATGATTTTTATGAAATTCATAGAGAACTAGGTCATACTACCAATATATGCATATCTTTGATACATAAGATACATGATTTGATATATGAAAAAATAATTGATGTGGTTACATCCACCAAAAGTAAAAATGGACAAGCAAGTGAGAGTATAATAATGAAGATATTCACTAATATTTTCTCTAAGCATAAAAGTTAAAAAATAAAATATAAATTAGAAGTGGATTAAACATACAACACACATCCTACACCAATTTATTATTATCCTATGATTGAGTTACATCATCCTTTGAGTGGAATTATTGGTACATATCATGTTTCAACACCATCTAGACCACTAATTACATTTATAAAATGAGACATTAGATTATGATGTTAATTTTCACTCTCTATTTATTTAAGATATATTTATCATCAAACTATACAAAGTATTGTGGTTGATAATGGTTCAGGAGTGAATATGTGCACTATCACACTTCTTTCCCATTTCAGTTACACAAACAAGGATAAACTTTATACCACAATAATAATTAAGGGATTCAATGGACATGTTCAAAGTTATATTGGTGAGATCACATTACCACTATAGGTTGGTCTAGCACATGTTGACACCATGTTTATATTAGTATCTAGTTTAGGAGGCTTTGATATATTATTGGGACATCCTTTATTTCAACAACTTCATGTAGTACATTCTATAGTACACAGATGTTTGAAATACATTTTCTCTAATGAGGTTATCATAGTTCATGGTATTACATATGAATACCCCATCCAACCAAAGGTTTTTATTCCTACATACCATATATTATTTGAGAAAATTAAAAATGTTAACCTATTCAACACATTTAGAATAAAGTGGTAAACTTTACAAGAATACCTATCCTTGGAATGCCACTTAATCATCAAATTGTCATAGATTCTAGCAAGCCATTTTATACTCCAACACATCCTATATTTATATTATAGGATATTAAGGGTGTTATAAAATGAACACCACCACATAATTATTATAGTACATGATGGATTCTAAAGATTCCTTAAGTTCAAAGAAAGTAAACAATATACATAACATACTATAAATTATCATCCTAACTGTGATACTTATGTTATAGAGCTAAATAAATTTTTAGATTATGAGTTGAGACTAGATAATTCACTATGACATGATACTTTACATTCTATAGAAGTCATCCTTCATGTAGATACTAAAATCTAATTTATATAGTATGTTAGTCTTGTATGCTTTGAAAATACCTATCATGGTTGTACCTTTTAGTTATAAACATGTCTACTACCTAAAGGCTTGTGTTCACTATCTCTTTATTCCTAAATTTATTATCTCTTAGTTTTACCATTGTTATTATGAATACCAAGCCTTATATACTCTAAAAAAATCTCTAAACTTGATTATTATCCTTCATTTCTAGTTCTGAACATGTACTTATTTTTTTATCTCCCTAGACACTTACATCCCGGATAGATACCTACATTAACACAAGTGTCCGATTTTCCTAAAAAGTGTCTGTTTCCCAAAAGTCATCCAAATTTGAAAAATAAATGTATCCTAAAGGTTGGCCTAAGTTATTTATTTCAAGATATTAAAAAATGGATTGGTATATATATAATATCAATCTTCATTCATTCCTCACCTAACAATGACCTAGAAATCAAATACAACTCAAAAGGAAATAAACAAAAAAGTACTAAATCAATCATTAAAGTGAGAAAACCTACCCTATTCATCCATATTTATATATCAATCATAAGATCAATATTTACATAGGTATAAATAATTCAAGGAGTAGCCCATTAGCCATATTTGCCAGGTTACAAGCTAGGTCATTGTATGTCTTTGATTATCACACATTACATCCTTATGCACACACAAGCCAACATGTAGGGGATAAATACATAAGTATGAGGCCATATTTTGAGTATTGGATATGTAGATAGTTCCCATTGATAAAGGGGTCCTTTGGGAAACACAACACCATAAGCCCACTAACCCATTTTCCCATAGTCACTCCAAGGGTGAAGAGATAGGGTTTGATCATTTGACAAAGAGTAAAAACATGTGCACATAATTTTAAAAAATAGAAATAAAGTCAATATAAAACCTATAAGTTTCTATTTGGTCACATCTAGATATAGTTATATTTTGTGTAGGATATCTATAGTAGGGTTAGACACATGCATCAATGTAACTATCTAGATCTGATGTAAGCATTTGAGACCATATAAATAATATTATTAAAGTTTTATGGTTGTTATAAGATCAAATTATAGTCTAATTCCATCCTATTATAGATTAGATCTACATACACACACTATACTAGATAAGTATTATTTGTTTTTAATTCATTACAATATCTATCAATATTTGTACTTTACTATTTTTAGAAATCTCAATTATGTTAATTCAAGATACTATTTTATCTAAGTTTTCTATTAATTGTCCTACTCAATAGGTTAGTTCACCATCATTATGTGAAATCTAATTTAATCCTTTTAACCTTATATAACCATGCTTATCTAAAATTTAGGGTTAAAATTTTGGTGAACTTGACCTTTGGTCTCTAAACCCTAGTGGACTTAGGGTTTCTTAAATTTTCCCTAATATTTGATTTTTGATTGCTGTAAATTTTTTGTTTCAAATTCTTAAATTTTCATTTATAAGAAATGGAAAATTTTAATAAAAAACTCATTTTCAAATGCAAGATAAGGAAACATTATTCACTTATATTAATAATAACAAGGACCTAATGGATGCATTTTTGTATGTTATATGATATGAAATTAGTAAAAATGCCAAGGCTAAGGCATCCTCCCCTAATGATGTTGAATATTTAGGTGGTATTATAACTTATTCCATATAATCACCCTACCCTTAGGCACATCATCACTTCAAACATATAATGGGGGTACTGGTTATGTGTTTATACCATTGTTCCTTAAAATAGATCTTACTATTGTTAACCATCCATGGGAAACATTATCACTTCAACCTAGTTACCAATTTTAATGCCTATATCAAATCAAACCATGCGTACACCTCCTTTGGTGGCATTTCAAACTTCAAATATTAGAAATCAAAATGTGCAAGAACTTGTCCAAACTATAAAACTTTTTAAAGCTAAAGCTACTATTATCGAGCAAAATTATATGAAGACACATTATGATATTTATTAAAAAGAGGTGTTACACAACCTTATTTCACTTGATATATATTTGTACCCCTTTCCAACTAGTTTTGTTGTATCTAAGTTCACATTTTATTATGGAAAGGGTGATCTTGAATAACATATTCAATATTTATATATGACATGCCTTGATTATACCTCCAATGATAAACATTTGAATAAACTATTTCCAAAGAGCCTTAAGGACTATGTTCTAAGGTGGTTATATGATTTACCAATCGAATAAGTAAAATAATTCAAACTTATTATGAATAAGTTTTTAGCACACTTATCTATCAATATTTTTGAAAAGGTATCCTATTCCCCAATTAAATAAATTCAAATAAGGAACCAATGAACATATCAATGAATATATGTCTTAAGGTACAAGACAATCTTGACCAAAATGACAAAATGATTGGAAGATAAAGAACTTCAATACATCTTCAAGCAAAATTTGCTTGCCCCATTACATGTGTCCATTGTTTTAAAAATATTCATATCATTTGATGAATTATTCAATATTTTTTTGGATCATGAAATGAAATTTATTTCATTAAAAAAGCTTAAGTATGAAGAAAACACACCGACTACATAAAATACTAAGTTTCATATCAAACCAAACTATGAGGTAAAACCTATAGAACCTAAAAAAGAAATAACTATAATTGCCAATATAGTGGAAAAACAACCTAATAGACTTATCTTATCCAATGCACCAAGATTTTTAACCCTAATTTAGATAAGGATCCTATGTATTTGTTAGGGTTAAGGATATAAAAATGATAGGGCATAAGGGTGAATATTAGATCTACAATAGGCCAATTAATGTGCTAAAGTTAGATGTATCATATGTCAAATTTATAAAACTAAGATAAGCTATTAATGAAACTAAAATCATGATAGATATAAAAATGACATAAAACAAAGTACTTAGTTGTTTATTATACTATTACAGTGTTAGATTTGGTACAAGTGAGAAGTAGGTAGGAAGATAGTTTTAAAATAGCTATCATATTTTAGATCTAGTGCCTCTAGCTCTTTAGACACTTACATCAACTGGGATAATTACATAAATTTTAGTGTCTAAGCTTGATGCTAGTGTCTTGTAAAAAATATGTGCTCAAATAGGATGAGACCACATAAATGCTTCTAGATTTGGATTCACCTTCACTTTGGTACATTCAAATATGGATCATGAACTATTATTGCTAATGAAATTGAAAAACCCTACTTTATATCTTCGATGTGACCTTTGGAAAAATGGGTTAGTGGGAACACAATGTTGATTTGACCCATAATGACCGTACTGTAAAAGGGTGTTGTCTATATAGACAATACTAAAGAGCAGGGCCTCAAACTCATGTAGTTCTCCCCTACATGTTGGCTTGTGTGTGAATCATGTAATGTGTAAAGTAATTACACAATGACCTATCTTTTAACTTGGAAAATATGGCCTTATTACTTTTCCTTTAGTACTTCATACCTATAGTTGGGATGAATGGTATTAGAATAGGTTAAAATAGTAAATATTTTGGTAACTCGAGTGCTTCTTGAGTGATTTTTAAGTCTAATTACTAGGTTTCATAGGTTAGGAATAAATGAGGGTTGATATTGTATTTATACAAATCTTATCAAGAGATAACTCACATTAAATAACTTAGGCCAACCATTATAATAAATTTAATTTGAACATTAGATGACTTTAGGGCACTTGAAACTTGCATCAAACCTGAATAGTAATGTCAATGTTACTATTTGACCCAATAGTTAGTGTCCAGGGAAAATAAGATCAGGCACAGACTCAAATCTTGCAAAGGTGTAATGTAAGTACATTTTAAGAATTATGGGAAAGATATGATGTTTATTTTATCAATATAAGGCTATTAAGACTAAGATATAGGCCGAGGGGCACAAGATAGATTAGATATGAGGCTTGCAAAAGTAAGTCATGTGTATAAATAATAGGAAAAACCATGTTCACAAGTTTTCTAAGTGTAAAAGATTGAGGTGCTTCATAATCACAAAATATAATCTATATTCTCTCCATTTTAATCTAGTATTGAAATTACTAGTTTAAAGGAAATGAATAAGTACCAGGGTGTGTATGCATACCTTGTCTTTGCTTGATTTAAATTTGAATGATTTTCTAGAGATGGTTTTACTACTTTGATATGACCTAAATGAAACCAAAAACATGTTATAGTGTATAATTAGTGCATATAATCTGGGTCAAAATTAATTGACCCAAAATGTGTATCAAAATCATATAATTATGTGCTTTGCAAAATTTAAAAAATTATGTAAGTGTGGAGGAAATGATTCTAAATCATGTCCCCACTATATATGAAGAAATATGAAAATAATATATGTACTAATTTGGAGTAAATTTTTATAATACATGCCCCCTCATAAAATGGAGATGCTAAAAATTAACTAGGTGTGGAGAACATGCTTCTAAAGCATGCCCCCATTAAATATGTAAATTATAAGTACCATACTGAATGAATGTGGAGAAAAATATTCCAAAGCATTCCCCCATTAAATTTTAAACAATGAGTGTGTGAAATCCATGCCATCGTGATATTCCTCCATTAAATCTATAAACTGGTGTAAGTACCTTATACTAAGTGAATGTGGATAAAATGCTTCTAAAACATGCCCCCACTGTAATATGAAAAATATGAAAAATGTGGAATCTATGTCACCATGACATGCCCCTAATGTAAAAGAGAGATGCTAAAAACTAATTAGGTGTGGAGAAAATAATTCTAAAACATGCCCCCACTGAATATGTAAATTATAAGTACCATACTGAATGAATGTGGATAACATGATTCCTAAGCATGCACCAACTAAATTTGAAACTGTGAATGTGTGCGGAAGATATGTCATCATGACATGCTCCCAATGAATATGTAAACTAGTGTAAGTATCATATATTAGGTGAATGTAGAGAAAATTCTTCTAAAACATGCCTAGACTATATTCTATAAACTATGAAAAATGTGGAATCCATGTCACCATAACATGCCCCCAATAATATGCCTCCCCTTTAAGGTGAGATAAAAATAGTACATGGTATTTATCTCACCTCAAAAGGGTAAGACATCTATAAATATACAAATGTAATCATGTAGCATATAAAAGGTATATGTCCAGGTAGATATAACATTGAAGTGCATAGAAAAAATGTGGTCATATGTAGGACTAAGATACATGATAAATATCATGTCAATGTCTAGCTAGTAATAGTAAAATCTCAAAAGAAAATAATAACACACACAAGAGCACTCAAAATCAAGTCAAAATGTAGTGGTCCAAGGAGATGACAAATAAGGGGTATGTTCAAATTTTATGAAATCAAATGGCCATGACTTAGTTAAATGTCCATAAAAGCAAGGAATGACATATTCAAATGTCCATAGAATGAAATGATGTATTCAAATGTCTAGTAAGGTAATCATATACATATGGGATACATACAATGGAGCATATTCAAATTCTAAAAAAAATCAAGTCAATAGTAAGGCATAAAATTCAAGGAAGTGTGTAAATTAAAAACATAAGCGACTGGCATAAACATGTCATAGTGGTCCATGGATCAAATGTGTTAGTAAAAAATGTGAATTACATATCATATCAAATACCCTATGTAATGTGTAATCATAGATAATAGGCATGTATAAGTACATACGTCAGATCAAACATTATAGTGTAGAGTGATCATCAAATAATATAACCTGTATAAAGATCATAAAATATGGATGCCCCCAACGTCCTAGTGATGTGATTAGAGGGAAAGCCCAAGATCCATAAGTATATCATGTATCTATGAATTCCTATGTATGTATATGTATTATTAAATGATATTCTAGTCCTCACCATGAAGTTAACACATAGATGCCAAGAAGCCAATAGAACATGTAGGTACTAAAAGTGTTATTGGATTTTTTGAATTTTTTTTGAATTTTTTTGTATTTTCAAAATAAATTTTGGAAAATGGGAAAACTACCCAATTTCCCAATTTAAATTCAAATAACTAACCATCTTCCCAATCTAAATGCAAAATAATATCTGATAACTTGATTTGGTTATTCTTATGACACCATGTCTTATGACTTATCATGACACATGTTGTGATGCATTTTGGTAAATGTATTTCATCTACCATTATCATAAATGTATCACTGTACCAATCAAGTTGCACCTGAATTTCGATATCTTGAAAATTAAATTTAATACATCTAATTTTCCCATCAATCTTTACTTCGATATCATCCAACCAAGACCAACCTAGATGTATAGTGAAACTCAGATTTGAATTTTTTACCCATATCATAGAATATAACTCTTTGGTCTGTAGGTTATAGGTAAAATTATTTATCTAATGGAGTCTAGATTTAATGGATATTTATTTAGTTCATCTGTATGACATCCCATTTGTTCAAAAAATATCATGTTACAAAGTGAGTCCCATTCTATGTTAATTAGAATATAGGTACAACATAACCCATCAATATTTGTAGACATTGTTATATGTTCATCTATAGGTTTGTTTGAAGTTAGGTGTTCTCTAGCAAGATATGAAATATTTGACTTGATTTTTTGTGGAGAAATTTTTTTATTTGTCTTATACACTTGTATTCATGAGTTTTGGCTTCAAATCCCCACATTTACTTGCATTGTGATCTATGATCTGATGGTAATTACATTATGGAAATCCTTGTTGAGGAAGAATGCAATTGCCTAACTTTTTCCAAGTATAAGATAAAAAAAATCATGTTATTCTCAAGTAACATGGATAAAATAGTATCACTGTTATCCTATTATTCTATGATTTGTAATTTTTTTTGTGAACCAAAAGACTCCACATAATGGATATGACTTAATAGAATTGGGTTCTCATATAATTGATCCAATGTGTTTAATGAATAGGAAGGTATAGAAAGATAAACATACATATGCTCATCAATTTTAGTTATTGTAAGTTCTACTTTATCTAATTTTGTATCCAATTTTGTCATGCCATGAGTATGGATCACCAAAGGGATGTTGACTATTTGATTCTCTTGTAATTTTTGTAACATTAGTTCCCCTTGTGCTAATTCTTGATTTTTATGTACATCTAAGTGTACCTCAATGTTTAATTTATTGATAGGGTACTGGTTATCCATGATTATATTTGAATACCCCAAGCCTTGTTGATTTGGATTATGCTTGAGAGATATAGGATAGGTTATACCTTACTCATGTTTGCCCAATCCTTATTCTTGATACCCATATTTGAGCAAAAATCGAAGGCCAAAATTATGTAATATTTTACTTGAAGATTTTGAAGTATCTAAAAATCATGATGTATCCACCATTTTCATATTAGAAACTTTTAGCATCTAATGTTTATAATGTTCTATAGGTGTAGGATTATTCCTTTTTCTTGATGGCTTAATATGACTTGGTAAAGATACCATAATTTCAAAGCTAACCTTTGAAAAAAATTTAATATCAAGTGAAGGCCAAAAAGGACTATCACCCTTAATAAGGGGAATATTGTTTAGAAATGTAGGAATAAGAGGGGATTTAATCAATGAACTTGTAGGAACTCCCCATTTATTAATGATTTATAAATCCTCCATGATTTCCTTATGGATTTGATGTAAATTGTCATGATTAAATAAAATTACCTTATCTCCATGGGGGATAAATTTTGGTATATAAGGAAAGGATATATGATTTGGATCCTCCTTGGCATGGATCACATCATGTCTTGAAAGGATGGGAACATGGACTTGATTAGAGGAATAGTATCTACCACAATTTAAGGATTTTATATTATTTCCCTAAGCACTTAGAGGAATACAAGTGTAATGGATTTTTATCCCTACTTAGAGATATTTTTTAAGGTTTTGATAGTCATAATTATCAAAATAATCAATGTCATCCATGATAAAAAAGATAAAAAACACAAGGATTAGGACAAGGTAGGAGATAAGTATCTTTAAGAAAAAGTTTACACAATAATGTTGTTCAAAGATTGGGTTCACCAAATGTTTAACCCTAATTTATATAAAGATCCTATTTAGTGGTTAGGGTTAAGGATATAGAAATGATAGGGCACATGAGTGAATATCATATCTAAAACAAGCTAATTAATGTGCCAGACTTAGATGTACCATATGCTAAATTTATAAAGCTAAGATAGGCTATTAATGGAAAGTATAAATATGCTAGATATAAAAATGACATATAATAAAGTAATTATTGTGTTTAATGCTAATACAGTGTTGGATCTAGTACATACAAGAAGTAGGAAGGAAGATAGTTCTAGAATAATTGTCAGATTCTAGATTTAGTTCCTTTAGCTCTTTTGACACTTGTGTCAGCTTGTGATAGTTACATCAATTCTATTGTCCTATATGAAATATGTGATAAACTAGGATGAAAGCTTGTAGGTTTGTCTTTGACTTTGATCTAGTGTACTCAAATCTAGGTCATGTACTGTAACTCATGGTGAAATTAAAAAACCCTAGATTTCCATCTTTAAGGTGACCTTGGGAAAAAATGGGCTAGTGGGTACATGGTGTGAAGCTCACACACAATGAACTCAATATCAAAGGGTGATGCCTACATAGAAAATACTCTAAAAGAGGGCCTAGAAATCATGTAGTTATCCCCTACCCATTTACTTATGTGTGAATCATGCAATGTGTAAACTAAGTAAAATAATGACCTAATTTCTAATTTGGAAAATATGACCTTATGACTACTCCTTTAGTACTTAAAAACTATATATGGGATAATTAATATCAAAATAGGGTATAATAGGAAAGCTTTTGGTAACTTCAGTACTTCTTGAGTGCTCTTTTGGTTTGATTTGTGGGTTTCATAGGTCATGAATGAATGAATGTTAATATTATATTAATACCAATCCTATTGGGAGATAACTCATATTAAATCACTTAATATAACCCTTGTAATATGTTTCATTTCTAAATTAGATGACTTTAGGACACTTGAAACTTATTTTGGGCCAAGATAGTAACATCAATGCTATTATTTGAATGAGAGTAAGCATAGGCTTAAAACCTATAGAGGTGTAAAATAAGTACATTTTAAGCATTTTAGGAAATATGGGATGTCTGTGTCATCAATATAACTTTGATAAAACTAAGAGATATGCCAAGGATAATAAGATAGATCAGATGCAAGGCTTGTGGAAGTAAGGCATGTGTAGAACTAAGAAGAACAAGCAGGGTCATGAGTTTTCCAAGTGTACAAGACTAAGGTGATACATAATAAACAAATATAATCTACATCAAGAGATAATTTACATAATTAATTTAGTCTCTATCTTCCCTACTTAAGAAGATTATAGATTATCATTGTATATATCTCCCTCCTCCTATAGAGGTTGATATGAGTAGACTTATACCTCATGGATATGATTCTAATTATTATTATGACTATAACTAGGGACCTAACAATTATAACTAATTTTATAGCTTGAATAATAATATCCAAGACCTTCTTGATAACCAACAACTTACACTTGCTGATATTCCCAAAGATTTAGGGTCACAACCTAGTGACTATCAGAACCAAATGATGTTTAGTGATCCATTACAAGATCATTCTTAGAATAATCTAGAAGTGAAAATTGAATATTATAAACATCATCCTCCATCAAATTATGGGCACCCATTATAAGGGATTATTGGTACTTATACACAAAATAAACCTCCTATGGTTCAGAGGCCCTCTATTTATTTTGATGATAGTGAGCTTGTGGATGATGAATCATGTCTTAATTCATTATTTATTTAATCATACCTTGATCACCATAATTTTCATAGTGATATGATTGATAATGGTGCTATAAAAAATGTTTACACCATGAAATTAGTTTAATATTGAGGATGTATAGATGATGAGTTGTACCGTTCAACCAAAATGGTTAGAGCATTCAATGGGACCTCACAACATGTTCTTGGTGAGATTAATGTACCTTTACAATTTTTCCCAATGAATGTGGTCACTACCTTCTTAGTTATAACATACATAAGTATTTTATTTTTTATTAGGTTGACCTTGGATACATAAAATTTTCATAGTGCCTTATACACTGTATGGGTGTATTAAATAAATTCATATAAACAAAATAGTCATAATTCTAAGAATTCCATATGAACATCCAATTGAACATGATAAACTTATTCCAAGACAACCAATTATCAAAAATACTAATTTTAATCCTCAAGAAAAGGGTAAAAAATATGAAATCCCCTTTATTAGGTGGCCCATACTTGAGAGACCATTACATCAGAGCTACACAATGGATTCTAAAAAATCTTCATCTATTACTACACAAAATACTAAATTATCCATAGTAACTAGAAATGTACATATTATTACTACTTAAAATAAAATAAATATAATGAAACTATGGGTTCAACAAACCCACACTCCTTTTATTACCTCTTCAAGATCTCAATGTCCTATGATAAATACATCGAGCATCACAGAGCCTACAATGTAAAATATTACACTTATTCATGCTCCTTAACAATATCATCTAGTTTGGTATACCATATCCAATGTTCAAGGAACTTTTAGATGAGAATTTCTTAGATGGAATAATTTTTTAGACTTTTCCTTTTCCATATATATATATATAATATATATATATATGTTGTTTTCTCCCTAATTAATAGATATCATATCATTCCTTTCCTATATATACATGTGTTTCATGATTCATTTTAGTGTGATACATGAATACCTAGATACATGATATATGTGCATACAAATGTTGGGCCTTCCCTCCACTCATGTCCTAAGTTTGTTGTGGGCATCTATTTATTTGATCATGATACACCCATGTTATATTATTCTATGATCATTTTCCATTATCATATTTTATATTATATACTTACCCATACCTATATCCATGCTTATACCTTCTCTAGTGTACTTGACATGCTATCCACTTAACATTTTATAAACACATATGTTTAGGAACTAATATGTTATTATTCATATTGGTTTCCTATATACCATGCTTTTATTTATGATTTTTTTTGAGTGTGTTCCTAGCTTGATATTATATTGCATTATATTTCATATTTAAATGTTATATTGATTAGGAACCCCATACCTTTTCTTGTCTAATTTGACATTTGAATATGTCCTTGTTTGTTTTATGTATATTTGAATATGTCATTCTATGTTTTAGGAACATTTGACTAAGTCATGTCCCTTCGATTGTGTGGAATTTGAACATGCCATTTATATGGGGTCTCTTTGGACCTTTTTTTATTTCATTTTGAGTACTCTTATATGTGTGTTTAATTCATTATTGATCTTATATTCTTAATCTCTAGACATTGCATTGATCTAGATCATACATATTAAGACTTAATGTGATCACATATTTCATGCCTCAATGTTATATCTACCTAGACATGTTACTCATATATGATTCATGATCCATACACAAATTATATAGTTATTTTATCCTTTTGTGGTAAGGTAAAAACTAGATTATTTTTCCCTCACCTCAAAATGGGGGGTATATCGATGGGTGCATGTCATAGAGGCATGAATTTCACATTTTCAAAATTTCAAATTATAGTGGGGGAATGTCAAAAGGCATGACCTCCACACTTATTCTATACTCAACATCTCTACACCATTTCTTATATTTCCT